>QANY01011103.1:73816-673816 GCA_003255025.1 Datisca glomerata | reverse complement strand
GCATGGATTTTTTATTTTACTATATTTTTTCTGTCAAAACATTGACTAAATTTACAGGAGAAGGAAATAGCACTCCTCAGTTTGTATTCTCTACACCAACACAAGAGGATTGTTGACCAAAAGACGCATTTTAGTATAACAAAGGATGAACTGCATTCATTTCAAATCCTAAGAAATATAAAATAACTAAAAGGCTTCTTTTAGTTATTTGAATTATTTTTTTTCGATTTCTTTTAGTTATTTCATAATACAGTAATCGAGTAAAAAAAGGTTTGAGACAATAGTAAAACAATATCTGGGGCATTCTAAATGATTGCAAAGGTTACTAGCATACTTGTATTACTTAAGTTGCCCTGTCGCAAAGCAAATTGTTGACCAGAAACAGAAATTATATGTAGATTTTAAAATTATTGTAAATCCATGCTTTACATGCCAATGAAATAGGAAACCAAATAAACTTGTAAAGCTAAAATACTAATGGCGCAACTTCTACATCTTTAGCATGGAATTGAAAAAAAAAAGCTATTGAAAAGCATTTTATGGGCATTAAGAAAATCAACGTTACCTGCAGAATGTGTAGTTGACCAGAATTTTCAATGCTTAAAACCCCTTTACAACGATACACATCCATACCATACTTCTTGTCCCAAAGTATCTTCTCAAGCCATGAATGAACCTGGAAAATGATGATAACTAGCTTCTTCGATGATACATAACGAAGTCAAACAAGCAGCATATATGAATTTCTTTGAGTTGCGTATACTTAATGCATGATCATGCATACAAATAAGATACATGTGATTACTTCAAGTACCATGTCATGCTTATGTATATCTCCCCTCAAAAAGATCATTAGAAACTTGTGGATATAGAACATTCTTACAATCATGAGCAACCCAATTATAAAAGAAAAAAGTGAGAATTGGATTGGAAGCTCATTATCAACCAAGACATAGCTACAATTCTCATATAGTTACTAAAATGAGACAAACTTGACAAATGATAATTGTAGGTATTTGGAGTGTCAGACACTATGCTTTTCATTCTACTTTTGCCTCTTATCGAAGTCTTCCTTTAAACTAGGCAACCTTTAGTACGAGAAAACTGTAACATTATACTATAAAGTTCATGATCTGTTACTATATCAATTCTAAGCCCCGTTAGTGAAGTGTCAACTAAATCATCATGTCAATGCTATAGGGAAAAATCAACATAACTAATGTTAAAAAAGGCCTACCTTGTCAAGGTTCACTTTCTTCGGCTCTGTGATGCATAAGGTTCTCACTCCAGTATTATGAAGGTCCCTTGTAGATAGTGATCGACTTTCTTCTAGTAGCGCTTCTAAATGAGCAGCATGCTTAAAAGGAAAAGGAATTCAAAATCAGTTAAACAAAGGTCAGAGCGAACCGAGTTTATGAACTAAGGAGAGAATGAGAAATGTCTGGGACTCACTGCAGCATCATAGGCTTGGCAGTTCAGTATCACAGACAAGTCAATTTGACACCGAACAGAATGAATGATATTAGCAAGCGAGTTGATGTTATGTATTTCATTCTCCAGGTCCTTCAAATCCTCAGGAGAAACCAAATCAACCTTGTTAAGAATAACAAAATCCTACACCAAAAGATAAAATTCATAAGCCTCTTAAGTTCTCAGACAATGCAACCTTTTTTTTTGTAAGAAAAGGAGAGTGACCATTAACAGAAAAAAGAAAACAACAATGGGGGATAAGCGACCTGCCCAAAAACAAAACGTAAATCAGTCTAAACAAACAGCAGACCAATCTGAAGAAATGAGAAACAAAGGAATCATCCTAAAATGTTTAGTAATAGACATCCAAAGGGAAGTCATAAAATGTATATTAGCCCACACGGCCCTAGCATTCTCAAAAAAGCTCCTGACAATGCAACATATCCAATATATGAATGAGAAGATAAAAAGTGATAGGTCAAAAGAAGGGAAACAACGGCACAATACAAATTAGGACTTCATACTTGATTACAGAAAATTAGTGTGCAGCCAAATGTAGTGAAATTTACCGCAAATGCTATTTGATGGTATGCCTCAGGAAAAGATGATGAACCGTGATGCTCATTGAGTTGAAAGCGAAGGTTCTTGGCATCTACAACCTACATAGCAGAAATATATCCAGAGGGAAAAAGTGCCAAGTGAGAAGTACAATTTTCATGGAATGAAATACAATAACTCATTAGAGACAGCACATTAGGACTCATGCTATTAAAATAAATAACAGACAATTACCCTCTTACATTTACACATGTGAACAAGTATTAAGATAATTTGTTCCATGACTTGCCATAAAAAAATGAAGTAAAGACAATCAATTTATATTGAATAAACAACAAAACTACTAGGGTATACTGGGAAGAGTTTGCAACGTAATAGCATGTCAGTTATAGTGTTCTCTATATCAGGAATAAATTACGAGCTTTTTGCTAAGTCATTTTCGTACGTGCGTTATAAGTACCTACAACATCATATATAAGTAATAAAGTAAAGACCGACTTCATATAGTTAAATTGAAACAATGTTCAGCAACGAATAACCATATAACTCGAGAATAATGTAGACAAAATCTCACAGTGACAATTGAATCAAGCTTGACTTCAGACTCAAGCTGATCATCAAGCCAAAGAACCGAAGCAAGGGGAGCCGGATTCGCTAACCCCGTAGTCTCCAGCAATATATGGTCAATCCTAGAAACAAGAAAGGCAAAAATATCGCACACCACCATTTAATCTCCGAGAAAGTAACTAAAATATATTACGAATGAGTAACAACGCAATACCTCTCTTTCCTCTGCACAAGTTGCTCTAGTGCTTGAACTAGACTATGCTTAACAGTACAACAAACACACCCATTTGCAAGCTCAACCCATTCTTCAACTAAAGCCCCACCGTCACCTTCGTTTATCATCGCTCTCTCTACTCCAATTTCCTCGCCAAACTCATTGAGTATCACAGCAATTCTCTTCCCGTGTTGCGAACTCAATATATGATTAACCAGCTAAAGAAAAGAAAATTAAAAACAGTAATTCGGATATTCAATGTTTCAGCTTCTAAAACTGTGCTAGGAAAATCGACATCCAGCTAAGGAGTGGATATTTTATAAATACCGTGGATTTTCCAGCTCCAAGATAGCCAGTTATGATTGTTATGCCAACAGATACGCTTCCGTTGTCAGGTCGTTTTGTGTCGGAGACTGTTTCGTTGATCTGAACAGCCAGTGGTGGTACTTCGTCGTCCTCCATAGCCAGGGCATCTCCTCCGGTGAAAAATCGAGTTTCGGGATTTCAAGTGCAGAAACCATGTCGGGCCTGTCTATTTGGAGAACAAAGTTTGGGCCCTGTATTGATCCAATTGACAAAAACTAAGGAAAATTAGGGGGGAAACCCGCATTTCTAGCGTGTACGGTAAAAATGGCTAGAATTTGTTTTTTTTTTTGCTATAGTAAAAAAAAGTTGGAGTAGATAAATTAGTTTGGGGTGTGCAACCGTCCAAAAAATCTTCTCATCCTGAATTGAGCTGGATGAGATTTTTACTCTTGACGGAATGAGTTTTTATCCCATCCCAATTTTTCATAAATAACCCAATATTTTTTATTAGTTTTTTAATTTTTAACAGTTTTATCTTCTGAACTTTAAACTACTTTTAAGTTTTAACCTTTAAATTTTTTACCTAAAATACTCATCCCATCCCGCTTGAGATTTCCTTAATTTTAATTATTATCCACATATATGTGAGTGATCAATGTCAATATAATAATCTATAGTACAAACAAAGGAAGCTGAAAGGAGAGAAATGCTTTTGACATGTAAATGCCCTCACTATTTCATATATTTCCATAATTTTCTTTCAAAAATCTTAAGATCAAATATTAATATTTTTAAATTGAATGATTACTGAAACTTTTAACTTTTAGGACAGTATTATCTAAACTATTTCTAGAGATTTCTTTTATGTGTAATTATTTAAATACATAATATTATTTATGCATGGTCTTGAATAACTATTCAATAATACTTGATGCAATTACATCTTATATCATAATTTGTTAGACTATAGTAAACTTGTTTTAAATAGAATCAATTGTGAAGCTTATATTTATTAAGATAAGATACATTAACATGTATGTAGAGGTCGCAACCGGACCGGTCCGGGTTGGGCCGTTAGAATTTTAGGACAGACTGAAATGAACCGCTGAACCGGTTCATGACTCATGGGTCGGGTCGGTTCACGGACCGGTCCCAGTTAAATAACCAGACCGGCTCATTTTCCTTAACTAGGACCGACTCATTTTCCCTCCCTTTAATGTGATTTAATTCTGAAAAATGTAGATGGAGAGAGTTGAACCTTGGTAGAAAATAGATGAAATGTAGGGATTACCACTAAGTTATATGGAAGTCATGTTACATTTTTATAATTATTTTATTTTATTACTTAAAAATCACAATAGAAAAACTTGTAATAATAAGTAAAATAATTATTTTATTTATTAAATTCATAAACTAGTGATATTCATATTCACGTAAAATCTAAAAATATAATAAATATTTAATAACTAATTTATAATTCATGTTCATTAACACAACAAAAAATATTAAGAATATTAAACCAATATTTTTTAAAGTTTTCATGAATCCAATTTTTCATTGAAGTAAGTATACATATTTCAATGAAATCTAATATATTTTTTTACAATAATTGATCAATCAAAAGTTATCACATGTCATCTTTAAAGATCACTCAAATTACGATAAGTGCCAAGAAGCGATTGGACAAAGCTTTATTTTATGGCAAATGAGAAAAAGTCATGTGTCTTAATGACGCAACACATAAAGTAAAATGATGACACGTGTCATCATAAATAACCAGTAAGATACAGCCACGTGTCACTAGACCTCTCTCAAAATCTCTATAAATAGGTGGGAGTCTCATTTCACAAGGGCAGAGGTTTTCCAGAGACACAAGAGCTATCCAAAGACCTAAAGAAACTCTAGAGTTCAGAAAGAAGAATTTCAAGAATTCTACAAAGTTTCATTTCAAGTTCAAGACGTTCAAGCTACACAACGATTTTGATTGATCTCTAAACAAGCTCAAAGCTTAGAGATTCAAGAACAACTCGTATGAGTCTCTTACTATCACAAGCGTGGAAGATTCAACCTTCAATATGAGAAATTCACTATCAAGCCTCGAATTGAAGTTCACTATATTAAAAGAATCAGCGGATTATTCTTTTGTAAAGAATTCATAAACAGAGATTGTACTCATTCAAATTATCAATGCAAAAATCATATTTTTCCATCAAATTTCGCTGTTCGATTTTCCTGATAATGAAATTTGTGCGTACAAATTGCTGGCATGCCCATTGGGACCTCTATGCCTCTCATCTGTTTCTCCTTTCAAGTTTCAAGTTTCTTACCATCATCAAGCTCAATGGCTTCGAAGAAAGCTTCTCAAATATTTAACTTTATTGATGCTAAAGATTCAATTCCTCCTGTTGATCAAACTGTGATCATAAACAATACCAACGAGATGACAAATGTAATGAAAGACTTGTTTAGTGGTCTCATGACTCGCAGTCGCTTGAGAAGTGTTGGTCTTCAAATTAATCAACAATCTTGCTCTACATATCACAAGCCAGAAAGATAACCAATCATCTGTTTGAATTTACTTGTTGGAATAAGTAACATTACTCCTACGATAGTCTTAAAGATTGGGGAAAACCGATCATACTATGTTGGTTCAGAGACTATGTTCATCATGATGGCTGACGCAACTACCGTTGAAGAAAAGCTCACTGAGATAGAGCGAAATATCTTTGCTTTGACAAAGGTGGTAGGGGATGAAGACATGCAAATTGCTTCTCTCATGAATAAGTTATAAGTCGAAGGCGAAACAAGTGGAACTCTGTCACATCCTCTAGGTTTTTCCAATACTAAGCTTGTTGAAAATAAAGGTAAAAGAAAGTGTGCACAAGAAGTTCATCAAACCTATGAATTGCAAGACATGACAATGAATAGCATTCAAGCTTAGTATGGCTGTTTGTCTCAGAACTCCCTCTCGTATTCAAAACTTACATAACAAGAATCGATAGCTTGAGAATGCCAAATGGATACCAGACTCCCAAATTTCAACAATTCTATGGAAAAGGCAGCACATTATCCATTTCATTGAAACCTGTGAAAACGTCGACACACATGGAGACCTTCTTGTAAAGCTGTCCGTCTACACATTGAAGGGAAATGCTTTTGACTGGTACACTAATTTAGAACCGGAGTCAATTGACAGTTGGGAACGACTCAAAAGGGAGTTTCTCGCTTCTACAGCACTTGTTGCACTGTTAGTATGATGGAACTTACAAACACCACACAGCGAAAAGATGAACCTGTAGTCGATTACATTAACTGGTTGCGTTCTATAAGTCTTGATTGCAAGGATCGTCTATTTGAAGTTTCTGCAGTTAAGATGTGTATTCAAGGAATGCATTGGAGACTTCTTTACATTCTTCAAGGGATAAAGCCTCACACATTTGAAGACCTCACACTCGCGCTCACGATATGGAATTAAGTATTGCTAGTCATAGTAATCAAGAAAATGTTTGTTCCAGACCAATGAAGAGAGAAGAGAGAAATAAAGAATGTAGATAAATCATATGAGACCTCGACTAAAGATTCAATGGTTGTTAATACTTCACCATTGAAGATCTTGGGAAATCCTAAAGAAGTTAAAAAAGGTTGAGAGTCGTGAAGGAAGAGAAAGAGACCTCGATTAACTTTGAAGGAGAGGGTAGAGAAAATATACCCTTTTCCTGACTCTAACGTGGGAGACATGCTTCAACAACTCTTGCAGCAAAAATTGATTGAATTGCCAGAGTGTAAACGACCTAAAGAGATGGGGAAAGTAAACGATCATAATCATTGCAAGTATCATCGAGTGATTAATCATCCAATTGAAAAATATTATATTTTGAAAGAACTTATTCTGAAGCTCACAAAAGAGAGAAAAATTGAATTGGAGATCGATGATGTAGCTTAGTCTAATCATGTTGTGATTGTCAATGGAGATAGCCATGTTCAATCATCATTTGGTCTTCCAATGACGAATGTAGAGCCATTCCAATTTGGATCCTTTGAACCAGTGGTCATTTTACCCCCGCCAAAAGATGAGGAAGAAGAGAATAATAGACGTTATGTGAAGGTTGATGAAGACGATGAAGGATGGACCATTGTGACTCGTCAAAAGCGTAAGAAGAATCAAGCTTCGCCAGCCAGACACTTTCATCCTAAGAGGATCCAGAAAAGAAACTCCCAACCTTTTCCCAAGGAGAAAGTTGTGAAGACCTGAAGGCTGCAAAAAGTTAAAACTAAAGGTAGCGAAGAACTTGTACAAGGACATCGATTTCCTATCTCACTCAGAGAATACTTTCCGATAGGATTATTTAATGAAGAATGAGACGAGACTATTAGTAGTTTCATGCTTTGTGATTGAGGAAAATAATGCTAGCAGTGAGGATGTCAATACTCTTGTAAACTGTTTTGAAGCAACATCAAAGGTTCGACCGGAAATAACAGTCGAATACAACATTTGTCAGTTGTTACATCTCTTGCGAGAAACAAGAGAACCACGCATTGAAGCTATACAAAAGCCAAATGAGTATATCTTTCAATCGTCGTTCTCACAAGAACCAAAAAAGGCGTGCATCTTATCCACCTCTTGTTCATCCTCAATTAAATTCATCGATGAAGATCTGTTATTAGGTTCTAAACCTCATAACTGACCCCTGTTCGTGCCGGGTTGCATAAGAGAGCAAAAAGTTACCCACATACTGATTGATGATGGTTCGACTGTCAAGATAATGCTGAAGTCAACATTAAAGCAACTTGGCATCCTTGCAGAAGAGCTGTCGAAAAGTCATCGCGTGATTTAAGGATTCAATCAAGAGGGGAAACGAGCGATGGGCATGATTGTACTAGATCTTGAAGTTGGGGAATTGAAATCAAACATGTTATTTCATGCAATAGAATCCAAGACAACTTACAAGTTACTGTTAGGGCAACCTTGGATCCATAACAATGGGTTATTTTCATCCATTTTGCACCAACGCTTCAAATATTACTCAAATGGTATAGTACAAAAGGTCAATGATGATACGAATCCTTTCACTGAAGCTGAGTCACATTTTGCCGATGTAAAATTTTACATGGAGAATGATTCCATAAAAGAAGTTATGCCGATGGAAGTTCAGTTAATGGGAATAAAGAATCCAAATAGAGAAGGACTAATGGAAATAGCTGTAGAAGAATGTTTATCGAATAAGTACAAGATAATACTCTTACAAATCAGATAAAAGATGAAGTTAAAGTCGTTGCAGCAATCTTATAAAAAGCCTTATAGCTCCCTTACCAACTATTTCACCGATACTACGATACATCCCACTATCACAATGGAAGCAAGGACAATCGCCATTTGCCGAGTGCTCAAAATCAAAGAATGTGAAAGTTGGTGACTTTGAGGTCTTGAAAGAAAGTCATATAATGCCTTTGACATAGATAACTAGCCCAGTCATTAGCAAACCGTTGGAAGTTCGACCAGCTCAAGGGGGAATAGAGCATGACTCTTTTCTTAATAAAAGGACGGATGTAGGTTTTGACCCCAAAGCATATAAGCTCCTACCCAAAGAAAGATATGATTTTATAGCCCCTGAGGCTGTAGAAAGATTAAGTTTAAAAGTAATTGAAGAAATAGTACATGAGCATACTGATACACAGCATAAACTTTTGAAAGGGGTTTATGAGGTTCCCACAACAAAATGTGGACATGGCCATAAACCAAAAGAACCTGTACGCATAGCAATCAAAACAAAAGTGTGCAAAAATACAGTATCTATAACTGTCCTCATTTGTTCACGCTTCTAAACTTAAAACGTGTACAAAAGTGTAGATATGTATTTTGATCGAGAAAAGACTATATGGATAAATGGAATAGAAATCTTGACTTATTTGGGTTCTATGAAATGACAGAATTATGAAATGGACCTAGATTGACACAGGCTTCGACCTTGAATTAATTCGGGTTCGATTTAACCAAATATAACTAAAAGACGTGGACCTGGATAGACGTAGGCTTTGACCTCGACTCGACGCGGGTTTGATTTAATCCTGTTAATTGAAACGGACTAGGCACTGACACCAGGCTTTGACTGTGACAAAGTCGAGTTCTATTTAACCAAAGATAAAGAAAAGACGTGGACCTGGATAGACACATACTTCGACCTCGATTCGATGCGAGTTCGATTTAACCATATTAATTGAAACGAACCAGGCGCTGATACCGGACTTTGACCGCGATAAAGTCGGGTTTCATTTAACCAAAGAAACGACGCGGACCTGGATAGGTGCAGGCTTTAACCCCGACTCGATGCAGATTCGATTTAACCATATTAATTGAGACGGACTACGTGCTGACACCGGGTTTCAACCGTGACAAAGTCAGGTTCAATTTAACCAAAGAAACGACACGAACCTGGATAGACGCAGGCTTCGACCTCGACTCAATGCGGGTTCGATTTGACCATATTAATTGAAATGAACTAGGCGCTGACACCAGGCTTTGACCGCAACAAAGTCATTCGATTTAACTGAGATATTTGAAAGAAAATGAACCTGGATAGGTGTAGGCTTAGACCTTGACTCAACGCGGGGTCGATATAACCAGATATATTTGAAGAAAAATGGACCTGGATAGATACATACTTCAACTTCGACTCAATTTTACTTCGTTTTAACTAGAGAAAAGAAAGTGTTTTAATCTTATTTATACAAGCTTCAGATGGTAGCCAGAGCTAGACTAATGCAGGCTCTAAATATTGAAAAGTCATGTGTGGATTTCCAAAAAAATATCTTAAAATGATTCACGCACTTGAATTGCATCAAAATATATCAATATGATGCATGTATATGCATTGTAATTCTTAAATATAAATGCAAAGTAGTGATTTTGAGTGCATACATACTATGCATGATTGTAAACATTTGTAAAAAAATTATTTGATGATTTTTTGAAAGTCGGCTAATGTAGTCGTATCCATCAACCTACAAAACAATCACTTGGCCTAGGGTAATGGACTCGCAATGAAATATCGAGCATACTTTCAAGAAAATGATGCATCCTTATTCATTGGTTTAAGCCCCAATATTCAACTCCGCGTCAATGAAGAAGACAAAAGAATATTTTTTTTCATATTTTACTTCTTTTCTTCCAATCCTTTTTAGCTTTCATCGTGCGCATACTGGCTTTCTTTGTGATGACTTTTCATATTTCATTTCGGATTCACACTATCCTTCTCAATTTATTTTCTTTTCTTCTCTCCCCTTTTTTTAATCAATTAGTTTTCACCTAACCAAGTTTAGGCTTCTGAGTTATTTCAAGAGTAATTAATGATATTTTTATTTGCCTTGAAATTAAGCGGAATAAGGAATAATACAAACCACGGGAAGACGAAGTATATATGTTTGTCAACTAAAAAAAGGCTTTTTTATTGATGATGACCGATATTTACAAACAAGTATTTGAAAATATTATATAATAAGAATTTCTCCAGTATTCAAGACAGTTCTTTGAAAACTTTTTTTTGCCTAACTTCCCTTTCCTATACTTAGAGTGGTCAAATGAAGTATTTCTTGATTCCATCTCTGTTAGCATGAGAGCTCCTCTAGAGAAGACATTCTTGACAATAAAATATCCTTCATAATATGAGGTTTGCTTCCCATTGTGATCCTTTTGAACGAGAGTATCTTTTCCAACAACAAATCTCCTTCTCAAAAACATCAGGGACATAGCTTTTGTCTTATGTGTGCATCATTTTTCTTTGATATAATTGTCCTTCACATAATGCAATCAATTTTTTTTCCTCGATAAAATTCAATTGCTCATATCATGTTTGTACCCACTATTTTTCTTCTAATTTCGCCTTCATTAAGACTCTGAGGGAGGGGATTTCCACCTCGATTGGAAGGACGGCTTCCATGTCATGCCATATATCAAAGAGAACGTCGTTGCCCTAGTTGATGTTCGGTCTGATGTGCGGTATCCATGTAGAGTGAAAGGGAGCATCTCATGCCAATCATTATAAACCTTCGTCATCATCTGTATGATCTTTTTTATGTTCTTATTGGCTGCTTCCACTGCTCTGTTCATCTTCGGATGATAAGGGTATGAATTATGATGCTTAATTTTGAATAGCTCACATAATTCTTTCATCATCTTATTGTTTAAATTTGTCTCATTATTTGTGATGATCCTTTCAGGTAGAACATATCGGTAAATTATTTCATTTTTAATTAACTTAACAACCGCACTTCTGGTTACACTCGAATAAGAACTCACCTCCAGTCATTTGGTAAAATAATCTATAGAGACCAAAATGAAGCGCTGCCCATTAGAGGCTTTTGGTGTAATGGGACTAATAACGTCCATGCCCCACATAGAAAATGACCAAGGTGCGACCACGACATGTAAAGGAGATGAGTGTACGTGATTTTTATCTGCATAAATTTGGCATTTATGACATTTCTTGGCGTTCTTGATGTAGTCAGATTCTAGAGTCAACCAATAATATCATGCTCTCAAGATTTGTTTAGCCATCATGTGTCTGTTAGCATGAACACCACAAATTCCTTCGTGACCTTCCTCTATGATTTGATTCGCTTCCCTTTTATCAACACATCTTAAAAGAATCATATCATTGTTTCTTTTGTAGAGTATTTTACCATTCAAGAAGAAACTCATGGACAATCTTCTTATAGTGCGTTTATCATTCTTGGAAGTTTTGGATGGATATACCTCATTCTCTATATACAGCTTGATGTTGTAATACCATGGTCTTGTGCCTGGCTCTTCTTCAATGCTCATACAATGAGCAGGAAAATCTCGTTTCTCAATTTTTATAGGTTGGAACTTATTTCTTAAAGTCTGCGGCAAACATGGATGCTAGAGTTGCTAGTGCATCTGAGATTTGATTATTTTCTCTAGGTATATGGTCCAATGAGATCACTTCAAAAGTTTGGCTTAACTTAGTTACATGTTTGTTATAAGGTACCAGCTTGGGGTCTCTAGGTTCCCATTCTCTGTTTACTCGTCGTATCACCAGTAACGAATCTCCGTACACTTGAAGCTTCTTTATCTTCATATCACAAGTTGCTTGAATTCTCATGGAATATGCCTCATATTCTATCACATTAATTATACATTCAAAGCATAGTTTTGCCGTGAATGGGAAAAAAAATTTCCCTCAGGAGATATGAGGATGACTCCTATTACATGTCCTACATCATTAGATGCGTCATCAAATAACATTGTCCACAATTCTGGATCCATAGACTCTCCTTTGTTTTTAATATAACCGATACGTTCTCATTAGGAAAATCAAACTTCATAGGCTCATAATCTTGCACTGGTTGATCTGCCAGATAATCAGCAAGTATGCTTCCTTTTATTGATTTTTTGTGACATAGACAATATCATATTCCATGAGAAACATTTGCCATTTAGCCATTCATCCAGAAAGCGATGGCTTTTCAAAGATATACTTGATTGGGTCCATCTTTGAAATTAACCAGGTGGTGTGGTATAACATGTACTGTCAAAGTCGATGAGCAACCCAAGCTAATGCCCAACACGTTTTCTCCAACATTGAATAATTAGCCTCATAGTTTGTGAACATTTTACTTAAATAGTATATTGCTTGTTCTTTTTTCCAGAGGCGTCGTGCTGACCTAGTATGTAACCCATGAACTTTTCTGTTACTATAAGATACAAAATGAGTGGATATCTTGGAGTTGGAGGAACAGTTATAGGCAGATTTTGTAAGTATTGTTTGATCTTCTCAAAAGCATTTTGGAAATCATCATTCCATCCTTTTGTATCACTTTTGTGAAGAAGTTTAAAGATATGTTCACAAGTCGTAGTTAGCTTTGAGATCAACCGGGCTATGTAATTTAATCTTCCCAAGGAACCTCTAACTTCCTTTTCAGTTTGAGCTGGTGGCATACAAATGATGGCTCGAACCTTGTCATGGTCAACTTTTATTCCTTCCTTGCTTATGACAAAGCCAAGTAGTTTCCTTAAAAAGATGCTACGAATATATACTTTGTTGGGTTAAGCTTTAATTGAAATTTTCTCAACTGTTCAAATAGTTTCCGCAGAGTGAGAGTGTGATCTTCTCCTTGACGAGATTTAGCGATCATATCATCAACGTACACTTTGATATCTTTATGCACCATATCTTGAAATAGTGTTACCATTGCTCGTTGATAAGTCGCCATTGCATTCTTTAAATCAAATGACATAACCTTATAACAAAATGTACCACATAAAGTTATAAAAGTGGGTTTCACGGTCTTCAGGAGCCATTTGGATTTGGTTATATCTAAAAAAACCATCCATAAAAGAGAAGGTTGAATGTCCTGCCTTGTTATCTACTAATACATCAATATGAGGTAATAGAAAATTATCATTGGGGCTTGCTCGATTTAAGTCTCTATAATCGATGCACATCCTTACTTTCTCATTTTTCTTCAGCACTGAGACTATGTTCGTAACCCATTCAGGGTATTTTGCTACTTCCAGAAAACCCACATCTACTTGATTTTTAACTTCTTTTTCGATCTGTACCAGCATGTTTGATTTCATTTTTTATAACTTTTGTCATACTGGTTTACTTTCGAGCATAAGCGGTAAACGATCGACATGATATCAGTGTTTAGACCTGGCATATCTTGGTAAGACCATGCAAAGACATTCATATACTCCTTGAGTAAGTCAATTAATTGTCGACAACTTTTACTTGTCATAGGATTGTGAATTCAGACTTCTTTTGTCTCTACATCCAATCCCAAATTTATCATATCCGTTAACTCTTGATAATGTTGAGTTATTTTATCATCCTCTTCTACCATTCTTAACATTTCCGTAGATGGTTCGAAATTATCTTCGTCACTTTCATCTGACACTACATTAAGAATGGGATTGTCGAAGTTATTGTTTATGCTCTTATTTTCAAAATCACCATTCTCAAACCTAAATTAGATTATTGGATGAAAAAGGCGAGAAAAGAAAATAAACAATGCATGAGTATGAACAACATTTTAGAAATTAAAAAAAAGTAGACAAAAAGAGGAAGAAGAAAAAAATGGACCGGAATTATATTTATCATTAAGACAAGGAAACAAAACAAGCTTTTAGACTTTCATTCAAAGAGATTTCATGAAACAGACGAAAATGTATGCCCATCACAACTAAATTCCTAAGACAATAGGCAGAATCATTAGAAATTTGACATTAACACATTACTCTTGAAAATCTCCAAGAAGCACGGGCAGTTCGGTGACATCCCAATCGTTAATCCCATGATCTGAATCGTATCGAGAAACTAAGTATTTTGTACTTGCACTTGAAGATTTTTTCAATATTACGGATATTGAAAGCTGGGCGATATCATCTTCAAGGTCGTTCTGTTCTATTGTAACCGGTTCTTTGAATGAAATTTCTCCACTTCTGAAAGATTCAAAAATATGAGGTATGATTTGCCATTTCCATATTGAATTCCCTATTTTTGAGCCTAGCAATCCTCTTTTCTTTCTTTTGAACTTCCACTCTCCCTCTATCAGCCTTGGTCAGTCTATATCCAAGTCCAAACCTTTGCTCATTCTTGTCCCAATCGATTAACTTATTTATTCCTTTATACTCACTCTCGAGTCCTTTGTATAGCTTGTATCCCCGTTTTATCACAACCTTTGCCACCATCTGAGATGATTTTGATAGGCTTGGCGTTGGCGCGAGTTTCCCACTAGCAATGAATGTGGTGTTCATAATCTCATATGATTGAGATGAGCACTCCAATGCTTCTTCTGCCGCCTCAACATACGACATGGTGCCTGGCTTGGATACCAACTTCCTCCCTATATGTACAAATGAGTTTATGATCCATAATAAATTTCAACTTCTGATGTAAGGAAGATTGTACTGCCCCAGCAGAGTGAATCCATGGTCGACCCAAAAGAAAAATGTATGCTGGAGTTATATCCATCACTTAGAAAATAATATTGAATAGGCATGGCCCGATTCGCATTTATATATCTCTGTCTCCAAATTACTTCTCTTTGGGTACTATTGAATGCTCTTCATATCATCATGCTCAGTGGCATATGTGTCGCGTCCACATGGAGCTTTGCTAGTGTGGATCTTGGCATTACATTTAGAGACGAGCCGTTATCAATCAATACTTTTGCAACTACATAATCCATACATTTCACAGATATATTTAGAGCTCTAGTGTGTCCAGTACCATCAGTAGGGATTTCATCATCTATGAAAGTGATAAAATTTGGTGCGACGATATTTCTTACAATTCCACTGTAATGTTATGATAGACATATACTTGATTCAAAACCTTCAATAATGCTTGGCGATGCAGTTCAAAATTAAGAAAAAGTGACAGTAAAGATACGCGAGCATGTAAGCGGTTAAGTTGTTCTATAACCTTATACTCACTTTGCTTGATGAGCTTAAAAAGTCGACACACTTCTTGTTTAGACACTACTCTTTCTTTCTCTGTACCTCTCATTATATCCGAGTCTATCACTTGGCCGCTATACATCTCTTTTTAGAGCTCATGACCATTGTCGCTTTATTTGGCTTTCCCTTTCCTTTGCCTTTCAAACTGGTCACTTTTATCCATTTTCAAAATATCTGGTATGTAGCATCTGTCACTCTTCGTCATCGTATCTACTCCTAGAATATTAGTTATGGGGAGATCGAGGTCTAACGGATTTAGCTCTTGAGTTTTGTCGTTATTGCTTGCAATAACCTCATATTCGTACCTTCATGGTACAACTCTTGAATCTTTGTAAGCAAATGCACCCTGTATTTGGATGGTGATGGGCGTCGAAGCATAAGACATAATGGTGCGGGTTGACTTTTTCTCATAATTTATTGTGAGATGTTTTGAGATATAGGATGACACTTCAACATTTACTTCAGATGATTCTTTAGTTATCATGAGGACTAAAGAGTTATCTTCCTGGTATTCCCTTCCTCCTTTATGACTTATTGTAAATATTTTTGCATCCAACAACCTTTGTACTTCCATTTTAAAATCAGCACATTCCTCAATTATATGCCCAGTCACATTCTTATGAAACAAGCAATCAAAGTAATGCATATGCTTCTTAGAAATACCTTCATCATTTGATTATGTTGGGTAGATGTACCCCACTTTAGAAAGAAGGTGAAAAAGTATTTTCATTGACGTGCTCACATCTGCCACATCCTTCTTTTCATATGAAAAAGATTCCTCAATTGCGTTTACGGCAGGATTCCCATGATTTGGTAGATGGTTGGAATTAATATATGGGTTCTCATTAGCCTTTTTGAAATTCAACCATCCTTCCTTAATCAATGCTTGTACTCTACCCTTTAATGTCATACAATTCTCAATTGAATGTCTCACTCTCCCAACATGATAATCACAATGAACAATCCGATAATACCACCTTGGATATGGTAGCTGGAGAAGTTCATAAAGAATTAACACCAATTGACATGAGGATTGGATCATATTGGACAAAACATTGATTATTTATATTTCTCCTCAGAGGCTGATCAGTCTGACCAACATTTTGCTAGTGAGTCGGTGGTTTGAAATTGGGTCTTGGGTTGTTTTGAAATATTAATTGTTGAGAGTGATAATTGTACGAAATTTGTGAGGTATTTGCCATATATGATGTCGCAGATTTGGGCCATTTACTATACTTTAGAAATCACGGCCTCGGGTTCACAACTCATGATGAGTACCCAAATTGATCGTCTGTACATCCCTTCTTTTCGCTTCAACGAAGGCCCCTTTTTAAAGGATGATGTATCTGGTACGACTTCTAAAATTCTTCCATTCTTTTCCGTTATTCAGTCATTTCACTAATCAGTATAATGTCAGAGAAGTTGTTTGAAACATTTCCAATCATCATTCAAAGAATGAAGATCTCAAGGTGTTAATAAGCATTGCAACCATCTCCTTTTTTGACAAGGGGGAATGTACTTGAGGAGTTAATTCCTTCCACCTTTGCACACATTCTTTAACGCCTTCGGTAGGCTTTTTCTCCATCCTTTGTAGATTTAGACGATCAGGAGCCATGTCTATGTTGCACTTGTATTGTTTAAAAAAACATCAGCTAAATCTTTTCAACTCTGAATATGTTGTTATCTAATTGGATATACCAACGAGATGCAACCTCTGTCAAGCTATCTTGAAAGAAATGAATCATCAGCTTATCATCATTTGCATAAACAGTCATCTTTCTGCAGTACATAATAAGGTGACTTCTCAGGCATGTACTACCATCATATTTTTCAAACTCAGGTAGTTTGAATTTGTGTGAGATTGTTACATCTTGGACCAAACATAATTGGGTGACATTAATGGCACCATATACATCTAACCCTTCAATGGCGCGTAATCTCTCCTCTAGAAAGTCTAGCTTATCTTTCGACAACAGGTTTTCACTTGGTTTGGTAACATGTCTCTGCACCTTTGGGTCATCATCATTGGGTGAGAAGATTGGCTCATTAGCGAGTTCGCCTTGTGGAGTGAAAGCTTGGTTGTGGCTAGGCGCCATTGTGGATAGGTTGTACCCAATTTTCCTGTTCTAGATCATTTCCTGGGCATTTGGAAATAGGTAGTGTTGGAACTGGTCAGTCTGATGACGTTGATAGATTAGAGTGAACCTAAAGGGGGTAAGGTGGAGTATCGTTTGACAATTGATTTTGTGATGATTGAGCGCCCCTTGCGGATTTTCAAGACAGACTTTTCTCTTACTGGTGGCGAGGAGTTTCAGAACTCTAGCCATTTGTTCTTTTAGCTCTCTAATTTCGTCTTTCATTTCCTCTCTCGATTGTTCTCTTTCTTGCTCGTCCATGACCCTAACTTGAGCTCACATTCAATATAGATATCGGAGTAGACGAGCTATCTTTTTAAAAGTTTTTTCTTAACATAAATTAAAATAAAACAATAAGATGGTAGATATTTCCAATGAAAAAGAAGAAATAATAATAATAACAATAATAATAATGAAAGTAAATATATGCATGAGAAATGATACTACGCAAAGTGAAAATCCTAAATACTCAATTTCATTCAATTAGTAGAGTCATTTACTACATTTGAGTATGTAGAAGTCAATTACTTCACAATAGAATTTACACAGAACGACCAAAATGACCCAAATCCCGGTTGATTTCTTCCAAAAACTTAGACAAGATCTCCCCATTAGGATGGATGGGCAAAACACTTCTCTTCTATTCTTAATTATTCTTAATTTTTTCAACTACTTCAAATATTTGAAATAAAGAGGTTAGAATTGTTCAAATGATATGACCAAATAAAATGACTAGTGAAATATTCATTTGAAGTCCAATTTTTTGAGATATAGAAAATGAAAATTTTCATTATCATTGCTTACGAATTACAATAATTTCTAGCTATAGAGAAAGGACAAATAATTATACCAAAAATCACGATTTTAGTATGAACCATAAAAGAAAGCCCATCACTTGGCCCAATAAAATAAGTGCTATTTATTTTAGTTCATTTATTCATAATCATTAACCAATTCATTTTTGAACTGATTCATTATTTTCCATTACAATAGATGCTTCTTCTGCCAAATTATTTGCTCTCACAACCATGCCTTTCAGCCATTCCACAACATGTTTAGATCGTTGTCAAATCAAGTCGTAATCTTGTTGTAGTAATTGGTAATCATATCTCAGTCCATTGACATTAACATCGTTTTTTCTTGCCAATTTCTCTACCATGGTTTGATAAGCTCTAACTTGGTGTTTGAGGCTCGCGACGACTTTTAATAGTTCTTTACTATCATTTATTGACTTGATCTTCCTAACTTTTTTATTCTCTAAATCAACTTCAAAATTTTCAGTGATTCGTCGTAATGAGTCATATTGTTCTTCTAAATCAACGATGTACCCATTTTTCTTATCGATAGTCCCCTTCACCTCTTCTAAAACCTCTTGCACAACCTTATTTTTCCTTTGTAGCTTCATGCTCCTATCCTCTTGTTTGTAGATTACCATTCATAAATTCTCATTGTCTATGCCACCTTTTTAACGACATCCAGTGGATTTTCTAGATAACATCCTCATCTTTCAACCTTGATAGGTGTGAGAGCCACACCCCTTTTATGAAAAACTGTGAATTCTATTTGGCCATTCCAAATTCTGCATTGGGGATTCTCGTCTTCATCCATGGACCTGAAAACTTAGCTTGAGGACATTTGAAATCTGGCGTACAGCTTAGATGACTAAGAATCCAAATACACAAAAGTGATGGAGAACCGATGAACTTCCCTTTTTCCAAACACTTGTATGTGATTTAAGGAACGAAAAGTCTCAGCTAGAATTGCGATAACTGGGTTATTACAATGACAACTTGAAAGAACATTTTTATCACTTTATCATCCCGTAACCTTGAATCTTTGGAAATTATACGGTGCCATAAATACACAGTGCATAAAGAGTGATACCCTTATCTTACTTCAAGTCATTTTGGGTGAGGTCTAGGAGGTAATCCAGTGGCACACACTCATTCCCCTTTTAACTTTTCTCTTTGATAAAACTCTCTTCAATGTGAGCGTTTTGTCATAATTATAAACTTTATCCGTGCTTTGCAGCGGGACGTTCTATAGGACTTGATATTCTTCAATTGTAGGAGTGAGATCAATTGTTCCAAAGGTGAAACGTCAGTATAGAGGGTCCCATAAATGCATTAAAGCCTTAAGAATGAGAGCGTTGACTGCAATATACAGAAGATAAGCGATGTGACCATATTTGTCGACAAACAAATTTTTCTGCTCGAGTGAAAAATCCTCCCATATCTTCTTCAACCTTTCCAAGTCAATGTATGAGAACTCTATCTTAGTGATTGATGGTAAAAGAATGACATCTTCCTTTTTTAGTCAGTCTCCTTTTCGTTTATGCGTTTCCTCTGACCATTGGGCCATCGTAACTTGATCTTCTATCACACTCGGAGTGAAAGTTATGACCACTAAGATATGAATGAATTGAATACTTCTTTACAATCCCTATTACCCAACATGACGCATGTATACAAAAAAGAAAGGCGAGGGCTCTTAAAACATAATACATGTGTCGTTGGGCTCTAAAATCTCTTAAAAGGCTCTCATATCGTCCTTACTGTTATTTGAACGAAGTAAGAAGAGCCCCTAAACGATATCCTGAAAGGGTCGACCTGAGTGAGAACTTTCATAAGCCTACATGGAATCTGTAGTTTCACGAAGGCATTCTACTACTCATTCTTACTAATCATAAAGGGAATACCCGGGTACAGGGTTAGTATATGTGTGTGAAAATTAGAAATTATGTAAAGCGATATACATTAAACAAACTATATACAATTACTAGCATGAATAAGAAAAATAATTAATCGAATAAACAAACAAAAAACCACAAGAAGGATAGCATATTATGAAATTTTGGCTCGACTCTCTATCGATCTAAAAATGGTCGGGCTGATTGCCTCTCCAGTGGAGTCGCCATGCTATCGCAACGTGCCTGAAAAAAATCAAAGTAGGTTCATGAGTTATTTATGTATGGGGGAATGTATTAGACCCTCACAAAACTCATTGTTAAAACGGTTACCAAATTCAATCAAATGATATTAAAATTATGTTTTAAAAGGTACGGTTGAAAAAATTCATTTTTGAGTGTCTCATTTGGTATATTTTGTATCATATAAATGAACAAACTAAATAACCTTCAATGGGTGGTACAAAGATCATTGAAAATATTATTTTGTTATTTTGTTATTTTATATTTTTTTAAATCAAAGCATTATTGAAGTCATTCTCAGTATCCGAAAAATAATTCTTCACCTCGGTAGTTTGAGAAATTTGGTATCCTAAAAATCCCAAAGTTCGTCATCAGATTTTTTTTAGTGAAAACTAAAGAATAAAATTAATAAAATTTAAATCTAATTGTTAAGATTGTAATCCAGACATAATGAATACTAACTCTAATAATAAAATAATGGGATAAGAATCACATTATAAGCGAGACATATGACAATGATACATAAATAAATAATAAATAAGAAGAACAACAAATATAAAGAAAAATGGGATAAATAAAAAGTTAGAAATGTATGAGAATGTATAGAATAAAAAAAAGATGAATAATGTGTGAAACATGTAAATAAAATGTAAAAAAATATAAATTTGAAATAAACACTAATGTATATTAATAAAAAAATAAAAAACAAAATAATAAAAATAAGAATAAATTAAATTAAAAAAAATGGGGGAGGGGGGGACAAAGGGAACACCCTCTGTTTAAAACAGAGGACAAACCCTCTATTTGATCAAGAAACAAACTTTGTTGTTTCTTTGTTTTTAGTATAATTATATTGTAAAAATATAAATATTCATTGTTTTATATTTAAATAAATTAACTTATCTAAATGTTTAATTTTGGTAAATTAATATATATATATATATATATATATATATATATACATATATACATATGTAAATGCATAATTGACATAAAAATATAATTTTTGACTACACATCCTACTAATTACCATTATTTTCTTCAATAATTGCTATTCAAATAGCAAAAATTTACGGACAATAGTTAGTTAAACTGATTGTCACGTAAAGAAAACTATGAAAAAAATAGATTCTTTTAGACATAAATATACCTTTTTTTATTTTGGACTACTTAGCCTACTAATTATCATTTTTCCTTTTTCCTTTATTCTCTTATTTCCAATCAAATAGCAAAGGAATGATCATGGATGATAACTAGTTAAAATAAGTGTCATTAAAAAATCAATAAAATTTTAAAATAGAATATTTTTTGTTTGGGATATAAATGTACCTTTTTTTATTTTGGACTACTTAGTTCACTAATTATAAATATTTCTTTTCTTCCATCCATTGCTAATCAAATAATAAATGAATGATTATTGATGGTAATTAGTTTAAACAAGTGTCACTAAAATAATAACAAGATCTAAAAAAAGTGAAAAGACTTATGAGAACATTAAAAAAATTTCAAGGCTTAAATGTTTCCATGATCTTATATAGATATTTAACTTTCTATTTTATGAATTTTTGTGTATGAGAAATTATCATAGGGAATTTTTTGGTATATAATGTACACTTTCAACCCATTAAATGGTTGATTCACACTGAGTTAATTTGTACCCCTAAAAGGCTTTATCATCATCCTCATTATTGGGTTAATGACAAAGATATCTCATTATCAAATTTGTATGAAAATCATTAATGCATAAAAATAAAACTCAAAATTAGAGTAAAGGATGAAGAAGAGGAAACAAACACACACACACACATATTATGGAAAAGAAAATAATAGCATATACTACATGAGTATGAATGAGAGATGATGAAAAATAATGAACAATATATATTTTATTAGCTAATGTCAAAGAGATTTAAATTATTTTAAGAAAAAGAATAGGAGAATGTGAAAGATGAATAGAAATGAAGACACACTCTCTCTCTCTTAGAAAATCTCTCCTATTTTCTCACACGCTCTCCCTCTAAAAAGATATTCTTTCATTCTCTCTCAAGACCTCTCCTTCTCTCTCTAGAATCACCTGCTCTCAAGTGAAGACCTCCCTTTTATTTATAGGCAAACTTATGGCTTCACTTTTTGTTTTGAGTCATTTTGCTCTTTTTTTTTATTTTCTTAGTCCTTGAACAATTCTTCTTATTTTTAGGCCTTTGGTTATTTTTCAAATCATACATATGGTCTTAGACTAGTATATGAGCCAAAAAATAAAATTTATATTTTTAAAGTATTGGACTGAATAAAATACGATATCTACAACAGATCTATCAACTCTCTTCTCTCTCGACACCCTCATGATTTGCCTTCTCTCACTCTCAAAAAAGAAAACACAAAGAGAACTATCTATCTTGATACCCAAGCCTTCTCTATTGATTCCCAATCCTTCTTTATCGATCAAAATACAAAACCACAGATCAAAACCTTTCTATCTCGATTACCCTTCTCTCTCGCAGCTTCTCTCTCCAACATACAAACACATAACCTAGGGTTGGGCCTTCATCGAAGAAGAGAGAGCAGAGCCTCGTCAATGAGCCTATCTCTCTCGATTAATTTCTCTCTCTCATTCAAAAACATGGAACAAACTAGGGCTACTGAGATTGAAGATTTCTTTGGTCCTTTGATTTTCGTTGTAGAACATAACACCGAACATGAGAGGTCCCTGACCCTCACCTCAGCCACGCCGAAGAACAGAGGGCTAGGTTGTCGATTGAAGCTCCGTGAAGAACCAATCTAGTTATGTTTGGTTCACACGCATCAAGCCTTTTCGCCCTATTGACACCCTTGTTCTTGGCCAAGTTTATAGACCCATCACCACTCAAGGTTTGTGCTTACTAACACTCTCGTTGTCCTTGTCTTTCTGATTTTTTTATGAGTCAACACATATGATTAAATTGCTGAGTATAATTATATTTTCATTTGAAAGATTTATGTGAAAAGACAAAAATGGAATAATGAAAATAAGAATACATTTTTTCTATCATTTTTTATTTCTCAAGTACAAATATATTATAATGATTGATTTTAAGAAGAAATTTTCTAATTTAGGGATATGAGTTTTATTTTTCAGACGTAATGAAAGGGTTGTGGGAAAAGATTAGAATCAAGCAAAGATGAAGAAAAACCAATTAGATTCATACGGGAAGAAGACTGAGAAGTTGGGTAAGGATTCAGATGCAACAACAAAATGATCTGATGCTTCTGACCTGGAAATCAATCAAGTGAGCTTCTCTTTTTTCAGTTTGATTCCATTTTTAGTTATTATATTTTCATCTCTAATAATTTAATCAGTCGAGGTAAATAGATTTTAGCTTCCAAAGGACATGTTCTTTTAAAGTCAAACTATTTTGATTATGTTAATTAGGTTAAGATCTGGAAAATTGTATAAATAATGTGTGTTTCACCTTCTTTGGGAGCTGAAACGTTACACAAATAATTACAGAGTCCAAGAGCCCGAAGATGATGAACATGGTGACAATGATCGTAGATGAGTTATAGGCTTTATGGGAAGTGGCAAAAGTGGTTTCAAGCAAGTATTATTCTTTTTTCCCCTTTCTGCAGTTAGCTATAAGCTGTGAAACCCAGGTTATCCACACTTTAAATATAGGCAAAAGTGGTTTCAGGCAGGTATTATGCTTTGGATTCCAGGGTTCTTTTGCCATAGACGTTATGTTTAAAGTGGGCTCTTTGTGCCTACTATTATTTGAACTGCTTCTTTCATTTGGATAGTTCAACTTTCACTTGAGGATTTGAAACATTTTTTATAAGAAACCCCTAGGTCTGTCACTTTTGAATATGCAGTTTTATTAAGACCAAATTTTTTTTATGAGATTTTCTGCAGGAAAATTATTATAGTAATAGCTATTTGTCTATCAGTAAATTTGATTGTTGCATGGTATTGTTAGGCCTTTGCAATTATTTATTATTATGAATGGCTTGAATTTTTGCTGAGTTTTGGGTGTTATTAGCTAGAAGTTTTATGTGCTACCTTTTAACTCAAGATAGATGAAGAAAAGCTTCATCACTTTACACAACAAAAATCAAAATTTTTGATTACTTGAACTCATGAGATTAGTAATGATTTGGTTTCACAATGCATCGTGCAAACTTGGACCTTTTACTGACCCAATAGTTTCTAACATTTAATGAATGACAGGTCTTTTTGGAGCTTGCACCAGCCAAATATGTTACACGAGTGAGAATGTCACTCGTTTAAGTCCTAAAGATTGGTTTTCTTTTGAGTCGTTGTAAATTATGAAACTTGGTAACTACCTGCACCTTATATTAGCTGCCTATATTGTTAAAACATGTTGTTACAAGAGTTACGAGACCATAGATTTCCTTTGGATATGAGTTTTCTGAACATTTTTCTCTTGCAGAAAGTGAGCTTGTATTCTGCCATTCAACTCTTGTCCCTAACTCTATATCTGAAACTTCTTCTGTAGCACCAGTCACTTAATTGTGGCTACCCTATTGTAAAACACTACCATTCAACTTAGGTTCTTCATTTTTCATTTTTTAGACTCAAATTTTCATTTTTTATCTTTTTCATTTATTGGAACAAGTTTGCTTGTATATTTTAAGGATAAGTTAGTTAGTTTTTAAGTTAGATTTATTTGTAAGTTGATCAAATGAATAATGTAAAACTTTGTCGAATTGATTAAATGTTAATGTTGACAATTATTATATCGGTGTTCTTTATGTTATGTAAAATTATATTTTGAAAGTGTTTAACATAAATACTTGACTATAACAATGAATCTTATGGTATCTCACTTTATAAGATATAAAATACCTGTAAATATTAATTCATGAGTATTAAAAACACTTGTTGAATACATTCAACAGGGATTTGAAAATCCTATTAAACAACGTTCTACAGAATTCAAAAAATTCTATAAAAAGTGATACCACAAGGATCTTCACAGGAGGCGTTGCACCTCGTGAAAAACATGGACTTTTAATATGAGGAGTTGTCACAGGCGTCGCATAATCTATGCGGATTACTTTTCACGAGATTCATCTATTGTAGAATGCCATATTTCTTGTAGTGATGCTTGCCAATTTCATGCTAACTTCATCCAGCAACAGTTAGAACCTTTACATCCAATAATAGTGTCTTGGACATTTGAGGGGTGAGGACTTGATCTCGTTGGCCCTTTGAATCCAAAGTCATCAATGAGGTATTCTTACATACTTGTTGGAACATATTACTTCTCAAAATGGGCAGAAGCCATACCTCTAAGGGAAGCCAAGAAACAAGACGTTGTTAATTTTGTTTAAGCACATGCCATTTATCGTTACAGTGTGCCCCGACACATCATCACCGATAATGGAAAGCAATTTTAATAACATCATGGATAAGCTTTGCGAGAAGATTTCAAGCAGTATAAGTTGTCTATGTATAATACACCAGGAAATGGGTTTGCGGAGGCATTCAACAAAACGCTTTCTAATCTTCTGAAGAAAGTGGTGTCTAAAATAAAATGAGATTGGCATGAGAGAGTCTGTGAAACTCTCTGGGCGTATCGAGCCACATTTCGAACACCAACATAGGTTACATCATATTCTTTGGTCTATGGTGTGGAAGCAGTTTTACCTCTTGAATGACAAATTCCATCACTTCGAATGGCCATTCAGGAAGGAATGACTGGAGAAGAAGCTACGTTTGGAAGAGTTAGATGCACTTAATAAAAGCGACTCGAAGCACAAGGAATGACTGAATGCTACCTAGCTCAGATGTCTAAGGCATTCAACAAAAAAGTGCGACCAAGATCATTTCAGGTGGGTGATTTAGTGCTCGATATTCACAGGCTTTTATTCTTTACTCATCACACATGAAACAAATTCTCTTCTAAGTGGGATGGACCATATGTTGTCCAGGAAGTTTACACAAATGGTGCTTACAAAATTGTTGATAGAGACAATTTGAAGATTGGTCTAATCAATGGAAAGGGTTCCCAATGCGCTACTATTCTTGAAAGATGACATGGCGCTCCTCATCGCACGAGCCTAAACTGCATGATGCTCATTTCCTATATGAGCCCAGACATTTCATGATATTAGAAGAAAAACATAATGAACTAGATCCCTTTTCTACAAGGGTATGTAAGCAGCTTAGGAGAAAATCTCCTTGGTTCAGTTAAAAAAAACTTAACGAACTACGGTGTGACTATCCCTTTTCTACAAGGGTACGTAGGCAGCCTAGGAGCAAATCTCCTTGGTTCAGCTAAAAAAATGAACTACGGTCTGACTCAATCCCTTTTTCTATAAGGATACGTAGGCAGCCAATGAGCACATCTTCTCTCCTTGATTCAGTTCAATCAATGAAATAATAATAATAATAATAATAATAATAATAATAATAATAATAATAATAATAATAATAATAATGAACAATACGTAATAATATTCTTTGCAGGTATATTGAGAAAATGTCCATTCATTCAAAATTATTATGGGCAAGTGAGTACAACATAAATAAAAGTAAATTGCAAGAATAGAATCAGTGGCATCTTCTTATTCAAACGTTGAAATGACAAAAAAGGAATAGCGTTCATAAAAAAGGGGTTGCATAAAACTTTAAAATGACGAAGGAGATTAAGAAGTCCACTTGAACTCTGTCAACTCTTGAAGCGTATCCTATAATAATTGATGGAGTATATTCATGGACGACACATCAACATCACTTAAAGTGGGGGAAATCTCCATTGAAGCAATTTCCTTGCGAACATTCGAAAGTTCCCTTGCGTCCTTGAAATTTGTGTCATTGTCTTGCATCATACCAATGACCTTTTTACTCATTACTGTTAATTCTACCAACTCCCTTTCTAAGTCCTTGATCTTCAAATTGATATCCTCCAACTTAGAGAGCAAAGAACTAACCTCATATAAAGCTTCTCCTTCGACTTTTAGCAAATCATCAAGACGAGTTTTAAGATCGGTTATTTGTTGGTCCTTAAACTTAGAAGTCAGCGTAGAAGTAAAAGAGGTATGCAACCTATTATATTTCATGGTCTGTCAAAAATAACCACAAACTAACTTTTGAAGTGGCCTAATGTCCATGGTATTAGTTTCTAATATAGCATTAAAATCTTCAACGTTTTAACCTGAAGATAAGAAAATTTAGTAGATGCAGTACGTATGATCTTCTGATGAATACTCTCCCACATCGCTATAGTTATTTGGCGATGAAGGGTGGTGATCATATTGTCGGCACAAAACTCAGATGCTTTAAGATGAGCATAAGCTTATTAAGGTTACTATCAACAACCATAGGAATGGCACAAATTTCAACCTACTTGGTGGTGTGGTCAAAAGGATTAGGGCTGACGATAGAGACATGACTGAGTGATGGAACTACATTCTCACCAATCCATGTTGAAGTGCCAAGTCTCCTAACTTTTAAAAAATGAATGATGATGATCAAAAGCTTATCAAAAGAATGGTTACTAAAGTATTAATATGTCATTTCCAATGGGGCTCTCCTAGAGAAATAATAGTAATAAGTAATTAAAAATGAGAAAGGAAAGACAATGAAATTTATTATTCTTTTTCTGACCATTTGAATTAGATGGAACAGTGTTGACATTTAACGGAGCTATAACCTCTTGGCATATAGATTCCACTTCAAGCAAACGAAGATCCTTGCCCCCAAAATTATTTTCATCACGGGCATTCTTGGTTCTTTTGGGCTTGGATGGTGCAGCAGATGTACTTCTAAACTATCCAGGCCATCTGATAAATATGTGTTGTGTTTCTTAGACCACCAAGTTTTATACCCTATCATGGACCAATCATGAGTATCAAGGACACGTGCTGGAAAAAAGACATTTGACATTGTTGGTGTCTGAGTACAAATATGCCAAAACTTCAAGACATCATCCAAAGAGGTCAATTGTACATCTCTCGACAAATCATTAGGGATATCTTGATAAAGGTCGAATTGTCTACCAAACCGATAAGGACTGTAAGACTCCACAAGGAAAATATCATCACGATGCATTGACAAATAACATGATTGAATGCTGATAAAGTATGCTAGTTGCCAACGTGAAAGGATACCATCGTCAACCAATTGTGTATATCTATTCTTGTCATATAAGTTTGCATGCCAATTTATGCTCCTACCTCCATGTATTAGCTCTTGTTCCTCACGCTAGTAAATGGAACCTCCCTCTCCAGAATATGCACTCATTGCTGGGCCAATAGCATCGAGAGGATTTTTATAATGTGTCAGAGAGTAATGTGCCAACCAACCATAGATATAATGTATGGGAAAACAAGCACTGGATTAACCAACTAGATAAGGAGCGCGAGCGATTTGGTCAATCCAAGATAAATGCTAGTGAAAACTGGCACTGCAACACTAAATTGTTCTTCTATCGCCATTAAGCTAGCAACCTTGAAAGTAGTAGGAAGTATAAAATTTGGATCTTCTTATGGAAGAGCAAATACACAAAGCCAACAAGAAAGAAACGCAGTTAGATACGTTTGTTCTCTTAATCCATCTTCAATCCCAATGTCATAAAATGGTTTTTTGTCATCTTCAGACCAATTTTTCATACTTCCAAGCACACCTATAGGATTATGGGTAGATTGAGGACGAGACGATTTTTTAGACTTTCGAGCAGGAGGTTTTGCATACCTTAGTTCCCATCTAAACCAAAAAGATATCCACTTGTCAACAGATACTTGTGGTTGATCATCCTTCATAGTATGCACAAGATAATATGCAGTGAATAGATGCTCACAACACTTTGGAATAAATCCTTTGTTGTTAGGTGAAAGAAGTTCGTTGGAACAAGGAATAACTTCATCATAGAATTTTCCACTAATAGGAAAACCGCCAAACTAAAATAAATCCCAAAGTGAAATGGACATCTCCCCAACAGAAGTATGTAGTATGTTACTACGTGGAGACCAAGCCTCACAAAAAGCTCGAAGAACATCGTTAATGCGATCATATATATATAAGGACGCATCAACTGCTTGAAATATACGTGCATTATATAAATAATTCTCACAACGGGCAAGCACATCCTTGAGCCATTCCCAATAATATGGAATATAGGTGAATTCTCCATTCATCTTGAAGAACGATCCACATCGTGTTTCACCAAAAATTATGCATCGACCGAGTGTCATATTAGCATCATGATTAAAAGGTTTATTGTGAAATGATGACTTTATGAACCAACGTCGAGTGGAGGAGCTAGGGCTGGAAGAACAACCAAGTGACCATTCTGACAAGTTGTAGGATTTATCCAATGGTAACCATGATCTGGCAAACCTACCTAGTACAGGATCATGCACACGTAATAGAAGCCTACTCTCAGCAACATCATCGGGATTTTGGACAATGGATAAATATCACTTCTTTAAAGGACACAAAATCTTTGAAGAATACCATAATGGGAAAAAGGCAATGATGAACCTGATAATAAGAAAATCATGAGAAATTGGTACATTATGTAAAAACCATAATCAAGAAAACAAAAAAGGTGGTCGTCACTAAAGTCGGCGAAGGAAACCCTCGCACTTTGGGGGAAAGCCACTGCAAGAAAAGGTGGTCGTCACCAAAGTCGACGAAGGACACCCTCACACTCTGGGGGAACGCTAATGCGAGAAAAGGTGGTCGTCACCAAAGTCGGCGAAGGACACCCTCACACTCTGGGGGAACGCTAATGCGAGACAAGGTGGTCGTCACCAAAGTCGATGAAGGAAACCCTCACACTCTAAGGGAACACCACTGCGGAAAAAAAAGGTGTCGTCACCAAAGTCGGCGAAGGAAACCCTCGCACTCTAGGGGAATGCCACTGAGGGAAAATGTGTCGTCGCCAAAGTCGGTGAATGAAACCCTAATACTTTGGGGGAACGCCCTTGGGGGAAAATGTGTCATCACCAAAGTCAGTGAAGGAAACTCTCGCACTCTAGGGGAACGCCAATGAGGGAAAAGGTGTCACCAAAGTCGGCGAAGGAAACCATCGCACTCTGGGGGAACCCCACTGCAGGAAAATGTATCGTCACCAAAGTCAGTGAAGGAAACCCTCACACTCTGGGGGAATGCCACTGCAGGAAAATGTGTCATCACCAAAGTCAGCGAAGGAAACCCTCACACTTTAGGGTACGTGAGTGTAGGGAAAGATCAAATGGCCGCTAAAAGTAGAGGATTTCACTACTTTGGGTTTATAACGTTCACAAACAAAGACAACAATAGTTTGATTGACTCACATAGAATCATAGATAACTACCACATGTTAAAAAGATAGAATAATAATAAATGAGTCACCTGAAACGTGAAGATGGAAGACGACCTCAAGATGTAGTTACTATTGGCGAAGGACAATTCAAAAAGAAGAAGAATTTGAACAACTCTTTGGTCATGAACAAAGAAAATGAGATCGCTGTAGCATAAGCCGCATCAATAGAGATATAATTAAAGTAACGATGTCGATGACAATTTTTCTCTCTTCCACGACTTGGTGCTTAGTTTCCTGACCTGTGTAAATGAAGAAACAATAATCAAAGGTTAAAAAAGGATAAAAAAAGAGAATGAAAGCAAAGAAATAGAAGAGCGAAAGACCTTATTATTTTATCCTCGCCAGTGTGATGCGCCACGCAACTTGGAGCAATTCTTTTCGTCAACTTCAAAGCAGCATAATAAAGCAACAAAATAAAACAAGAAAGAAAAATTGTGATTAATGGTTTCCACCGCCTATCATGATTAAGAAAAAAAAGGCTATATGAGAAATAAAACAAGAAAGAAAAGAAAAAGAAGCACTACCTTGACTAATGTTTCAGAACGTGTTGGTCTTAGTTTTGCAAGGTGATTACACATGTTCACTTGTATGTTAAGGAAATTAAAAAAAAAAAAGAGCTAATGTTGGACCCATGAAGAGCATTAGAAGAAAGAATGACATACTGACCTCTATTAGTAGCTTAATTCTTTCTGCGATTAAAAGAGAGAATAATCTGATATTTATAGAGCTCATGGACTAGCGTATGCTTTCTTACTTTTTTGGTGAGATTATAGAGTCCTAAATGTGATGGACTGTATTTGAATCTTTGAGAGAGCAATATTTCCGATTTGGAAATTTAAATTTTGAAGAATCAAAATAGATGACGGAGAAGAAATTGTGTAGTTGTCCATATGGTTTAAAATTTGTGAAGGGATAGAAAATTTTCCACAACTTACGGTCCCGAGGACAAACACTGGAATATATTTTTAAGATAATTACAATCTTTTTTCAAGCAATTTGAGTTTAATTTCTTCAAGCACTGGATAAATAGACTTCTGATGCAGAATTCGTCAACCCCATCAGGAAAAGAGACTTCTTCCAATAGAATTTCAGCTCAAATCATCTTCATTCAGGAAGAAATTTATTTGGGCCAGGTTTTAGTAGATCCGTTGATCTAATGTCACACCCTACTTTTGTCAAGAAAATTGGATAATTTTTCTCTTAAAAAAAGCTGAGGAGATTAGCTTACCAAATTATCCAAATTGCGAGAGGGATAAAATTCATATGTTTATAACTTTGCCAAATTTCTTCTGAGTTAACAGATTTGAAATTAATCTGATTGAAGATAAGAATAATCACAAAAAAAAGAGTAAACTCAACCTCAAAATTCGAGACTAGTTCACTCATCATGCCCCAACGGCATTGTGATCAAGTCTCGAGGGCTTCAGACACAAAATTTTAGTCCAATCACTGTTCACCACGTTATAAGTTGGTGGGTCCATAATTGATCAATTAAAAGTTAGCACATATTATCTTTAAAGATCAGTCAAATTATGCCAAGTGTCAAGAAGCGATTGGACAACTTTATTTTATGGCAAATGAGAAAATGCCACGTGTCTCAATGACGCAACGCATCAAATAAAATGGTGACACGTCTCATCTTAAATAACCAGTAAAATTCAGCCATGTGTCACTAGACATCTCTATAAATAGGTGAGAGTCTCATTTCAAGGGCAGAGGGTTTTCAGAGACATAACGACTCTAAGAAGACCTGATGAAACTCCAAAGTTCAGAAAGAAGAATTTCAAGAATTCTACAAAGTTTCATTTCAAATTCAAGATGTTCAAGCTACACAACGAGTTCGATTGATCTTTAAACAAGTTCGAAGCCTAGAGATTCATGAAGAACTCATCTGAGTCTTTTACCATCACAAGTGTAAAAGATTCAACCTTCAATCTGAGAAATTCGTTATCAAACCTCGAATTGAAGTTCGCTATAGGAGAAGAATCAGAGAATTATTCTTTTGTAAATAATTCATAACCAAGATTGTACTAATTCAAATTATCAATACAAAAATCATATTTGTCCATCAATTTTCGTTGTTTGATTTTTCTAATAACAAAATTTGTATGTATATATATATTGCATTATCAAACAACTATAAGTTTAGTATTTTTTTCTCATTTTGTAACATATTTTCTTTAAAATTGTATTATTTAATTTATTGTGTGCATCATATTTAAAAGACTAGTGGTTATAAACTAATACTTAAATCTTGTTAACAGAGTAAAATTGAGCGGTTGATGGAACTGCACACTACTACTATCAACTGTTACTTCTAGAATGGTTTCAATCGGATCAATATTCTCTTATGTTATATGGAACATGAGACAATTATATTCAATTAGGATCATTCATTTCAAGAATGGACGATCTAAATTTAATTTCAAAAAATTAAATTAAATGTCTTATCATCTTGGCACATGTGCCAAGATGATAGTGACCGTCTTTTTTATATGGACATTCATGATTTTACAAATAATACTCTCTTATTAGCATCCTGAACAAGAGGGATCTATTTTGGTGTCAAGCCCTTCTTTCAATAAACTATTGTAAAAAATACTCTATCATTTTGGATAGGACAGTTAAAAGATAGGGGCTTGAAAACTATTATATATCTCGGGAGAATAATTACGTGGATAAGACTTTGTTTATTCTTAGGATGTGAGATATGTACATTTTTACACTAATAAATTCTAGTTTATATAAATTGTGCACGCACTCTTTATTAAAAACACTCTTTGTTAAAAAAACAGCACTTTGAGTTTATTTTAACCGTCTCCATGAAGACTTCTTTTTTTATATAGTTACATATTCATGATTGAGCATATAGTAACTTAAACCCATAACCTTTTACTAAAAAAAGTTAAAGATGCAACTACCAATTAGTTAAGGCAATATCATTCTACAAAGCCAAACAGGTGGACGCTATACTTCAATTAATTAAAATATAATGTTCAAAGAGGAATATGTGTTTACAATGAAGTTTATAATGTTGCCAACAACATCCATTTCGCATTGTTTTCTAAGTTTAAATTGTCTTCTTTACAAAGAGTCTTAGTAAGCAAAAGAATCATAGAAGTTACTAACATGAAACGACTTGGGCATGCAGCCAAATTGGTCATAGAATCAAGTTTAAACTATCTTCTTTACAAAGTGTCTAAGTAAGCAAAAGAATCCTAGAAGTTACAAACATGAAACGACTTGGGCATGCAGCCAAATTGGTCATAGAATCAAGATATCATTCTCTTGACCTTTCAAATCCTAAGTTGTGTAATTTCCTTCTTATTAAAGAACTATACAGTTTCTTAATCAAGCACATTTGCAAATTAATTAAAGAACTATACAGTTTTTTTTACTCGATTTGGTACGTCGAGATCTAAATCAGTTTAATATTATAAATGATGGTTTATAAAATTGTAGCTTTTGACTCAGTTTATCAATTGGTTTTACCTTATTTTACTGGACATGACTTTCAATCTATGTAGGACCACCTCAGGAGTGTGCTTGGCTTTTGGTTGCTGGAGAATCTGTAAGGTGAGAAATCAAAAAGTCTTCTCTGATTCTATTCAAGATCCTATTATGGTGATTGGTGATATGCTTCATGATCAAATTTCTGAATTTGGCGAGTCTCATCATATCTTGCCTTCCTCTCTTGATGACACAGGCTAATTAGTTACCCCTAAATCCTCAGTAAAACTTACTTCGAGCCTGGTGCTTGTCGCAATATACCATGCAACCATGATGTTCTATCAGTTGACAGAGCTTGGGATAATGTTTCGAAAAGGGCTGGACTTGGATGGAAAGTTTGTTCTAAGTATGTAGTCTTAAAAATGGCAGGTTACAATTTTGTCCGCTTGTATGGAGCCTTTTCAAGCCGAAGACGAAGCCTTACGGAATGCTCTGTCAATACAAGACTCTTGGTTTAGTCTATCTGCATGTACTCTCGGATTGTAAACAGCTCATTGATTGACTAAATCAAGGGTTCCCATTCTTTGTAATGGGATGGACTTCCTTAACTCAATAATCTTGCCAAATATGCATTTGAAAATTGTTGTAAGGAGGTTTGGTTCAATACGCCTCTCTGTTGGATGTAATGTTATTTTTTATCAGTATACCCCTTCTACTCTACTAAGAGTGTTAATTACTTACATAGTATCTAAATTAAACTGATGTCAAGGTGACCGTTAAAAATAAATTTAAACTTTAGCTGCTTAAAACTATTTAAAAATAATTATGACACATAGTCAAAGTAACTGATTACATTTTTTTTAGGAAATGAATTAGTAGAAGTACTAGCACATCCCAGTTAGGCTAACACTGTTTTAATACTCTGATCGTCTAACCCAACTTAACATATTATTAATATAAATAAAATGTCTTAACAAATGAAAACAAAAAAATAAATTAGCAGAACCTAAAACAATGCATGTTATTAATTTCATCAGCAATTCAAGAAGAGAAAAGAGTCGGAGCAATCAACCCCCATGTAAGAGTAACTAAATTAGGGGCTCTGGATATCAAACAATTTGTAATTTGATTACCCACCCATATTGTGAGTGACAAAAAAGTTCATCTGAGTGAGTAAAGTCAAACACTCGTACCAAGCATGGGTGGACCTTGCGGGAGCTGAAGCGAAGTGTGGCTACTAAATAAGTGGAATCACTCTCCAACAACAAATGTTTAAAGTCAATATTCAAGCATGAATAATTGCATGAATAGTAGCATTCAACTCAGCCTTAAAATAAAAATAGATATCGAGGTGGATAGCAAAATAACTTTTAACAAAGCTTCAAGAAGAATGAAAAAAGCCTCAACAACTAGCAAGGCTACGACATTCGAAAGCTGATCTGTCTGTGTTTACCTTAAACTAGCCTGACAAGGGAAGACATCAAATAACTTACATGATATGCTGCGTCTTGGAAGGATGACCTAAAATATGAAGACATTGAATGGTCAAAAGCTCATCTATTGAATTCGGCACCATGACTATCTGAAGCAGGTCCGCCTTACGAAAATACATAAACTCATAAAAGAGTCTCAACAAAAATATGATACTTACCCTTAAATACTGATTGGTTAGAAAGAAACTCAACCACCCAAAAGACTATTATAATGGAAGCCGACTAGAGAGTTTTCAATTGCGTGCTAAAAGAAATCTTTATCGCCTCATGTCAAAGATCTAAGAGAGAATCGTCAAGTTTGATATCATGTCCAAAAATGCTCGACAATTCATCCTATATACCACAAGCAAAAAGATACTCTATGAAGTGACGGAGTAAGTCTTCCTCACACATCAAAGGCGACAACGAGATCAGAAAATAAAATCAAGAGAAAACAAGTATTGATAGAAATCATCCCATGGAATAAACCCCAAGCTAGGACAGATCGAGATGATGAAAAATATGACATCTAAGTCTATTTACCCCGACTAACAGAACTCACTACTTTAAAAAGAGAGGTATATAAATATAGGGGATGTAGGAAGATGTCAACCCCCAGAATCAAAGTATATATCTCTCACAAGAAATTTCAAAGGAGATCACAAGGAATGACAATCCTTAAGAAAATCAATTAACATAGTTTCCAATGAATTGTCCATCCAAAAATAAACCTTGACAACCAATCAGTAACCTAGACTCGAGCATCAAAGGAGCATAATGAAATTTTAAGCCTGGTCAATCAGAAGAGGAGATATACCACAATCTCGGTTTACGATTCCCGAGTGAAAGAACGTGGATGAAGGTAAGAAAAAAATCATTAAACCCTTAGTCAACAACCTCCAAGTGAGATTTTTTTAACATTAGTTTGATAATGATGCAAAGCTCTTTATGCCCAACCAACCTCCTCTTTTGGCTTACAGCAACATTTCCAAGCCACTTGAATAGGTTTATGAATCTCAACCAAACTTTTCCAGAGAAGCTTCTAATAGCAGCATTTAAATATTTCAAAATATAATAAGGCCAACGATAAACTTGAAAAGGGTGTAGAAAAGAACTTTGAATCACCGAGTTAATGAGACACAACATACTCGCCATAGATAAAATAAAACTCTTCCATTTTGAGGAAGTATCTTTCGTTTGGAAATGTTATGAGACATGTTGGGGAGAGAAAGTTAAATCGATTGATGTTTGCTTACCAAGGAAAATGGTGGCCTCGGAATAAATGATTCGTGTGCTTGGGTATAGATACAGTATTTTGTGCGGTTCAATACTTTAAAAATATAAATTTTATTTCTTGGCCCATATATTAGTCTAAGACTATATGTATGACTTGAAAAATAGCTCAAGGCCTCAAAAATAAGAAGAATTGTCTAAGGACTAAAAAATAAAAAAAATGAACAAAAGTACTAAAAATAAAAAATGAAGCCCTAAGTTTACCTATTTATATAAGGGATGTCTTCACTTGAAAATGAGATTGGAGAGTGAGAAAGAGAAGGGATTTTAGAAAGAGAAAGAGAGTTCTTGAGAAAATATGAGAGACCATTTTAAAAGAGAGAGAGAAAGAGAGCCTTCATTTCTATTCATCTTTCATCTTTCATCTTCTTTTTATTAAAGTAGTTTAAATTTCTTGCACTTTAGCTTATAATATATCTTGTTCATTATTATTTATCATCTCTCTTCTTCATACTCATGTAGTTGATATTTTTGTTTCCTTTTCTATACATAAGTTGTTTGTTATTTCTTTATCATTTCTCCTACTCTTAATCTTAAGTTTTATCTTCATGTATTGTTGATTTCTCTACAAGTTTGATAATGAGATGTTTTTGTCATCAACTCAATCAATGAGGATGAGGATAAAATTTTTTAGGGGTGTAAAATTAACTCAATGTGAATAAACCCTTTAATGGGTTGAAAGTGTACATTTGATGAAAAGACCCCCTATTATAATTTTTCATACATAAAAATGCATAAAATAGAGAGTAAAAATTCTATACAAGATTATGCAAATATTTAAGCTTTAAATTTTTTTTATGTTCTTAGAAGTCTTTTCATATTTTTTTAATTTTTGTTCATAATTTTTGTGACACTTATTTGAACTAGTTACTATCCATGATCATTCCTAACAGTGAATGAAGAAAATAAAAATGGTAATTAGTGAACTAAGTAGTCTAAAATAAAAAAGTAGTATATTTATATCTCAAATAAAATTATTTTATTTTAAAAGTTTTATTGATTTTTCTTTAGTGACACTTGTTTAAACTAGTTACTATTCATGATCATTCCTAACAATGAAGGAAGAAAAAAATGACAATTAGTGAATTAAGTAGTCCAAAATAAAAAAATGGTATATTTATATTTCAAACAAAAATTATTTAATTTTAAAAGTTCTATTGATTTTTCCTTAGTGACATTTATTTAAATTAGTTACCATCCATGATCATTCATTTTCGATTTGATTAGTAATGAGGTAAGAAAGAAAAAATGGTAATTAATAAACTATGTAGTAAAAAATAGTATGTTCATGCCAATTATGTATGGAATTAAATATTTTTCATAGATTAATTTATTTACACATGAAAATTTTTATCAATAAGTTATTTATGAAATAATTATATATATATACATCACACTCTGTATTTATTTATTTTATTTTATTTTTGTGTTTTTGTATTTTGTTTCTTTTTTGTGTGTGTTTTGTGTGTGTTTTGTTTTTCTTTTATGTTTGTATTTTATTTCTTTTTCGTTTTTTGTGTTTTTTATTTTTGTTTACTTTTTCTATTTTTTTATTACTAGATATTATAGGTTTGTTTTAATTTATTTTGTATATCTTTTTACTTGTTTCACATATTGTTTTCTTATGTTCATTCTACATATTCTTTTTAAATTTATCATACATTTTTATCATCTCTAACATTTTTTTCCATTATTCTTTTTTTATAGTTGTTATCTTTTTATTTATTTATTTATGTATTATTGTCATATCGTCATGATTGTTTGTAATTATTATTTCATTCTTTTATCATCAGAAATCGCATTCATATCTTAAAACCATAACAATTAGATGTAAATTTTGTTAATTTCATTATTGAGTTTTCACTAAAAAAATTTGATGATGGATTTTAGAATTTTTGGGATACCAAATTTCTTGAACTACCGAGATGAGAAGTTACTTTTAGGATATCGAGAGGAACTCCAATAATGGTTTGATTTAAGAAAAAAAAATCAATGGTTTTGTTCTATCCATTAAAGGTCGTTTATTTATTCATTTTTATGATGCAAAATGTACTAAATGAGACATTCAAAATTGAATTTCTTTAACATTATTTAAAAATAATAATTTGGATAGCATTTGATTAAATTTGGTAACCATTTTTCATAATGAGTATTGTGGGGTGCTAATACATTCCCTACACACAAATGACGCATGAACCAACTTTAAATTTTCACATACCAAAATATTTAATTTTAAAATTGGGTGACCAATCAAGCCCTACAATGATTGGTGGTGACTCTGAATTTATTTTCTCCGCAAATGATTTTTTTAATTGCGGCTCCACGTCACATGCCTTTTGCGACAGCTTGACGACTCCGCTGGGGACAAACAATTGGTCTAACCATTTTTAGATCGATAGAGAGTCAAGCCAAAATTTTATCATATGCTATTCTTTTGTGTGGTTCTTTGTTTGTTTATTTGATTTTTTTCTAATTCATGTCTCTAGTTGTATATAGTTCATTTTTTACGAAGTATATTTCTTTACATAATTTCACACATATGCACTAGCCCTGTACCTGGGCTTTCCCTTTAAGATTCGCGAGAATGAATAGTGGAATACCTTTGTGGAACTGTGGTTCCTGTGCAGTCTCATGAAAGTTCAAACTTAGGTCGACCATTTCGGGATACCTTTTGGAGGCCCATGTTACTCCTTTCGGATAATAGTCTGGACAACCTGAGAGCTTATTAGGAGATTTAAGAGTCCAACCACACATACATTTTGTTAATGTATATATGTCATACGTTCTTTAAACATTTCTTTTCTTCCTCATTGTTTCACTTCTGACTTCATATTTCTTTTTTGCATTGTATCTTGTTGCGTAATAGGGATTGTAAAGAAGTATTCAATTCATTCATATTTTAGAGACCATAACTACTACTCCGAGTGTGATAGAAGTTTAAGTTACAGTAGCCCAACGGTAAGAGGAAACACAGAAACGAAAAGGAAATTGTCTGAAAAAGAAGGATGTCCTTATTCTACCATCAATCACTAAGATAGAGTTCTCACACAAGCCTAGAGAGGTTGAAGAAGATATGGGAGGATTCTTCACCGGAGCAAAAAAAATTTTGTCGGCAAATGTGGTCACATCGCTTATCTTCTGTATATTACAGTCAGTGCTCATGTTCTTAAGACTTTAATGCATTTCTAGGACCCTCTGTACAGATGTTTCACCTTTGGATCTTACTCCTACAATTGAAGAATATCAACCCCTACCGAATGTCCCGCTGCAAAGCACGGATAAAGTTTAGAGTTGGGAACTGACACTCGTAAACTGAACAACAAAATTAGAAAGATGGTAGAGGACAATGAGAATTTATGAGGGATATACTATGAATAAGAGGATCGAATCATGAAGCTAAAAAGGAAAAATAAGCTTGTACAAGAGGTTTTAGAAAAGGTTAAGGGGGTTGTCGAGAAGAAGAATACATACATCGTTGAGTTAAAAGAACAATATAACTCATTATGACAATTCGTTGATAATTTACAAGTTAATTTAGAGAATAAAAAAGTTAGGAAGATCGAGTCACTAAATGATAGTGAAGAACGATTGAAAGTCATTGCAAGCTTTGAGTACCAAGTTAGAGCGTATCAGAACGTGGCAGAGAAATTGACAAGAAATAATGATGCTAATGTCGACGCACTAAGGTTTGATTACCAAATACTGCAACAACAACACGACTTGATTCGACAACGATCAGGACAGGCTATGGAATGGCTTAAAGGCGTGGCATTGAGAGCGAGCAATTTGGTGGAACAAGCATCATTTTGGAAAAAGAATGTTTTGCCTATCCATCCTAATGAGGAGAACTTGTCTAAGTTTTTGGAAGAAATCAACAAAGATTTGGGTCATTTTGGTCATTTTTTATAAACTCATATTGTGGAGTAGTATAGTTAACTTCTACATACTCAAATGTAGTGGATGACCTACTAATTGAATGAAATTGAGTACTTTTAGACTTTCAATTTGCGCAGTATCATTTCTCATGCATAAATTTACTTTCATTATTATTATTTTTATTATTATTTATTCTTCTTCATTAGCAAAATCGACCATCTCATTGTTTTATTTTTATTTATTTTAAGAAAACTTTTCAAAGATAGACCGTCAACTCTGACATCCCTATCGAACATGAGCTCAAGTTGGCCATGGACGAGCAAGAAAGAGAGCAATCGCGAGAGAAAATAAAAGAAGAAATTAGGGAGTGGAAAGTGCAAATGGCCAGAGTCTTGGAACTCCTCGTCACTAGTAAGAGAAAAGTCTATCTTGAAAATTCACAAGGGGCTCAATCATCATAAAATCAACTGCCAAACGATACTCCACCTTACCCTCCTAGGTTCACTCCAACCTATCAACGTCATCAGACTGCCCAATTTCAGTATGCTTCACCACCAGTAAATATCCAGCACTATCCAGCACTATCCATTTTCAAATGTACAGGAAATGATGCAGACAGGAAAAATTGGGTACAACCCATCCATAATGTTACCTGGCCACAACCAAGCTTTCACTCAACAATGCGAACTCGCTAATGAGCCAATCATCATACCCAATATTGATGACCCAAAGGGGCAGAGGCATGTTACTAAACCAAGCGAAGACCCATTGTCGAAAGATAAACTAGACTTTTTAGAGGAATGATTGCGTGCAATTGAAGGTTCAGATGCATATGGTACCATTGATGCCACCCAATTATGTTTGGTCTAAAATGTAACCATCCCACACAAATTCAAACTACCTAAGTTAGAAATATATGATGTAGTACATGCCCGAGAAGTCACCTTATTATGTACTGCAGAAAGATGGTTGTTTGTGCAAATGATGATAAGCTGCTGATTCATTTCTTTGAAGATAGCTTGACAGGGGGTGCATCTCGCTGGTATATCCAATTGGATAACCAACATGTTTAGAGGTGGAAAGATTTAGCTGATGCTTTCTTAAGACAATACAAGTACAACATAGACATGGCTCTTGATCATCTAAATCTACAAAGGATGGAGAAAAAATCCACTGAAGGCTTTAAAGAATGTGCGCAAAGGTCGAGAGAATTAGCTGCTCAGGTACACCCCCTTGTTAGAAAATGATATGGTTGCAATGTTTATTGACACCTTAAGACCTCCATTCTATGATAGGATGATTGAAAATACTTCAAACAATTTCTCTGACATTATACTGATTCGTGAAAGGATTGAATATGGGGTAAATAATGGAAGAATTTTGAAAGTCGTATCAGATACATCATGCGTAAAAAAGGGCCACCGTTCGAGCGAAAAGAATGGGATGTACAGACGATCAATTTTGGGTACCTGTCACAAGCTGCGAACCCGCGATTGGGATTTCCAAAGTATAGTAAAGGGCCCAAATCTCTGACATCATATGTGGGAAATACCTCACAAATTCTGTACAATTATCACTCTCAACAATCAAAATTTCAAAACAACCCGAGACCCAGTTTCAGACCATCGACTCACCAGTAAAATATTGGTCAGTCTGATCGGCCTCTGAGGGGAAATAGAAATAATCAACGTTTTGTCCAATATGATCCAATCCCCATGTCATATACATAACACTTACCACAATTGATACTGAATAATCAATTGGTTTCAATTCATTATGAACCTCTACAGCCACCATACCCAATGTGGTATGATCCGACTGCTCGTTGTGATTTTCACGCAGGGGCAGTAGGACATTCGACTGAGAATTGCACGACATTAAAAGGTAGAGTATATGCATTGATCAAGGCCGGATGGTTGAATTTCAAAAAGGCTAATGGAAACCCAGATATCAATTCTAACCCTCTACCAAATAATGGGAATCTTATCGTAAACGCAATTGAAGAATATTTTTCAAATGGAAAGAAGGATGTGGCAAGTATGAGCATGTTAATGGAAATAAGTTTTCCATCTTCTTTTTAAAGCAGGTTACATCTACCCAAAAGACTCAGAGGATGGAGGCATTTCTAAGAAACATATGCATGAATTTGATTGTTTGTTCCATAAGAATGTGATGGGGCATACAATTGAAGAATCTGCTAATTTTAAAATTGAAGCGCAAAAGTTGTTGGATGCAAAAATACTTACAATAAGTCATAAAGGAGAAAGCAAATACCAGGAAGATGACTCTTTAGTCCTCATGATAACTAAAGAATAATCTAAAGTTAATGTTGAAGTGTCGCACTATATCTCAAAACTTCTCACAAATACATTATGAGGAAAAGTCATCTCACACCACTACATCTTATGCTCTAATGCCCATCACCATCCAAATACTGGGTGCGTTTGCTTACAAGGATTCAAGAGCAGTATCATAAACGCATTTGTATATATAGGGACGAATATTTTTTGGGATCCAAGCCAGCTACCATACCATATGTTGAGGCGGGTGAAAAAGCATTGGAGTGCTCATTTCGATCATTTGAGATTGTGAACACCACATTTTTTGCTAGTGGCAAACTCGCTCCAATATCAAGCCTCTCAAAAGCATCTCAGATGGTGGTAATGTTGATGATAAAAGGGGGATACAAGCCAGACAAATGACTCAGGGGTAAGCATCAAGGCATAAAAAAGTTAATCGATTGGGACAAGAAAGAGCAAATGTTTGGGCTTGGATATGGATCGACCAAGCCTGATAGAGGGAGAGTGGAAGCTCAAAAGAAAGAAAAGATGATTGCTAGGATCGAAAATAGGGAATTCGATATGGAAATGGTAATCATACCTCATATTTTTTAATCTTTCAGAAGTAGGGGAATTTCATTCGAATAACCGGTTACCATATAGCAAAATGGCCTTGAAGATGATATCGCCTAGCTTTCAATATCCGTAATCTTAAAAAATTCATCAAGTGTGTAGAAACCGTGTTTTGTCCGGTTCAATACATTAAAAATATAAATTTTATTTTTTGGCTTATATACTAGTCTAAGACTATGTGTATAATTGAAAAATAGTCAAATGCATAAAAATAAAAAGAATTGTCCAAGGACTAAAAAATAAAAGGGAACAAATTGACTAAAAATAAAAAGTGAAGCCCTAAGTTTGCTTATAAATAAAGGGGATGTCTTCAGTTGAAAATGGGGATTGGAGAGTAAGAACGAGAAGAGATTTTAGAGAGAGAAAGAGAGGTTATGAGAAAATAAAAGAATTTAAAAAAATAGAGAAAGAGAGTTTTTATTTCTATTCATCTTTCATCTTCTCCTATTCTTTTTTATTAAGCTAGTTCAAATTTCTTACATTTTATCTTACAATATATCTTGTTCATTATTATTTATCATCTATCTTCTTCATACTCATGTAGTTGATATTTCTTTATTTCCTTTTCCATGCATAACTTGTTTGCTCATTCTTTATCATTTCTCATACTCTTAATCTTAAATTTTATTTCTATGTATTGTTGATTTCTCTACAAGTTTGATAATGAAATATTTTTGTCATTAACTCAATCAATGAGGATGAGGATAAAGATTTTGAGGGGTGTAACATTAACTCAATGTGAGTTAACCCTTTAATAAGTTGAAAGTGTATATTTGATGAATAGATCCCTTATGATAATTTCTCATACATAAAAATTCATAAAATAGAGAGTAAAACATCTATACAAGATTATGCAAATATTTATGTTTTGAAATTTTTTATGTTCTTACAAGTCTTTTCTTCTTTTCTTTTTAATTTTTGTTCATCATTTTTGTGATACTCATTTGAACGAGTTACCATCCATGATCATTTCTAATAATAAAATAAGAAAGGAAAAATGATAATTAGTTAACTAAAATCCAAAAATAAAAAAATGATATACTTATATCCCAAACAAAAATTATTTTATTTTAAAAGTTTTACTGATTTTTCTTTAGCGACACTTGTTTAAATTAGTTATCATCCATGATCATTCCTAACAATGAAGGAAGAAAATAAAAATGATAATTAATGAACTAAGTAGTCCAAAATAAAAATGATATATTTATATTGACACTTATTTATTTTTCTTTATTGACACTTCTTTAAATTAGTTACCATCCATGATCATTCATTTGCTATGTGATTATCATTGAGGGAAGAAATGAAAAATGGTAATTAATAGACTGTGTAGTCAAAAATAGAATGTGCATGCCAATTATGTATGAAATTAAATATTTTTTTCATAGATTAATTTATTTAGAAATGAACAAATTTATTATTAATTTATTTATTGAATAATATATATATTTATTAGTTTTGTTGTTGTTTGAATTTTATTTCTTTTTTTTTATTTTTTTGTTTTTGTTTATTTTTGTTTATTTTTTATTAGTAGTTATTATCGGTTTGTTTTAATTTATTTTTGTATATCTTTTTACTTATTTCACATATTGTTTACCTATTTTCACTATACATATTCTTTTTAAATTTATCATACATATTTATCATCTCTAATATTTCTTTCCATTATTCTTTTTTTTCTTTATAGTTGTTATATGTTCTTATTTATTTATGTATATTGTCATATCGTCACGATTGTATATTTCATTCTTTTATCATCAGAATTGGCGTTCATAAATTAAAACCATAATAATTTGATTTAAATTTTGATAATTTCGTTATTTAGTTTTCATTAAAAAAATCCGCTGACGGACTTTGAAATTTTTGGGATACTAAATTTCTCGAACTGCCGAGGTGAGGAGTTATTTTTAGTATATCGAGAGTAACTCCAATAATGCTTGTATTTAAATCGATAGAGGGTCAAGCCAAAATTTCATCATATACTATCTTTTTCTGTGATTATTTGTTTGTTTATTTGATTCATAGTTTTTTTTAATTATGCTTGTAGTTGTATATAGTTCTTTTTTTACGAAGTATATTTCTTTACATAATTTTTAATTTCACACATATACACTAGCCCTGTACCCGGGCTTTCCCTTTAGGATTAGCAAGAATGAGTAGTGGAATGCCTTCATGGAGCTGCGGTTCCCGTGCAGGCTCATGAAAGTTCTGACTCAGGTTGACCCTTTCGAGACACCGTTTGGGGGTCCCTGTTACTCTGTTCGGATAATAGTGAGAACAACCTGAGAGCCCATTAAGAGATTTGAGAGCCCAACCACACATGCATTTTGTTCTTATAGCCAATCTCATGACCAATGTCTGATAGAAATTGAGATTCTGCTTAATTATGATATCATGACTAATTTTTTTCGTGTATATATGTCCTACGCTCTTTAAACATTTCTTTTTTTTCCCATTGTTTCACTTATGACTTAGTCTTTCTTTTTTACATACATGCATCATGCTGCATAATAGGGATTTTAAAGAAGTATTCAATTCATTCGTATTTTAGAGACCATGACTTCTACTCCGAGTGTGATAGAAGATCAAGTTACAATAGCCTAATGGTCAGAGGAAACGTGGAAACGAAAAGGAGGATGTCGTTCTTCTACCTTCAATCACTAAGATAGAGTTATCGCACACTGACTTGGAGAGGTTGAAGAAAATATGGGAGGATTTTTCATCGGAGTAGAAAAATTTATTTGTCCGCAAATCTGGTCACATCGCTTATCTTCTGTATATTACAGCCAACGCTCCCATTCTTAAGGCTTTAATGCATTTCTAGGACCCTCTGTACAGATGTTTCACTTTTGGAACAATTGATCTACTCATACAATTGAAAAATATCAAGCCTTACTGAACGTCCTAGTGCAAAGCACGGATACAGTTTATAATTATGATAAAAAGCTCACATTGAAGAGAGCTTTATCCAAGCTCTAGGGTACTGTCCATGCATCTGAGATTGAGAAAAGGTTGAAAGTTAAAAGGGGGAATAAGTGTGTATTGTTGGATTACCTCCTAGATCTCACCCAAAACGTGTTGAAGGAAGATAAGGGTATGACTCTTTAATGTCTGTGCAAATATGGCACCGTGTTGTTTCCAAATATTCAAGGTTATGTGGATGATAAAGTGATAAAAATGTTCCTGCAAGTTGAACATGGTGTTGATCCTGTTATCTCAATTCTAGCTGAGACTTTTTGTTCCTTAAATCACATACGAGTGCTTGGAAAAGGGAAGTTCATTGGCTTTCCATCTCTTTTGTGTATTTGGATTCTTAGCCATCTAAGATGTCCATGGATGAAGATGATAATCCCCATTGTAGAATTTGGAATGGCCAAATGGAAGATGAGGATATTATCTGGAAAGCCTAATAGATGTCGTTGACATCGATGATCTACAGATGTGGTGACTATCAATGGGTCCCACTCCCAAGACTATGGGGTTGTACTAGTTATGCTCCTTTAATGGTGCTCCATCAATTATACATGAGACAGTTTGTCCCTGCCATGCACGCATTAAAGGACATTGAGATCAGTTATGATTCTCAAGATATTGAACAAAAATTACAGCAGCTACTTGGAGCTTGGAAAATAGCGAGAAGGGTGCGAAATGAGAAGAATCACATGAATTGCACATAATTTACCGTTCACATGAGAGTAGAGGTAAAGTAACTATTTCCTTACCAGTTGAGGATTTACAATCACATAAGTTACCGGAAGCTCATCAAGAGATTGTTAAAAAGGAGGAGCGTGATGAGTTATATGAGGAGCGTCAAAAGAATTTAGCTCTCTTGGAAGAAAACAGACAACTAACAGTCGAGACGAATTTGTCTAGAAAACACATGATCAAAGCTGAAAAACAACTCAGAGATTTGAGAAACAAGGTTAAGGATCAAGAATATCTGAAGCGGAAAAACTTAGAGTTGAGAACTGACATTTGCAAACTGAACAACAAAATTAGAAAGATTGTAGAGGACAATGAGAATTTACGAGGGGTAATCTATGAACAAGAGGATCGAATCATGAAATAGAAATGAAAAATAAGCTTGTACAAGAGGTTTTAGAAGAGGTTAAGAGGGCTGCCAATAAGAAGAATGCGTACATCGTTGAGTTAGAAAAACAACATGACTCATTATGATGAATCGCTGATAATTTACAAGTTGATTTAGAGAATCAAAAAGTTAGGAAGAACGAGTCACCAAATGATAGTGAAGAACTTTTGAAAGTCATTACAAGCCTGGAGCACCAAGTTAGAACATATCTGAACGTGGCAGAGAAATCGGCAAGAAATAATTATGTTAATGTCAACGCACTGAGATATGATTACCGATTACTGCAACAAGAGCATCGACATGATTCGACAACGATCAGGGCAGGCTATGGAATGGCTTAAAGTCATGGCTGTGAGAGCGAGCGATTTGGAGGAATAAACATCATTTTTGAAAAAAAAGTTTTGCCCATCCATCCTAATGGGGAGAACTTGTTTAAGTTTTTGGAAGAAATCAATAGAGATTTGGGTCATTTTGGTCATTTTGTATAAACTCATATTGCGGAGTAGTGTAGTTGGCTTCTACATACTCAAATGTAGTGGATGGCTCTACTGACTGAATGAAATTGAGTACTTTTAGACTTTCACTTTGCGCAATATAATTTCTCATGCATAAATTTACTTTCATTATTATTATTGTTATTATTATTTATTCTTCTTTAGCAAAATCTACCATCTCATTGTTTTATTTTTATTATTTCAGAAAACTTTTCAAAGATAGCTTGTCAACTCCGACATCCCTATCGAACGCGTGCTCAAGTTAGGGTCATGGACGAGCAAGAAAGAGAGCAATCACGAGAGGAAATGAAAAAAGAAATTAGGGACCTGGAAGAGCAAATGGCCAGAGTCTTGAAATTCTTCACCGCGAGTAAGGGAAAACCCTATCTTGAAAATCCGCAAGGGGCTCAATCAACACAAAATCAACTGCCAAATGATACTCCACTTTACCCTCATACGTTCACTCGAACCTATCAACATCATTAGACCGACCACTTTCAGCATGCTTCACCACCAGTAAATATCCAACACTATCCATTTCCAAATGTCCAGAAAATTATGCAGACAAGAAAAATTGAGTACAACCCATCCGCAATGGCACCTGGCCACAACCAAGCTTTCACTCCACAAGGTGAACTCACTAATGAGCTAATCATCATACCCGATGTTGATGACCCAAAGAGGCAGAGGCCTGTTACTAAACCAAGCAAAGACCCACTGTCGAAAGATAAGATGGACTTTTTAGAGGAAAGATTGTGCGCCATCGAAGGGTCAGATGTATATGGTACCATTGATGCCACCCAATTATGTCTGGTCATTTATTTAACCATCCCACATAAATTCAAACTATCTGAGTTTGAAAAGTATGATAGTAGTACATGACTCTTGATCATCTGGGTCTACAAAGGATGGAGAAAAAGCCTACTGAAGGTTGTAAAGAATATGTGCAAAGGTTGAGAGAATTAGCTGCTCAGGTATACACCCCATTGTCAGAAAAGGAGATGGCTGTAGTGTTTATCAACACCTTGAGATCTCCATTCTACGATAGGATAATTGGAAACACTTCAAACAATTTCTCTGACATTATAGTGATTGGTGAAAGGAGTGAATATGGGGTAAGGAATGGAAGAATTTTGGAAGTCGTACCAGATATATCATCCGTAAAAAAGGGGCTGCCGTTGAAGCAAAAAGAAAGAGATGTACAGACGATCAATTTTGGGTACCCATCACAGGCTGCGAACCCGAGGCCGGGATTTTCAAAGTATAATGAAGCGCTCAAATCTGTGACATCATATGTGGCACATACCTCACAAATTTCATACAATTATCACTATCAATAATCAGCATTTCAAAATAACCCGAGACCTGATTTTAGACCACCGACTCACCAGTAAAATGTTGGTCAGGCTGATCAACCTCTGAGGGGAAATAGAAATAATCAATGTTTTGTCCAATATGATCCAATCCTCATGTCATATACAGAACTCTTACCACTATTGATACGAAATAATCAATTGGTGTCAATTCCTTATGAACCCCTATAGCCACCATACCCAAGGTAGTATGATCCGACTGCTCGTTGTGATTATCATGCTGGGACAGTGGGACATTCGACTGAGAATTGCAAGGGATTAAAAGGTAAAGTACATGAATTGGTCAAAGCTGGATGGTTGAATTTTAAAAAGGTTAATGGAAACCCAGATATCAATTCCAACCCTCTAACAAATCATGGAATTCTACTGAATGAAATTGAGGAACATTTTTCATATGGAAAGAATGACGTGGAAGATGTGAGAACGTCAATGGAAATACTTTTCCATCTTCTTTCTAAAGCAGGGTACATCTACCCAACACACTCAGAGGATGAAGGCGTTTCTAGGAAGCATATGCATGACTTTGATTGTTTGTTTCATAAGAATGTGATGGGGCATACAATTGAGAATGTGCTGATTTTAAAATGGAAGTGCAAAAGTTGTTGGATGCAAAGATACTTACAATAAGTCATAAAGGATAAAGGGAATAACAGGAAGATGACTCTTTAGTTCTCATGATAACAAAAGAATCATCTGAAGTTAATGTTGAAGTGTCGTCCTATATCCCAAAACCTCTCACAATACATTATGAGAAAAAGTCAACTCACACATCTACGTCTTATGCTCTGATGCCCATCACCATCCAAATATCAGGTGTGTTTGCTTACAAGGATTCAAGAGCAGTACCATGGACGTACAGATATTAGGTCCTTACAAGCGGTAAGGATAAAACTCAATCGCTATATCCGTCAGACCTCGATCTCCCCGTAACTAATATTTTGGGAGTAGGTAGGATGACAAGGAGTGGCAGTGGCTACATGCCAGAAGTTTTAAAAATGGATAAAAGCGATGAGTTTGGAAGGGAAAGGAAAGGGAAAGCCAAAGAAGACGACAATGGTCATGAGTTCCAAGGAGAAATGCATGGCGGCCAAATGATAGACCTGGATATAATAAGAGGTATAGTTTCTGAAGAAGAAGTATGTGAATTTTTTAAGCTCATCAAGCGAGGCGAGTATAAGGTGATAGAATAACCTAATCGCTTACATGCTCACATATCTTTACTGTCACTCTTTTTGAATTCTGAACCACATAGCCAAGCATTATTGAAGGTTTTGAATCAAGCATATGCCTGTCATGATATTACGGTGGAGAAATTGAGTGGAATTGTGAGAAATATTACCGCAATAAATTTTATCACTTTCACAGATGATGAAATCTCTGTCGATGGTACTGGACACACCAGAGCTCCACATATATATGTGAAATGTAGGGATTATGTTTTTGGCAAAAGTATTCATTGATAATGCCTAGTCTCTAAATGTAATGCCAATATCCACACTAACAAAGCTCATTGTGGACGCGACACATATGCGACCCAGCATGATGATAGTAAGAGCATTCGACGGTACCCGAAGAGAAGTAGTCGAAGACATGGAGAAACAAATTCAAATCGGGCCATGGCTATTCAATATTATTTTTCAAGTGATGGACATAAATCCAGCATACAATATTCTTTTAGGTCGACCATGGATTCACTCTACCGGGGCAATACCGTCTTCCTTACATCAGAAGCTGAAATTTATAATGAATCATAAACTCATTTGTATATATAGGGAAGAAGATTTATTGATATTCAAGCCGACTACCATGTCATATGTTGAGGCGGCAGAAGAAGCATTGAAGCGCTCATTTTGATCATTGAGATTGTGAACACCACATTTGTTGCTAGTGGGAAACTCGCTCCAACATCAAGCATATCAAAAGCATCTCAGATGGTGGCAAAGTTGATGATAAAAGGGGGATACAAGCCAGGCAAAGGACTCGGGGGTAAGCATCAAGGCATAAATAAGTTAATCGAGTGGAACAAGAATGAACAAATGTTTGGGCTTGGATATAGACCGACAAAGGCTAATAGAGGGAGAGTGGAAGCTCACATGATCCCAATGACTCTAAGGTGGCTCCACCCTTGAGGACAGTGGAATTGGCTTGTAACAAATACCTTAGCTTTGGGAAATATCAAGGCAACCTCTACTAACATGGCTCATCCCCAAGTTACTAGACCAGATAGATGTGCATAGAAGTCTGTCTTTAATGGTATGTTATTTGTTGCCTCTGCTTACATAGTGCTTAAGCACCCTTGGGAAAGCAGTCTCATGGTTAAGCTAGTGTTGTTCTCCTGCAATCTTCCTAAGTATAGTTTGAGTGCCTTACTTGCTTGTTAGAATAGGCTCTCTACCAAAGATAAGATCTCGTCTTAAGGTATATCTCAAGTCCCTGAATGTGTGCTCTGTATGAATCACCTTGAAGACAGAAACCACATTCTTTTCTTACTCTTTCTCTCATGCTGTTTGGAAGTCCAGATTTTATTGTGGCTGCAGTGATTAGAATCAATTGTTGTTTGGATAGTTTCTCATACCAAGAGAAAAGACCTTGGATCCTTGCTCATAAAGTTAGCCTTTTAACTTTTTTGCGTAACTATATATGGAATGAAAGACAAGAAATACGAGAATTTTTTATAGTATCTATAGGGATAGTGACACTCTTGGTAGAACCACTGTTAATATTGTTAGGGATACACTTTGGAATCAAAGGTACTTTCTTCCTTAACTCTGAGATCAATAGGTTTCTTTAGTCTCAGTGGGATATTCCCGTCTTTTGCTAGGTAATCCTCCTTGAGCCGTGTTCTTGGCCTTGGATTTTTTCACCCCGTGCGTATGTGCCCCTTGCTTTTGTGTAGCTTTGTCTTTTACCAAAAGAGAAAATCAAAACACTTTTATGTTTCCAATTTACTTTTAATTTGATCAGCCCAATAAATAAACCAATGATATCTAGGGGTACCAAAAAAGATATGAGCCCTCCACGTGTCATGTCCATAGGACCAAGACCATACGAATGTGGGTAGCCCGCCCCGCCTAGAACAGTCTCCTCAAGTCAGTTGCCTCTCAAAGTCTATCTATACGCATCATAAACCATCTCGAGTAACTGTCTTCCTTGCCCATGTGTATGTGACCATTGCTCATTGTGCGCCATTGAGTTCACGTGCTTGTGCGCGTGCAGGCCTTGACACTACCTTGCTTGCTCGCGCGCCCTGTGCCTAGCTTAGCATCATGGGCGTGTCACGCTGCGTGCTAAGCTCGTGCCTGTTGAGCGTCGTGTCGCGTGCCTGCTGAGCGTCGTGTCGCGCGCCTGTTGAGCGTCGTGTGGCGCCATGCCACGTATCTCGTCGAGTGCCATGCGCGCCCCTTCTCTAGTGTCGTGCGCGTCCCTTGCCGAGGGACATGCACGTGCTTCACTGAGTACCATGCGCGCCACATGCCTGAGAGCGACTGCCTATGCGCGTGCCCATCCCTGCATGCATGCCATCGTCTGAACCAGCCTGCCCACCTCGAGCCAAGTCACATGTCAGCCTCATTGGCTTGCTTGCAGCCATCTAGCGCGTTGAGCACCAACTCATGCCACGCTCCACACTGAGCATGCTGGGCTGCCCCCATGCCATGCTTCCTTGCATGTTGGGCTGCCCTCATATGACTTCCCCCTTATTGATAATACCTAATTCGATTTAATTATTTGATAAGCTTTTGTGATGTCTTTCCTCTGTACAAGTCAAGTGTTACTAGGGAGTATATCATGATGTCATGTGATGTGTGTTGTAACCTTACAATTTATGACAAAAATATATGATAAATATATTTTCAATCTGTTATCTTTCAAAAATGTTTTTGAATGAACTAATAATTGTTTTACCAAAAATCATCCATTAAAGCTTTTAGATTGGTTTCCTCGGCCACCCGACAAGTTCCGTCAACTTTTTCATCCTTATTACTGTTAAAGACGTCACATCATACATCATGCGAATGTTAATTTATTACATTTTAAAAAATTAAAAGCTAAAAAATATAATTGAAAACAAAAAATATCCGAACAAGATAAAAATATCAAATGCTTGGGCTCGTAGAATAAGTCACGTATAAGCCAATAAGTGGTTATATCTCTACTCAAAGTAAGAGGCTCAAAATTTATATCCCGATTCTCAATTTTAGAAAGAAACAAATATGATATGGTCGGACAACCGTGGCAAATCATGAATTGATGAACTAGAATTCTGATAACATGGTTTATAAAAATAAATATACTTTTTAATTTGCTTGGAAGAGACCTAAATGGGGATTGTGAAATGTGGTCGGCCAATCATATAAAAAGTGTGTCCTTAATGTACCAAAGAGAGACGATAACTATGTTAAGACAACGTCATCCACACCACACCACCCCACCCCACCTAGTTTTAAACAAATATTTCCCTTTCACATATGCGGTCGTTGAAACCTAAAAGCAATTATACTCACAACTTTTGACTTTTGCACGCATATTGTAAAATCCAAAAAACACGATTTTGAGGTCTAAAACAATATATTATTAGAAACAAACTTTACAGGAAATGATTTAAACTTAATATTCTTTATCATCTTCACATGACCCATATAACTCAGTAAGCGAGTCATTTAAGAGCCTTTTTATACGGGTTAAATAAGAATATTAAAAAAATTAAGTTATTAAAAAAATTTAAATAATAAAATTAGATAACAAGATATTAAGATTATCATATTTGATAACGCATGATTAAGTAAAAAAAGTTATTGAAAAATATGATTTTCTTATTTGGTATATAGGATACTTGGGTAAAGTTGTATGAGAAAGTTTGATAAATTTGTTGAGAAAATTATATAAATTATATTAAAATAATAAAATTATTTAATAGTTTTTTATCAACTTTTAATTTACTGTCAATGATTATTTATAGATTCTAATACACAGTATGTCTGATACATATAAATTATTAGTTTTTTTACTTACACCATATAAATAAATTCAATGATAAATTATTCAAAATTATATATTAAAATTTTATACAGATTCTCTATTAGTAACCACTAAAAAATTATAATAATTCATGTCGTGTTTGATTAAATTTTTTCTGATATCACAAATTAATTATCATACAATTTTCCTCTTTAATATATAAAAATAATTCTTATATAAATAACCGTAATATATATTAACACATTAAAATATTTACTAATACATAACAATTTTTCCGTTAAATGTACTTTTCTCCGGTCTACTTCTACCTAGATACATACATCTTGCTTTACTACCATTTCAAAGCCAAGCCTCCTTTTCTGATAGAGGGGAGTGAGAAAGAGATTGATTTTCGGATCGCCTAATTCAATAGCTCAAAAATAGGTGGAGTTCGCCCTCCCTATTGTACGAGGTGCGTTGCCATCGTCTCTTTTTCCTTTGCCAGGTTACGTGGCATGGATTCGTCAAGTAGATATGTATATCATGGTTATCAATATCCTTCCGATCTAGCAGGAATATGTAAAATATTTTAGTTCTGTCACAAGAATAAAGCAGAACAATAATGTAATTTTTTTAATATTTTGGTTAAATATAATCTAAAACTGAATACAAATGATTGAGGGACACCCTCATTCGTGGTTTCGTCCCACGGGTCCGGTCCTCCACACAAAAAATGAGACGTGATAAAGAATCCAATTATATTCTCCTTTATAAAATTAGATACTTTTTAACATTGATAGTTTATGAATAATATTTGTTTTAGGGAAGAAATTAATTTTATCTTCAAAAAAATAGTTGATATTATTAACATGTATTCTAATCATTTAGATTTTAGATTTTGTATATATGAAGAGTTTATCTATCCTTAATTCAAACTTAATATTTTATTTCATTCATTGCAATTAATGTGCATATCTTAATCTCACGAGACGACCCCGAGGCGAGTTGGCGGATGAGTCGGAAGGGAACAAAATCGGTAACAGGACCGTTTCGGTTCCACCAGGATCGAGATATTTTACGACACTTTTGTGAGGCTTTGATCTTGAAGAAAATAAAATATCAAAATCAAGTAGGAATAATTGAAACAAATAATTATATTCTTATGGGGATTCGGAAAAGTAAAAGTTATTTTGAAAAATGTGTAGATGTATTATAAGATGAGAAAGTTATTTGATAAAGTGGATTTTTATGGGAAGTGGTAGGGAACGTAATGTGAGATTGTTATTTTAATAGGTTAAATAATTTTATCATGACAAATGAGAATACTTATAACAAATATAAAAAAATACTAAAAAATAAATTTATCACGAACTTTACCACATAAAAAGTCAGAAATAAACCGCTTCTAGAGTCTGTTGATACAAACCCGTGTACGTAGAAACAAAACAACTAATAAACGTAAAAAAATCGCACAAACATAGACATCTCTGCAAGGATGAGCCAGGACTTTCGTAAAAGGGAATAATTTTTTTTCCAAACCCATGTTATTTGATATGATACTGTATAAAAATATTTTATAAAATTTGATAATTTGAATGAGACATATAATATATATTTTATTAATTTATACATTTGAAGAGTGATCAATCACATACAATTTGGTAATTTTTTAACACTTGACATATGTTTAAGTCACAATTCATTCTTACATCCTTGATCAACGACGTCATTTTCCTTAGTTTAACTTAAACTAAAGAGAAATTACATCAACTTCTTATCTTGTTTATCTTAATTACACAAAACGTCTCTAGTTTTAAACCCGAAGGACACATATAGTGTTATTTTGGTCTAAAATGTAAATAGCGCCCATGTATTTTCATTTTTTTATAAAATACACCACTGTACTTCATAGTTGACAAATTTAATCCAAGCATTTACAGTGATTACTCAAATTGATCCCTCTTTCACAAAAAATGTCTGATTGATATATATACTTCATAAATGAAACTAAGGATCATTTAGAACCAGATATTCTGATCTCAGTCTCATAAAAGAGAGGACAACACTTACTTTCCTCAAGTTTGATCTTAGTTGGAAAAAATACGCGGAAGACTAAAATCTATTGAGATAGTGTCCAGATCGTTACACCTTTCGTGCAAGGCAGAATCCATCCAAAGAATTTCGCAACCTTAGGACCGTTATAGTTACGATAATCGTTCATTAGGGCTTCAGACTCCCCTGTCATCAAGATACCAACTTCCTTGACCTTCTGGCACTAGGCATGCGTCAAGTACATGAGTGTATCTGACATTCACTTGTTGTAATTGCCTAACCACATTTAAAATGAAACAACATATTGATAAAACCGACACTATATTGGTGTAAAAATAAACGGTAACGAGCATCAGTGCAAGATTTAAATCCAAATGTTAGTAAGTTCTATTATAATTAACCGTATTAATTATAATATTATTTGTATGTTATTTTAATTAGAAAAAAATAATAAAATATTATTAATACTTTATAATTTTCATCATTTAGGTATAAATTCAAGAGGAAAATATCTCATAAATTGAGAATATATACATGTGATAAGAAAACTATCTTGTATTCATGTAGTGTAATAAATTCTGTGAAAAATAAAAGCGTTTTAATATTACGGAAGCGTGTGAACTGAGTGACTTTGTCCACAACCCAAAAAATAGAAAGCTAACAGAACAAAACAAGAGAGAGAGAAAATGCCAGCTCACTTTAGCCAATTTATAATAGCCGAATTAAATATTCTCTGTCTGGTCTGATGCCTGTTGGTAATGACTAATGAGACTTTTGCGTCCAGAATTTACGAAAATCATTCTATGGGAGAACGCGATAAAGCACAATTTGGGAGATGTTCACCATCAAGCTAACTTTAATATTCTAGATTTGCATACATTCTTCTTAAATTTATAATTAAAATTGTAAGATTAAACCTTATATTTTTTTAAAAACTTAGTGACATCTTAGAAGTGCAAGGTAAACTTAAATTAACCAATAAGATCGTATCATTTGTAGAGGTGACTCCACCATTCCTCTAATGAGAAAAGTTTTTCTGTAAGTCATTTATAACGTATGTGTAATTTATTTTTTTTGCAATTCTATGATATTTTGAGGTAAATTTTATTATTCTAGTTTATTTTCGGCTAGAAGATTTTCCTTCTTCTATCTAGGAATGTTTACAACTGTTACTGTAATCTCTTTTTTTTTGTGATTAATGAATATTGTTTGCCTAAAAAACATGAATTGATATTTTTTTCTCTCTCTGATTTTTTTTTCAACTTTATATTTTGGGTGGGTCCATAAAGTTGATCAATTCTCACACACTTACACATTTTAACTTATAAAATAAAATTACACTTATATAAATTACAATTTTAAATTTTAAAGAAAATTAGATAGATCAAAATGTTGGGCAGAAAAACCAAAATCAATATGAATGGAAAATACCTCTAGAACTTATTTTTCTCGGTCAATCGATGGAACAACTACAATGTTATGCCTCAAGATATAACGGCCAACATGCGTTGGATTTAGAAAAAATTCATCTAATACTTCTTTTATTATTTTTCATCGGTGAGAAAAACAACAATGAAGCTGAGAAGATGAGTGTTGATTTTTTTAAATGCCATCTCACTTCAGGCAATAAAAGAATAAATATAGGATGAATTATTTTATTTTCTTTTTTGTAAAATGCATATCATCGCTTGATCTTCTTAATTGTCGCTCAAGATGATACAATAGATTCCACCTATGGATTTAAATCGAGGTTGCACTCTATGTCGTGTCGCGATCGCGGTATCAAGATCGTGAATTTTTTTCAAGCTCTAGCAAAATGATCAAAATTATATATATTTTTTTAATTTCTACAAGCCACAATCACAACTTAACATTTTTTTCTACATTTTTGTCTTTTGACATATTCAATTTTAAAATTATAAAAATAATTATTTCTTATTAATTTAGTAAACAAATTATATATATATTATGTGATATTATACACGTATATATAATTTCATCAAATACTAAATTAAGAATCGATGAATTCCTAATCTATATTCTATAATATATATATATATATATATATAAACACAAAGCTTGGAGAAATATTTTTGGACGATAATATCATTGTTGATATTTTAAATTATTTTATTTACACGTCAATTAATACGATACATTCACATATTTCTTATCAAAATTAATTTAGATTCATCCTCATAAAAATAAAAATATATTATTATTTTTACCAATTTCTTATTCCAATGAACTATATCTTCTAATTTAAAAAGTCTATATATATCACTAACTATTAATTTAATTCATCATCGTCACACAGCTGTTATCACAACATAACAGGCGCTACAATCCTTAACATGGCATGAACCACAAGGTGGTCAGAAACCATTAAAAAGGAAAAGAAAGAGAAATAGTGAACAATATTATTTTTGTCGCAAAGAAATCCTCAGGAAAAAGATGAAAGAGTCGGTAAAATCATGCAACGTGTCATGATACAATTGAAAGAGAATTGAGTGGAGTCCAACTATTTAAAAAGGGTCATTTATGGTACATATCCAGTATCAATGTCCATTGGAAGTATTTGTAGGGTTCACAAGATATGATCTAAAAGTGTATTTATATTTTTATATGATACATACAATGTCCATTAGAAGTATGATAATATAATCAAACTAGCAACTTTATATTAGACAGTAATAATATCAGAGCCCTCTGATACGAAATGGCCGTTACCCTACGAAACGGCCATTACGGTACGTAACTGCCATTTTTTGACAACATGATCCAACCAATGGTAACCAAGTACCACCCACTACCTTTGTGTGTTTCTCAAACAACACAAACCATTCATTACTCCACTCGGAATTCCCTTCTACGCTCTCTCCATTCTCCCTCTCTCTCTAGACATAGTCGCTTCTACAATTACCATTTCTGAGTATTAACTGAGTCATTCTTCAATCATCTCCGTACTTGTAAACCATCTTTTACTGTGTCTGTCTGTCTGGTTTTGATTGTGTGAAAGTGGAAGATTGATTGTTGAGAAGAAGGGTATGGTGGGGGGAAGAGACACTGGAGTGGTAATATGGTTGTTAATGTTCACATGTGGGATGCAGACATGTTTGTCAGACATATCCAGAAGTAGTTTTCCAAAGGGCTTTGTCTTCGGCACTGCCTCCTCTGCTTTTCAGGTTTGTTTTTCTTCCCTTCCCCTTTTTCCTTTCATTTATCAAGATTCTTACAAGAATTTCATTTCATTTACATTCTACAAATCTTTCCACATATATTAAAATGTTTAGAAAATTAAAATAACTTTTTTTATAATATTTGGAACTCACTTTTTTTTCATTCTTCATTATTCTTATTATCTGAGATGATCCCATTTTCTTACAAGAAAGGCAATGTTTACAAAATCGTGATCGTCTGTGTAAAAACAGACAGTCCACGTGTGCTGAGATGACAATATATTTTTATATATATTTTTTATTTTTTTTCTCAAATTAATTTTAAGTATTTTATTTTTAAAATGCACTGTCTAAATTTATGAAGTGGAATATGAGAGAATCTAAATCCCTTACTCTCTTGGTCATGGGAAGACGGGTCTGAGTCAGTGTGAGTAGCCGCTGTGGTTCCCGTGATATCATAGAATGCGAGATGAAGTAAGGAAAAAATAATATTTTTTTAATCAATAGCTTAAAGCCAAGAATTTGTATTGATTACTGTACCATGAACAAGGAAATTGGGTCTGATAGTGATAAGGAAAATGACTTTTTCATTTTCTTCAGCGTTTCGACTTCGTCTCCTTTCTTCTTTTTTTGACCTTTTCTACCGCACAAATAGTTACATATTGGGATTTTTTAAAATATTTTTTATTTTTTCTAACAAACAATATTTTGAGAGAATTAGGATATGATTTATTAAACCCATGTTTAAAAAACTTTGACCGGATCGAAATTTAGATTCAATAGTTAGTTATTTATGAACATGTTTAAGATTGTTAATTTAACTGATCATAATGAATCATTGTCTTCATATAATTCAATGCTCGATCTCTGTAAATTCCTCACTCTTGATCTGATAAATCAATGTTTACTTTTTGTTCCGTTTCATATCATGTTTGAGTCTGTGGTGGTTTATTATGAGAAAAAAGAAAGATTACATGTAATGATACAAATATGACAGTTTAATACAGTTAAGATTAAATGTTAAATATTAAACTACTTTATAATTGAATTGATATATGTTCTTTTTAATTTTGGCAGTATGAAGGGGCTGTGAAAGAGGATGGAAGGGGACCAACTGTGTGGGATGCTTTTGCACATACTTTTGGTACTATACTTAAATAAATGCAACTTCATTTCTATGATTATTTTAGGTTGTATTCCGGATTTTCTCTAATTATTTTTGTCTCCTACAGTTTCATTCTGACTATCAATTTAGTCCATAAATTTTTAATTTTATTAACTTATTCTATAGTATTTCAAACCCAAAAGTCCTTTTTTGCACCTCACGTGATACTCTTTCGATTCAAAACGACGACGTTTTACTTATGTGACATTATATGAGATGCATAAACTGTAGTTTGTGATTGCATTTTACAACTCTCTTTACATTGGTTGCAGGTAAAGTGGTAGATTCAAGCAACGCTGATGTTGCTGTGGATCAGTATCACCTTTATCCTGTAAGTTCACTAGAATTGCGTAATGCTAAAAGTTAAAATAAAATACCTTATAATGTTTTAGGAAATTTTCATTCGATATATCAAATTTCAAACTCCGTTTCATTCGAAGATTGTTCATTAAAATCAAAATCATTCCATTTCGAAGATTGTGTTTATAGATGTTTCTTAGGTTGTGATTACCCTGCCTCGGGGTCTTTTTTCTAGTACATATATTACTTACAAAAAAAACAATGCGTGATTGCGCTCGTTTTCGTCATTCTCATACACACTCTGACGACCAGATTGAACAAACAACTATCATATAAATAAGTACCAATTCCTGTAATTTCTCAACAGGAAGACATACAACTAATGAAGAACACGGGAATGGATGCCTATAGATTCTCAATTGCTTGGTCTCGGATTTTCCCTAGTAAGTTTTCTTTTTTCTCTAGCTACTTTTTATAACAACTTTTGTTAAGAATCGACATCATATTACCAGAACTTGCATGGTTACTATTGTCTTCCGATGGAGCTTAACTCTTCGGTAACGTCCTACTGCATCTGACATTTCAATCATCCCAATATTTTAAGGAACTTCTATTTTGAAATTGATCTAATTACTAATGCACGTCGTAATATGAGATCATTAAGGGTTTTAACCAAGTAAAATACGTGCACGCAAACTTATGTGGTGATAATTTTCCATTTTTGAGCAAGACGTGAGATGAAAGTTTATCATTCACCATGAGCTTCTTTGTACCAGATGGAACAGGGGAGATCAATCAGGCAGGAATTGATCATTACAACAATTTCATCAATGCTTTACTAGCAAAAGGTATGATTCATTGTGTTTGTCTCCAAACAAAGTATTTTTTGGTGAAGGTTGTATATGCATATCATACTCTAAAGTCTAATCTCTAAAACACATGTAGAAAAAATACGAGCCTCGAATTTAACTACTGAGACAATGCATAAAGAACTTTCATTTCTCCTTAGAAAGGCCAAAACACATACTTTTTTCGAAACCTAAAACAGGAAAAGAGAGTCGTGACTCAAAACGAGAGGAGTTATATGTCACACGTAAAATTCACTCAAAATAAAATTTGCTAGACGCATGAATTCGTAAACAACTCAGAATTAAAGTTGGTATACGTGTGTGCAGGAATTGAACCATATGTGACTCTCTACCATTGGGATCTTCCTCAAGCATTGGAAGACAGATACAATGGATGGCTTAACCCACAAATCATGTAACTAATTTTCCCCCCATTCCTTTACTTCTCTCTGATTGATCAATTTTCCAATTTTTGAAAGTCATAAATATGTTTTAAGTCAATTGCAGAAAGGACTTTGCAGTTTATGCAGAGACGTGTTTTGTAAAATTTGGCGACAGAGTGAAACACTGGATCACGTTCAATGAGCCTCATACATTCGCTATACAAGGTTATGATGTTGGCCTTCAGGCACCGGGAAGATGCTCCGTTCTTCTCCACCTATTGTGTAGGGGCGGAAACTCGGCAACTGAACCGTATATTGTCGCCCACAACGTCCTCCGCTCTCATGCCATAGTGGCAGATACTTACAGAAGAAAATATAAGGTTCGTATCGTTTAATTTTGAACTGTTGCGTAAAATTATAGACACATACACAAGGACATTTGCTTTTTACGCATACATGGCGTCATTTTCTTTCTACACATACACGATGACATTTTTACATACACGATGGTAAATTACCGATACAGCGATGGTTAATTAAATTTTTTTGTTGTAACTATTGTTTTTTACAATGGTATAACTCTATATATTATGACAACATATATAAGAACTTTTCATGATGGTATTTTTTTTTTTTGCAGTATTTAATCGTGTGAATCGCGTCTTAAAATAACCACATTGACTATCACGACACTCAATATCGGTATGAATTTACTGTCGTGGTAAAAAATACATGACGGTGATATACCGTCGTGAATGGCTGTTTTTGTAGAAGTGGTTGTTTCGCATTACAAAGTTTCTAGTGAAGAGTGAGCAAATATTGCGATAAAATATACTTTCTCGTCCTTGAAGTTTATTATGATTTCTCAATTTTGTACTTATAAAGTCTAATTTTTCTAATCAAATTTGAGTGATTTAAAATGTTATAATAATTTATTTTATTAAACCTACAACCTTGAAAGTTTTGTTGTTGATATGTGAAAATTAACATCCCAATGTGTGACATAAAAATATCATAGTTTGAGGCCAAAACAAACTTATTGTGCAGCCGAAACAGAAAGGATCAGTGGGGATGTCATTGGACGTTATTTGGTATGAACCAGCATCAAATTCAACTGAAGACATTGAAGCTGCTCAAAGGGCTCAAGATTTTCAGCTCGGATGGTAACTCGTCTTTTTCACTCAAAATTTCTGTGGTTGTGTCTTTGAATTTGGAAAAATAAATAGATAAAATGGAACTTATGAAAAAATGCAGGTTCATTGAGCCATTGATCTATGGAGAGTATCCAAGCACAATGAGAACAAGGGTAGGAAACAGATTACCAACATTTACAAAGTCAGAGGCTTCTCTTTTGAAGGGTTCTTTGGATTTTGTGGGCATAAATCACTACACTACTTTTTATGCCCGAAACAATAATTCTAATTTACTTGGCGTTTTGCTTAATGATTCCATTGCAGATTCTGGTGCTCTTACACTCCGTAAGTAAATAATTACTTCAATTTATATTTACCCTTTTGTTTTTTTCCTCCCATTCTTCTGTATTTATCATAGGAAAATGATAAAAACAAATGTGGTCTTTCCAGGGTGAACTATAGAAATTGCCGAAAATATCTGGAGTAACTATTTTAGTTACGAAAATTATACAAGCGTAAATAAAGTTAGTTACGTTACGCATGTATAATTTTGTGACTAAATTAATTACTCCGATCATTTTTATAATTTTTTCAAGATCTTTTTATAATTTACGTAATTTTTTCGTTTTCATTTTCCTAGTTCTCCCTTTATTTATTATTATTAGTTAAATTTTTCTTTTTCTTTTCCTGTGTTTTTTTTCTCTCTTTTTCAGCTTTCAAAGGCCTTAAAACTATTGGAGACCGAGTATGCACTCTTTCTTTCTCTTTCTCTTTCTTTTTAATTAAAAGTTCTGATTTTATATCAATCTACTATATTTCTCGATGATCTACAATCAATATATATGAGTGTGTTACATCTCATCATTCGAGTTGTGAACTGACTTGAGATGTTTCATACGATCATATTATTTGAATAATCATGGAAATAAACTCAAAACGATTAAATTTATTAATAAAAAAATACTATTCATGTATGTGGAATTGCAGGCAAATTCAATATGGTTGTACATAGTACCTGAAGGGATGAGAAGCTTAATGAATTATATAAAAAACAAGTATGGAAATCCTCCAGTTATCATCACAGAGAATGGTATTGACTAATGATTTTATTTTTTGGAATGATAAGGAATAAATCAAAATTATTTTTTTCAATTTTTTGTTTATTTTTTCACATTATTTTGCTTGTATGGCTGTGAACAGGGATGGATGATGGAAACAGCCCACTTAAGTCAATTAAAGATGCTTTAAAGGATGAGAAAAGGATCAAATACCACAATGACTACCTAACAAATCTTCTTGCTGCAATCAAGTAATTTTTCATTTCAACATGTTATAGTGAGCACACGCAATATAGCTAGTCTTTAATATTTTATTTATTCTATATAGAACTAATTAATACATATAAATATATGTTTAATAGTTCTATGTTTACAAAAATGAGTCTTATCTTATTGAATTCTTAAATTATCGATTAATTATTACAAATCATTTGACATATTCGTAGAGGTTAGACATATATATCTGATTATTTAATTAATCAGACATGTGTCACGCACATGAGAAATTGTTTTGACACTACCAAAACTCATACTCAAGAAATCGTGATTTTGAATCACATTATTATTGAGTCCGTATAAATTTTTATTTAAAAAAAACTAAATTAAGAAAATTAAGATATAATGAATAAGGACATTAATGTTATTAATATGTTAACTCTATTTTATGTGCAATATTTGTTTGGTGGTGATGGATGCAGAGAAGATGGATGCAATGTGAAAGGGTACTTTGTATGGTCACTATTAGATAATTGGGAATGGGCAGCTGGTTATACTTCAAGGTTTGGTCTTTATTTTGTTGATTACAAAGACAAGTTGAAGAGATACCCTAAGGACTCTGTCCAATGGTTCCAGAAATTCTTGGCTTCTTAAACATAATGAAGTCTAAAATCACAAGTTTAAGCACATTTGTTGATTAAATGTGCTGGTTTTACATACTCTATATATTTTCAAATGCTTTTAAAGATTGTTCTCCTGTATCATCGCTGTCTTAACAAAAATGAACAGAATGTATAAAAGAAAATAGACGTTTACTCGATCTATTTGGATATGGAAAATAAAACAAGAAGAATTATGTTCCATCTAAACCGTCCATTCTAAAAATGAACAGCTCGGATTTATCGTAAAAAAGATTAAAAAAGCATTAAAAATAAAAAAATTGATAGAGACGTCTTTTCCTCGTCATTTGTACAGGCTAATCTTAGCCGTCCATATCTGTTGGGATCATCCATTTTCTCCTAGTTCCAAACCTCCATTGTTTGGTGATATTCAAACCTTATTTGACGGTAAGGAAGAAAACTGTGGGGAATTGTTTTTCGATCATTGGGTTCTATTTGAATATTGAAAATAAAGTAGTTTCAAAATAAATTTTCATAATTAGAATGAACATGTTACTCAACAAACACATGATATTCAATACTGTTAAAAGTTGACATGGTATATAATCCTATTTTAGATGTGATAAAAGAGTATATAAAAAAAATTATGTATTATAGTCTCGTGTCACATATATTATCGCTGCTCACGGGGATTATAAATTACCTGCTATTTTAGAGTATCTCTTCAACTTCAAATTATCTTGATAATCAACCACATACATTTACTGTTACAAGGAAAAGACAGTGGCTGGTCAAATCCTGGAACTGATATGCATTAATACTTCAACTGCCCAACAGTTTTTAGCTTTATAGAAGACATCACTGCTTGTACACTAGCATTTATACATTACAAGTGAAAAAAATTGCTACAATTGCAGATCAACAAAGAGTCAGGTTGAATACAGAAACTTGCATTAAATTTATTACAACAAACTAAGAACACATAGCTTTTAGATTAACTGAAAATGGATTTAAACACTATTGTGTCAAGTAAGAACATATGAGAATATAAAAAGGCGATGGAAACATCTGTAATCTAAATTTAGACTATCTATCTTCTCTATGAACCAATTTAGATTACTTTTCCGTCTTTAAGCCACGGCAGGCATGTCCTTAAGCCAGGCATCCAGTGGCTTACCAATGGAGTAAACGATGAAACCAATTTTCCTAAGCTTCTCTGCATCCACAATATTACGACCATCAAACACGAAAGCAGGCTTTTGCATATCATCATATATCTTCTGGTAATCGAGCTTCTTGAATTCATCCCACTCTGTCAGAATGCAAACACCGTGAGCATCCTTTGTTGCCTCATAAGCATCCCAGACCACGCTAACTTGTTTAACAGTAGTAGGGCTCATTGGCTGAAGATGAACCGGATGGTCCCAATCAAACTTCTTCATCGAAAGGTCTCTTTGGATCTGATCCTCAGAAACCTGTGGATCGTATATGCTCAACCTTGCTTTGTCACCTAACAGCCCTTTACACACATCAATGGCTGGTGTCTCCCGAGTATCACCCGTATCCTTCTTGAAAGCAAACCCAAGAACGGCTATCTTCTTTCCGGAGACCGTATTGAACATAGAGGCAACAACCCGGTTAACAAACCGGGTCTTCTGGTAGTCATTTACTTTAATCACCTGCTTCCAGTAGTTAGCGACCTCAGGAAGGCCATTACACTCACATATATACACCAAGTTCAATATATCCTTCTGGAAGCACGACCCCCCGAACCCAACGCTAGCGTTCAAGAATTTAGGTCCGATTCTCGAGTCCTTACCGACAGCGTGTGACACCTCAGTTACATCTGCACCCGTTGCCTCGCAGAGTGCTGAGATGGCATTCACTGAAGAGATCCTTTGTGCCAAAAAGGCATTAGCAGCAAGCTTTGAAAGCTCAGCTGACCAGAGATTAGTGCAAAGAATCCGTTCTACAGGAACCCAGTGGGCATAAACATCTCTCAACGTTTCTACGGCTTTTGCACCTCCTGGGGTCTCCCTACCACCGATAAGTACTCTATCGGGATTAAAAAGGTCTGGTATAGCAGTTCCCTCGGCAAGGAATTCTGGGTTCGATAGAATTTGGAAGTTAATTCCTTTGCTGTTGTGGGTCAGTATTTTCTCTATTGCCTCGGCTGTTTTAACAGGGACGGTGGATTTCTCTACCACGATTTTGTCCGATCTTGAAACATCAGCAATCATACGAGCAGCGCTTTCCCAATAAGTAAGATCTGCCGCTTTTCCAGCCCCAAGGCCTTGGGTTTTGGTTGGAGTATTAACAGAAACAAAGACAATATCGGCCTCGTGCACGTGTTTTTCAACCTCGGTACTGAAGAAGAGGTTCTTTCCTCTGCACTGCTTGACCACATCGTCTAGGCCTGGCTCGTAGATGGGGAGCTGCTCACTGTTCCAGGCATTGATCCGCGACACGGAAATGTCAACAACAGCTACCTCAATTGAGGGGCACTTGAGAGCAATCACGGCCATGGTTGGCCCACCAACATAACCAGCTCCAATGCAACAGATCTTCACCATTCTTTGTTAGTTTAAGAGAGCCTTCAAGGAAAAAAAGAAGAAAAACACATAACTTCAAGATCTATTCAAGATTAGAATTTGATTATGTTCTCATTAACACAATCTGATTTACACAATAAGAAATCTGATTACCCAAAAAACCATTGTTAATTTTCTATGTTCTATGTAAGAGATGATTTTCGTAGATTTAGACTACATCTTCGACAGAAATCATGGTTTTCTACAATTCATTTATCGTATTCAAAATTGTTACAGCTACAAGCTTAATTTGTTTTTCTCATGGCGTGACTTCAATTCTAAGACACGCAACCGGGGGAGGGGGGAAGATCTTAGTTTGAAATTTAGGTTCTTGAAACAAATAATTGGTTTTCACAGAAATGTCTCTAAATGTTGACTCACTGTAGTACAGTAGTTTCATATCAGATCCACGACGATTACAATAAGAACGGCTACAGATCAACCACAGACAAATAAATTCAGCTACAGTGACAAAGAACTCCATGAGGCGTGAAATTAAAACCCACAATACAGAAAATTAAGAACCGAAACCGGAAAACACAAAATAATTCAGATCAAAACATCAACGCCCAAAAAAAAAACAGAACTGTAATTATACAAGCAAGTCGAGTACCTAATGTTGGTCGCGGATCAATTTAAGGAAGGAACAGAGAGAATGAGAATGAGATCTGATGCAGAAGAAGAGGGAGAAAAGTTTCTTCTGCCTAAGAATGAGGAGATCTGAGACCGACCCTTTGTTGTATATATACTTATGCGAGTTCCCACCGAGTGTTGAAAATTTAGGCGCCGTCTGATATTTGCCGTTACACTAATTTAGGCGCCGTCTGAAAATTTACCCTGCCTTTCGGTTTATATCAAACCCACCATTTTTTATAGGTTTTTTTTTCTAAAGTAGACCTGTACACCAATTATTTTATAGAATTAGACCCTTACACTAATTTTTGCTTACCTTGACTCATGACCCGTTTTTCCTTCACTTTTTCAGTTTTTCCCATTGCCTTTCTTACAAACTGTCCAATCAAATGTCATGGTCTATTAACTTTCTTCTTCTTCGCTTTTCATTTTTTCTACCTCTTTTTCGTCTTCTTCTTCATTTTCTTCCTTCTTCCTACAACAGTAAATGATTGTTAGTTCTTCTCTCTAGAACATGTATAAGTTTTATTTTCTTCTTTCTGAAAATATTTACCTGTCTTCTTCCTTCTTTTATGGGTTTTTTATTTTCATGAGTTTTTTGGAAATATTTATTTATTTTCTTCTTTCTGGAATGTTGTGAAGTTCATTTATTGTACATGATCAGCATATGATGATGGTGTAGTGTTAAACGAGGTCTACACGAGTACTACACGAGCCTCGTATAGTCATCGTGTAGACTACACGCAGGGTACATGAGCCTAGTGTAGAACTCGTGTAGACTACACGATCATCGTGTAGTGCATCATGAACTTCTTCAGCAATTCACGAGCATCGTGTAGCATCTATTACACTACATAAGAACTGCACGATCATCATGCAGTGTCACCACGTAGTGCACATAATGACCACATGATGATCGTGTACTCCTCGTGTGCACTACACGATCCTCGTGTACACTACACGATGGAACTACATGATCATGGTGTAGTCCCCGTGTACATTACACGATTACACTACACGATCATCGTGTAGTACACTCATGCACACTATACAATTACACTACACGATCGTCGTGTAGGGCTTAGTACAATACACGAGGTCTACGTGATCATCGTGTAGTGTAAACTACATGATGCACGTGAATACCTTGTGTACACTACACGATACCCGTGAAAGTCTCGTGTACGCTACACGATCATCATGTAATATTCCATTTCATTATGTTATTCTTGTACTGACTTTCTTCATTGATGTATATATAGATATGTTTGAAGTTCAAATTTTTGTACTTCACGATGGAGATTGGGTGAAAATGGTACAACATGTTCTTGTAGTTGAGAGAATTCCAAATTATTGGAGATATCTACTACATGTACTTACCACGAGCTATTGGGTATATTGCATGAAGAACTCCAAATAGACCACTCAAAGTATGATAAGTCCATTCAAATTTCTTTATAGAGGTCATGTCCTCTGCCCTCCTGCTAAAATTTTAAAGGATAGAGATTTACAGTTCTTTATTGAGGAGAATGGATCAGAATCACTTAGAAGCCCACTATTTATAAGTACCAAGCCAAAAAAATTTACATCTCAAAGCTCGATTCCTCAAACCACAATGTCATAACAACTTTGGGTTCCTGAAACTATAGGGTTTTACAAAGTTGGGTTCTTGAAACAAAAATGTCACGACAACCTCTACATGAAATCATTCCTCGCTTTGAGAGTTTTGTTCATTTTGAAAGGAACTATCATGATGATGATGATTTTGGTCATGGTGATTATAATATTTTTTAGGATGAGGATATTGATGTTGATACAAATGATGATTTTGATCATGGGGCGTATGATGATGCAATCCGTGGAGATGACCATGATGAAGGCATCAGTGGAGACGACCATACAATAATTTCAGACTTGAATACTGGGCTTGAACCCAAGACCACTTGTCAATTCCCATCACAACTTGATTTGAATGAACACCGTCCTGGGTTTAGCGAGCAACATGTTGATTTGAATCAGCTTGTATCAAAGACAACAAATATGGATGATTTGTACAATGATAAAGCTGAGCTACCTAAGGTTGCTCGTATGATGGCCATCCGGAGAAATTTTGAGTTTCAGATCTTCAAGTCAAAGCAGTTAATGTTAGTACTTGTATGTGTTGAGAAAACATATGCCAATGAAGGTTACAGGTCATGAAATTGAAAAATTGTCCACATTCCAAAGTTACAAAGTTCATCAATACACATATATAAACATTTGAAGAATTGAGACGTGAACACTATTAGACTACATTTTCATTGATTGATCATTCTATACAGTCCAAATACACGAGTCTCAAAAATACATAATTAAATATGTTTGGCTTGATTTCGGTGTCAACATAAGTTACCATAAGGCATGGAGGGTTAGGAAATATGCATTGGAATTATTTCGAGGGTTTTCTGAAGACAACTATAAGATGCTCCCAACATATTGTCACACGTTAGAATAAAAAATCCAGGTACTTATTTTTTATTTTACCATCATAATGTCTACACGAGTACTGCACGAGCCTCGTGTAGTCTACATGATGGTTACACTGATCTCATATAATCACTGTTTAGTCTACACGATGGTTACACGGATCTCGTGTAGTCATAGTGTAGCCTACACGATGCCTACCCTTACATGGTGTAGTCTACACGATGCATACACTGACCTCATGTAGTCATCGTGTAGTTTACACGATGGTTACACAGACCTCATGTAGTCATCGTGTAGTTTACACCATGATTACACAGACCTCGTGTAATCATCATGTACACTATGTACTCTATCGATTTTAATACAATAATATTAAATATTTTTCAGGGATAACAACATACATAGAGACTGATGAACAGGATCATTTTAAATATTTTTCATGGCTCTTGGACCCTCTGTTTGTAGATTTTTCAGCTGTATGCGGCTTGTCATTGATGTTGATGCAACCGCCTTAAAAGACAAATACAAAAGGGTAGTATTTGTTGTAATAGCAAAGGATGGGAACAACCAAGTATATCCCATAGCATTGGGAATTACATATTCATAAAATAATGATTCATGAGAGTGGTTCTTTCGTAAGCTTCATGATGTAATCGGTGATCCATAAGACTTGGTGTTTATATCCGAAAGTATAATAAATGATGTACATGTTGTCTTTCCCAATGCGCTTCATGGAGCTTGCATCTTTTATATGAGCCAAAATATCAAATCAATTTATAAAAAGGAAGATGCGGTCGCATTGTTTTTTAAAGAAGCAAAGGTATATTGTTAATCAGAATTTGATCGACTAATGACTCATTTACAGATGCATTTCCAGATATCTCACAGTACGTGTCAGTGGGGGGAGTTGAGAGGTGGGCACGTTCCCATTTTGATGGAAGACGATACAATATAATGACTACAGATATCGCAGAATGTTTGAACAAGATTTTGAAGGATGCTAGAAAGCTTCCCATTATATGCCTTATAGAACATATCCATGACATGTTACAATGGTGGTTCTATGAATGACGGACAGCTGCCTATCAAATCACCTCGCAGATGACAGATTGGGTTGAGATTGAATTTAATAAGAAGCATCTTGCATTACGTACACTATCATTGTTTCCTTCTGACATCCACGAGTTTCGTGTTGGGGGTAGGGAAGCATTGGTAAACTTGCATCTTAAGACTTGTATATGCAGAGAAATTTGATCTTGATCAAATTCCATGCATGCGTTTGTTGGTTGCATGTTGGCAACACAATATTTCCACATACAGTATGTGTTCGAGGTTTTATAAAAATGAGGTTCTAATTACTGCGTATGCGGAAATAATACATCCTCTCGGAGATCACGCAAATTGCTCTTCAGCCAAGATGTTCAGGAAAAAGTAGTATTGCCACCTATAACGAGGCGGTAAAGCGGCAGATCTAGGACAGAGAAGGTGCAAACGTTGTGGGCAAATTGGTCATAACCGACAAACGTGCAGAAATCTAATTCCTCTATCTCAACAAAATGACCAGGCCACTTAAATATAAATAATGACTTTTGTAGACTTAAATTAAATATTAATATAGAAATATACTTGTGTTTGTTATTTAATAATATCATAAAGTTTAATTAGCCTACATGTATCTTACACGATTCCTGTGAAGTCATCGTGTAGCCTATAGGATGACTACACGATGCATGTGAAGTCATCGTGTAAGCTACATGAAGACTGCACGATGCCCGTGAAGTCATCGCCGTAGCCTACATGAATCATACATGATTCCCGTGAAGCTCTGGTGTAGTTTACACGATGACTACACAATGCACGTGAAGTCATCGTGTAGGCTATAGGAAGACTACATGATGCCCGTGAAGTCATCAGGATGACCAAGCCACTTAAATATAGAAATATACTTGTGTTTGTTATTTAATATTGTCATAACTTTTAAATAGCCTACATGAATCCTACATGATTCCCGTGAAGTCATCGTGTAGTCTACACGATGACTATATGATGCCCGTGAAGTCATCGTGTAGGTTACATGAAGACTACACGATGCTCGTGAAGTCTTCGTGTAAGCTACATGAAGCCTACACGATGCTCGTGAAGTCATTGAGTAGTCTACATGATGTCCGCCAAGTCATCGTGTAGCCTACATGTAGCTTACACGATTCCCATGAAGTCTTCATGTAGGTACATGAAGCCTACACTAAATATATAGGAACAAAAAAAACTCATAATCCATAATTCACAATTTAATAAAATAAAAATTCATAAAATATATTCATATTATTTTGGTACAACATTGCCACGTGCAAATAACTCAATTGCAATTCGTCTCAATATTCTGACCTTTGTTATTGAGTTATTTCTTGGAGGTTCTTCCCATATGCGATGGCTTCGACAATCCATAAAATACCCCACAATCGAACCTACAAAACACATGAAATGCAAGAACAAAATTAAATAATATGTATGACATTTTAAGTGGACTTTCAAAAAAATGTATATTTTACTTACACATTCTCTTGTTGTGGATACTTCATGATCTCATATTTTCACTTATCTTTGCGTTTAACCTCTTGTCTTCTCTCACAAATATTAATCATTTGAGCTAGCTGATGGATAATCTTCATGAAAGGTTTCATTATTTCAATGTACAAGGAGCATTAATATGGCGTGTTCATGGAGTTATAAATACGAATACACTGGCCGATCAAATCAAACTCAACCGCAATCTAATGACTTCGGTTCAGATTCATTGGAAAGATAACCTTATCTGACTGTTCCCAGCTCCTTCCAAAATTCATCTGCAAGCTGAGGACCAGGTACCAGAGTTGATCATCAACGTCAATAACGCAGCCCGCGGGATCTTGCTCAAACTCTGACATTCGGCCAGACAGGTTCCCCTATAATGTCACGGTAAAGAGTTTAAATCCTTAACGTTAATAAAAAATGATCATGAAGACTACATGAAGTATACACGAGGCCCATGAAGACATCATGAAGTCTACACGAAGTCTACATGAGTCTCATGAAGGGTTCATATAGAACACACGAAGTCTACATGAGGCCCGTGAATACTCATGTAGCTAGACTACGGTGTGTAGTTTATTAAGTTAAAAAACAAATCTTAGTTACTTGCAGAATCAAATCACCAACATTGATTCTGATATGAGGGTTGTATTCTTATAAATCCCTCCCCATGAGCTCCAGGTATGCATCGATATGCTGCAATGTAATAAAAATTAGTTAAGATATTTATAATTATTTGAAATACCACATTAAAAAAGATTATAAATAACTTCTTACATCTGACTCTAGCCATTTATAAGGTGAAAATATTAGTTTTTTGAACCAGGTAAGGTCAACGGTGCAGAATCCAACGTCTACATTCTCGTTACTGTACAAGGTAATTATTAATCAAAATTAGGTACACGATTGGTTTACTACACGATGTCTACACGATGTTAGTGTAACTATCGTGTATACTATACGGTGGCTATATGAGGTCAGTGTAACCATCATGTAGTATACACGATGGCTACACGATGTCACTGTAACCATCATGAATACTACATGAAGACTACACGAGGTCAGTGTAGCCATCGTGAGAAGAAGAAGTGTATAAGAAAATTACAGAACATACTTTGCCCTTGGGGACGTGAACCAGGCTTTCAAACGGGCTTCATCCTCAGAAGAAACATCACCATATGCTTGAAAATGTTTGAAGTCCGGTTTGGCAATGATATTCTTATCAGTTTTTTCCTTCGCTGCTTCTTCTTTTTAACCTTTTTGGTTTCCCAATTAGGTGACTCTAGGACCCGAGATCTTTTTATCTTCCTATCACCAAGTTCACCAAGTTAGATGAGCTCTTCTTCTTCTCCATTGTTGGACTGCTCCATTGATCGAACCGAATCCATCAATGCAGATATTATCAATGCAACCTTTTGTTCTTCTTCTTGTTCTTCTTGTTCTTCTTCTTCTTCTTGTTCTTGTTCTTGTTCTTGTTCTTGTTCTTGTTCTTGTTCTTGTTCTTCTTCTTCTTGTTCTTCTTGTTCTTATTCTTATTCTTCTTGTTCTTCTTGTTCTTGTTCTTGTTCTTGTTCTTCTTGTTCTTGTTCTTATTCTTCTTCTTCTTCTTCTTCGTTTATTTTTTTTCTTCCTCTTTAGTCCTTCTAATTCTTATTTTCTTCACATTTTTCTCTTCTTTATTTTTAGCTTCTTCTTCTTCGTGTATTTCTTCTTCTTCTGTTTTTTCTTTTTCCTCTTTTTTTTCTTTTTTCTTCTTCTTCTTTGTTTTTTTTCTTTTGCCTTTTCTTCTTCTTCTTCTATTTTTTTCTTCTTTTTGTTCTTCTTTTTCTGTTTTCTCTTCTATTTCTTTTTTCCCTTTTGTTTTTTATTCATCTTCCTTTTTTCACTTACCTCTTCATTATTACATTCCTTCTCTTCTTCCTTTTCTTTGACCTTCTCTTCTTCTTTTTCTTCTTTTTCTTTTTCTTTTTCCTTCTATTCCTTCTCTTTTTCTTCTTCCTTCTCTATATTCTTCTATTCTTCTTCCTTCTCTACCATATCTTTTTCTTTTTCATCGTTCTATCCTTCTTCATTTTTTTAACTTCCTTCCCAATCTCTGCCTCCTCCCAGGCGCTAGCCATCATTATGACAGATCGAGAACATAATGAGTAATCATCTAGTCTCGATGTTACCAGATCATCCATCAAAATTTTAATTTGGGAAATTGCAAAGGAAATTTTTGATTGCATGGACAAAATCTTATTGTCCATTGAAGTGATCTTTTGGTCCATTTCAATAAGACGTTTCTTCACCCAATCTTCATGTCCACTGAACTTCTTGAACACAATATTCTTCTCCTCTATTTTTTCAATGGCCTCTTCGGACCACTTCCTCTTTTTCTTCTCATCTTCCTTTTCAATGCCCCCTCCCTCATTAGCCTAATCTTCTACTAGAAAGGGTGATGGATGAGGCGTCGACTAAAAAAATGTAATATGAAGCAGATAAAACAGAAAAATGTGAGTACAGATCGGTTACACGGACCTCGTGTAGACTACACGAGGTCCGTGTTCAAGAAGAAGAGGGGTAGAAAATGATTTTGAACATACCTTCTCTCCAACTACTGATCTCTAGAAGTTTTTTTCTTCTTGCTTCTCAGTAGGGACCAAGGAAAGAACTGTTAACTAAAATTGTAAGAAATATAAATTAGTATATGTGAAAGTAATATAAATTAACTGGTCAACGTAACTCACCAACATACATTCTCCTTCAAAAACATTTATTTTTGAAGATTCTCAATCGATACTATCGTGGTCGAACACTACTTAAGAATTCTTAACACCTTGGTCAAAACCTGATTACCATACAAACTACCCACCAAGGGGATAGTTTCAAATACCCATGCTGATTTAAACAAAAGAGAGTAATTTAATATTCAGCACATAAATAATTCAATACATCACTACATAGAATTGAATAAATTGTTCTTAGAAGATAAATGGAAATCCATTGAGTGAATACCCACGAACAACAGCAGGAGATTTTTGTGCTTCTTTTGTTTTTTTTTTTTAACTTTGAGATCATCAAAACAACCTTTGTAATCTTCACAGCTAATGATGATTTTATTTTTTTGGAGAACGAGAGCTCTCCCCACAGATATTGGTTAAACGCTTTAATGTCGTCAACCAAAATCAACCATCTCTTCTCAATTAGGGTACGATTCTCCTTCCCCAACAGAAAATGCTCTAACAAATAAATTAGAGTCATCTTGACCCCATCAGAATCTGACTCATATTCAGAGGTTTTAAAATTCTCCTCCAACTCAGCCATGATTATTGATTGAGCTTTGGGAAAGTACAGATCATAGAGTCTGTTGAGCCATAGGTCTTTTTATCATCCCGAGCTTCACCCAACTTTACTCCGGTCATCAATGAGAACTCCTTCTTAAAGAAGCACAATGGTTCCTCATTGACAAGAAACTAGATTTCCTCCTTAGATGAAGTGTCGTTGACATATTCGACCTCACTGGCCAGCACCTAGTGGCAGACAGTTGCTGAAAACGTCAGAGATGAGAGATCAAGGAGATGGTCAAAGCATGTCTCCCTAAATATGGAGAATTTAAGAGCTGTCCGCTTGGTCTTGATAACCTCTATGCGGTGGGTATTGCACCTTGCATTAACCCTTACTTTTGGAATTGTGTTAACATCATGGACGTATCTTAGTTGCATTTTTTATGAAACCATAACTTGTAGAATATCCAAGGCAAACATAAGATCAGGAAATGTACATGATGCTCGTGTAGACTACATGAGGGGTACACGATCTTCATGTAGTCCTCGTGTAGACTACACAAGGTGTACACGATCTTCATCTAGCCCTCGTGTAGACTACATAAGCTTTACACGACCCTCGTGTAGTCCTTGTCTAGCCTACACGAGGAGTACACGACTCTCATGAATTCCTCATGTAGCCTACACGAGGCTTACATGACCCTCGTGTACTCCTCATGTAGCCTACACGATCTTCATGTAGTCCTCGTGTACCTACACAAGGCTTACACGGCCCTAGTGTAGCCCTCATATAACCTACATGAGGCTTACATGACCCTCGTGTAACCAAGAAAATAAACACCCACATAGACCAGAACCTCAAAAATCCAGAAAAAAAAACACTCAGAAACTCAAGATAAAAAAGACACTAAGAAACCTAGGAAAAAAGTATTAGAAACCCAAAAAAGCAAGCTTGTTGTGATTCGGATATCCACAAAAAATAAAAATGTAGAAATCTAGGAAAAAACCCCTCAGAAACCCAGAAAAAATACCTTAGAAACTAAAAAAAAAACACCTCAGAAACCTAGAACAATAACTCAGGAACCTGAAAACTTACCTTGTTATTTTTTCTTGTTGTGGGAGACGAAAACTCAAGGATTTGCAGAGAGAGAGATACTACGACTTCGAGAGAGAGAGGTAATAACATCAAGAGAGAAATGAGGGTAATGCAAGTTAGGTACACGAAAAGGTGGCGTTTCGTGTAATCTTCACTTTTTTTTCAAGCCATCGTTTGGAATTCATGAAGGGGCTTTTTGGTAACTTCACAAGCTGAGTTTGAATTAAAAGTGAGTCATGGGTAAAGGTAAGCAAAAATTAGTATAAGAGTCTAATTCAACAAAATGGTTAATGTAGGGGTCAATTTTAACAAAAATCCATTTTGATATAACTTGTAGAAGGAAAGAAGAAATAGACCATCTCGCATGCGAAGAAAAAGAGGAATTGCAAAGGAGTAGAGGAGCCACGCGCGAAGCATCACAGAAGCACCGCGAAGCATCCCATAACTCTCCAATCTCTCTTACATTCTTCAGAGAAAGACGTTGTATAGCTAAGTTAGAGAGAAATAATGAAAGTCACCGAAAGGACGAGTGATGGTTTTGAGATAAGGAAGTGGGAAACCATGACTGCTCTCTGATACAAGTTTTTCGGTTATTGTTGGTTTTCAAAACAAGGAAAAAAACATGATAGGTTAGCACTGCCATCGCTCTTTTTTAGGAAACCAATGAACGACGCTCATGTACAATCCACTAGAAAAAACCCACAAGAAATATACTGCAAAAAGCTGAAATATTTCTTGAAACAGAGATTATACTCTGTTTATTCGGCTCTAAGAGTTGAGACGACGTCAAAGGCAATGGAAAATGAAATTAGCGTGAATGAAATTTGCGAAAAACCTAAAACATTTTTTGGAGATTGGGTACGTGAGAGATTGGGGTTTTTTGGGCAATTCATGAGAGATTGAATGAAATTGCCTCAGCCTATTCGGCTCTCTTCCATTGCTTTACACCTCAGAGATTGGGTTTATTGGGGCAATTTGGAGTTTTAGGGTTTGAAGGGAGGTTGGGAAATCATGGGGGTTTGAAAGGGAGATTGGACAAAATCTAAGGGAAGTCCGGGTTTGAAGGGAAAGTCAGGTCCGTTGTTTGGGTCGGGTATGGATACACAGTTCTCAGAAAATTTAAGATTATTTTTATCATTTCATTCTAAAAATTAAATTATTTATAACAGTTTTATTTATTTATTCTGAAAGTGATGTCACTGTACTTTTAGATAAACTAACTTTAAGTATGTGTACTGTTTAGGAATATTTTCTGTGTGATTAAAACTAGATGAAAGTCATACCACATATAAAAGATGTTTCTTCTTTAATGGGTATTTAGATAATTTTACATCTCATGACACCAAGACTAACCAAAGAAATAGTAATAAAAAACACGACTCAACGTATCAATAACAAAATTATGCTATAGTATTTGGGAGAAATAATATAATATTAATATTTTTTTTCTATTTTTCTTTCTTGGATTAGTAAGATGATGTTTTATTTTTTTTTTGTCAAAATTACATTTATACATAAATCTAAATATTATATGATCAAACCCTTGACCTGGTGATTTGAGTGAAAGTCTTTACCATAATGTAAGTCTTAAATGTGTTATAAAAAGATAATTTTTTAGCGTCCCCAAACATTAACAATTCATGTGAGAGTTATCCAATTTATATAAAGGCATGTGTTTGCATGACAAAGCGTTATCTGTATGTATTAGTGAAATTTATTCTGAAAACGTGAGTACTACCGATAAACCATATATCAAAGAAGGGGAAATTGATCAGTTTTATATGCAAGAAAATGCATCGAATTTCCACATGATATATCATATTCTCTGAGAAGATTATTTTCACATTTTAAACTGTGTAACCCTTCAATTCTCTCTCATCATGGACAATGGAGAATTTGACAAGAAAAATAGTTACGATAAACCAAAATAATTAATCTTTAATTCCATGATGACCAAAATTAGATTAAAAATTTAAGGACAAATAAATAATGCCAAAATAACCTCCAAAAAGCAGAATTTGTGACCGCTTCATGTGTATCACATGCAGTTAAATGTGTCATCTTACTATCTACATCAACAGGTAGACGAAGAAAAGAGATGATCAATGGATCCCCATTATTTACCAATAAATTTGTGAATGGACAAACTATGAATGTTAAACTCCAACATTTATTTACTAACTTAAATTAGTAAAACTCCTTTACACTTAATTGTCATATAGGTTATGTAAAACTTTACTACGTTATTTACTCTTTCTTTCTTGTGTTTGGCTACTTGTTTTGATATATCTATATATCAACATGTGAACACACGAGTCTCCAACCATATCCTATTGTTATTGAAACATTGTCATTTGAATATGTTATTATAACCGTTTAGTAGGTGAGATTCTAGAGACAGATCACAGTTTATCTGTATTTTTTTTAATTGAAAATTTTTTTAATGTTATTTCTATTGAATAATTGCAGCTTTAAGTTATAAGTACTAGTTATCTATATATTTATGTAATGTGTCCTTTTTGTCTAATTTACATTATAAATACTAAGGGGAATGTGAGAATATGATTCGAACTCACGACCTCTAAAATATGGGTGTGGGGGTTTAACCAACTGCGTCAACTTAATTTATCTATGCAATGTGTTTTTACTTCAACAGTTTTTAAGGTTATTGCATCAAATTTGTAGCTTAATTGTTTTCTAACCAAAAGAATAACAACTACCAATTGCAATCTTTCAATATCATGTTACCTAAAAATTGATGCTATTGTCATCCGTAGCTATTATTGTTGGAAATAGTGTATTGCATTATAAATTAAATGAAAATAATAATAATACAACAATTATGTAAATAATTTAATTACGAAATGTAAATAAATTATCTACCAACGTTAAAACAATACAAGCATAGTAACGAAATAATATGAAATCAAACCGAATTCTGTTTGCACAGTTTCCTTAAAACAGTTACGCCCCCTCACTTGTGGTACTAAGGATAACGACGTCTGTTTCTCAAGATAAAATGGTTTGAGCCAGCTGAAGAGCACTCAACTTCACCCTCTTGATCGAATTGATTTGTCAGAATTCTATCACTAGAGTAACGACGCAAAACCAAGACTTGAACCAGAAATGAAATCGTTGATGGAATCAGAAATAAACAAACCAGATCGAACCAAGAAAACTTGAAGAAAAATAAGTAAAAAAAAACGTGGAGAACAAATATTTAGAGTAGAAGAGAGCTTGAAAGCTTATTTGGTGTGTCAAAAGAGGAGAGGAATACCTCCTTTTATACTACTCGTGGGGGAGGTATGTAATAAAGGGTATTTAACCCATTAAAAGGCAATTTAATCAAAAAATTAAGTCCAAAATGTTTTTGATTTAATTTGCAAAACTAAAAAATGTTTTGAGCCTTAATTTATAAGAATATTCTATATTTCATGACCTTTAGGCTTCATATGAGAAGAAAAAATAAATTTGAAGCAAAATATAACTCATTGGCTCACTTAAAGGTGGCCCATATAGAGAGGGCCTCTAGCCTTATCAAGTTACCACCTTTGATATTAGCATCTCAATATATACCACTCCAACATTTCCTCCATTTTCAATGTGAGATTTCTACAATTCTCTTATATTTTTCGATTCTCATTTAGTTCACTTTGGAAGATAATTTCTCATTCATCCTCAAACTAATTTTTGATAAATTAATAGTCGATTTTGATGTACTCGCAGATGAGAACTTAAATATCCAAAGACTTTACACTTTTACGTAGTATGACCCACCTAAAAACTTGTCTAAAATTGGTCTATGAAAATTGTGTACAAAATACCTAATTTTTCAACAATTCCCACATGAATGAAAATTCATGACCAACGACACGCATACATGGTGATAGAATTCTACATCCTGAAACCTGCATAGGATAGATAGGTTTTACCCTTTGGACCTTCCTTTGTGTAAGTATGTTTACTTTACTAGCTGACCAGTAGACACGATGTCTTTGAACTGTTCGACATTTTATGTAAATGATGACATACTACACACATGAGTCGTCCCTGACATGGTTCAGTTCTCATGATTATGTTCATTTTAGCCATGAATATCCTTTTCGTTCCGTAAGAGTTTCTAAAAAATTGTGCCCTTACAATTCCTCTAGAAGCGGCCCCACTTCACTTTCAAATAGGTTATCTCTTAATTTAAGAGTAAACCTACATTACTTTACTTGGATCTCACTGTTTTTGATGCACAAGAATCATTAAAAGCTCAACTTAACCTAATCTCCAACGGGTATCACTGTTTTCATCATAGGAATGGAAAGGAAAAATCCCCACAGTGATCTAGCTATGTTTATACAATTAGGTTGTCCCTCTCAACCTAGATCTTGGGATCTCTAGTCAAATAGGTTGAGTTTCCTTTGTATCAACTTATTTTTACATAAACTTTAGTCCCATTCTCATCGATTACTTTTCAACTAACTCTTGATTTAATCCTTTGGTTAATGGATCTGCAATGTTATCCTTTGACTTCACATAGTCAATAATGATAACCCTTGTCAAGAGTAGTTGTTTAATGGTATTATGTTTACGATGAACGTGTCTAGACTTACCATTATACATATTACTTTGTGCTCTTCTAGTAGCACTTTGACTATCATAACATATGCATATTGGTGGCACACGCTTTGTCCATCTAGGAATATTCTCTAGGAAGTGGTGTAGTCACCCAATCTTCTCCCCACATTTGTCTAAAACTACAAGCTCAGATTCCATAGTGGATATAGCTATAGCTATCTGTTTTGATGATTTCCATGCTATCGCAGTTTCTCTTAGTGTGAAAATATACCCACTAGTAGCCTTCATATATTTCTTATCAGATATCCAATTTGCATCAGTATATTCTTCTAGGACCGATGTATATTTTAAATAGTGTAGTCCATAACTCCGAGTATATCGTAAGTACCTCAATACTCTCACAATGGCTTTCCAATGTTCAGCTCCAGGATTACTCGTGAATCTACTTAGTTTACTCACTGTATAGGCTTATATCAGGCCTTGTACAACTCATCAAGTATATTAGACTACATATCACTTTAGAGTATTTTACTTTAGAGATACTCTCACCTTTATTCTTGGACAAATGTACATTTGTATCCATAAGTATTTTTTATTCACCAATGTCATCTTTGTTAAATTTTCTAAGAATATAATCTACGTAATGAGACTGACTTAAAATAAGTCCATCTGATGTTCTTTGATTTTTATTCTCAATATAACATCAGCAAGTCCCGTGTCTTTCATATCAAATCTAGCTTTTAACATATCTTTTGTAGATTTATTCATCTTTTCATTACTCCCAACGATAAGCATATCATCAACATACAAACACACAATGGTATATCCATTCTATATATATTTAACATAGGTAAATTTATCACATTCATTAATTTTGAATCCAATTGACATCATATGACTGTCAAATTTCTAATGTTATTGTTTTGGTGCTTATTTCAAACCATACAATGATTTGACTACTTTACAGACTTTCTTTCCTTACCCAGGAGTGGAAAACCCTTCCGGTTGTTCCATGTATATTTCTTCTCTAAATCTTCATTTAGAAAGGCTATTTTCACATCCATTTGATGTACTTCAAGATTTCACAAAGCTACTATTGCAAGTACCATCCTAGTGGAGTTTATTCTTGACACAGGAGAATATGTATCAAAATAATCAAGACATTCCTTCTATCTGTAGCTTTTAATTATAAGCCTAGCCTTGTATTTATCAATTAATCAAACGACTTTCATTTTCCATTTGAAAATTCACTTGGAACTCAAAAGTTTACAACCGGGTGGAAGATCCATTAATTCTCAAATATGATTTTGCAAAATTGAATCAATCTCATCTCTTAATGGTCTCTTTTCAAAAAGGACATTTATTGGAGTTCACAGTTTCATTGAAAGTTCTTGATTCACTTTCAATCATATATGTCAGAAAATCAGGACCAAAAGATTTTTTTGTCCTAACTCTTTTACTCATTCTGGGTTCTATCTCAACTTTTTCATCTTGGTTTAGACTATTTTCTTCATCTTGGTCTAGACTATTTTTTTCATCTTGATCCAGACTATCTTCTTCATCAATAGTCTCAAGAAGTCTTTTTAAAGGGTTTAGCTCTTCCTTGAATTTGTAAGGAAATACATGTTCAAAGAATGATGCATTCCTACACTCCATTATCGTATTTCTGTGAATCTCAGAATTGCTAGATTCGTACACAAAGAACCGATACGCACTACTGTTGTTTGCATAACCAATAAAGTAATCAATAGTTTTTTAATCATATTTTCACCTTTTTTTGTGTAGGTACTATCATCTTAGCAAGATATCCTTAAATTCGTAAGTATTTATATGAAGGTTTTCTACTCTTCCATAACTTATATAAGGTCTCATCCTCTTTCTTTTTCAGTATCTTATTCAAAAGATAGTTAACTGTCAAAAGAGTTTTTCTCCGCATGTTCTGAGGTAATCCAGAACTAATCGACAATGCGTTCATAATTTCTTTCAGTGTATGGTTTTTACGCTTAACATCACCATTAGATTGAGGTGAATAATGTGTTGTGGTTTCATGTATAATCCCATGTTGATCATAAATCTCAACAAATGGTGACTCATACTCACCACTCCTATCACTTCTTAGCACCTTAATTTTCTCATTGAGTTGATTCTCAACTTCATTTTTATAGAGAATAAATTTCTCTATAGCTTCATCCTTGCTCTTTAGTAAATATACATAACAGTATTTTGTGTTATCATCAACAAAAGTAATAAAATACTTATCACCACCTCTTGTTTGTATAAATTTTAAATCACATATTGCTGGTTGTCACAGCGCATGCACGGCGGAAGTGTGGGTGCGCATTGCTTTTAAAAAAATTAAACTTTTAATAAAAATTAATCTTTTAATAAAACAAAACTTGTAAAACGTCACGATAACCAAATAAAATCTTTTATGGAAAACTCCTTTTTCAATCAGTCAGGTCCGTTATATATTTATAAGTTAAATCTTCAACATACAAGGTTTTGAATCCTATACATCTTGTAGTCTATATCAAGTGTCCTTGCAAAAACTGATCGATCATCTGTTCCCATGAAATTGTTCCAATGATTAGTAGACTCCGAGATCCATACCAAAATCTTCCAAGTCAATCATCAATACAGTAGGACGTGTGTGAGCACGTAGAATATTACAAGATATTTTTTCTGTCTCTAGATATTCTCAACACATGAGATCTGGAAATCTACTGAGAAGGACTTTAGTGAGATGATTCTCTAAAAGAACGTGATGATTATTTTTTTAAAAATTTGATTAACGTTTAATCAATGAAGAAAATCTCTCTAATACCAATCGCTTTCTCAATTCAACTCTTGATTGATTGATTGATGATTTAATCAACTGATACTCTCCTCTTCGTTCAACAACTAAGGTCATTAGAATAATATCTGTATAGGATCTAGATAATAGCGTATCATATTTTTAGGGATGAAATAAAATAATATGTAATTGTAAAATTACCAATTGTAGTGGGATCCACTGTAATTGTGCACAAATGTAGTGCCACATGACATTGCAGTGTGTCGTGAGCCAGCACACTGCCTCACGGCACCACTATAGTGTCATGTGACACTACAGTGTTGCACACTCACTATTGTAGTGCTACGTGGTACCACAGTAGTCCATGCCAATTTTTAATACCCTATCAGTGATTGATACGTGACAATTACTACGAATTAAATATTTATTTTAATCAGATAATTGTCTAGATATCAGTTAATTCAAAATTAATATATTTGATTATTCTTACCAACTAACTTATCTGTTATTTCACAAATAAGAGATTTAGTTGATTTAAATTATTATATAATAATAATTTAATTATCTAATTTCACTAATTAGATATTCTGTCTCACTTATCGATAATTAAAAAAATTGATAATATATATATAATTTCTGAAAATTATATTTAAATATATAAATAATTCAATTAATTAATTTTTAAGTAATTAATCAGACATAATTATCTAGTAATTATCTACTTGCTTCAGAATAAAAAAATCTTTTCGCAAGTTAGTCATTTTCTCATGTCCTAAAATATTCACACCCTAGATAGCGTAGTATAGAGGTGACTTGAGGACCATTGACCTATAATCCTAAGCTTTAATAAACTATATTATTAACTGAACTATTTAATTAAATAATCTTATTTATTAATTCTATTATTATTTCACTATAAATATGAAATTGCACTCTTAGAGATTATAGAATGTATTTACAGAATATTCTCATGTAGTCCACTGACATAATCATTTCATGTAGTTCTGTCCTCTAATTATTGAATCATAAATTAGAACTAGACAAAATTACCGTTTTACCCTTCTAATTATCTCCTGATTCTTAGGTACCATTAATTCACTAGTGATTGGCTAATTTATAATCTTATTATAAATTTGAGGTCAATAACCATTCAATTTCAGAATTAACACTTAAGAAAACTAATATGCAATCCGTTAAAATGCAGCCATCTAGTTACTTGCTTGTAAGATCATGTACTCAGCCATTCACATCACCGAATCTCCAAAATAAAAGTCACTAGTTTAATTAACAAATAGACCTTAACGAGAGAATCAAAAGATCCACTAGACATGCATAGGAGTTCATGACTACTCAGAATTCAGACTAATCAACATATGATCATCGAATTGATGTGTATTAAATCTTTATGATAAACGACACGTTAATAAAGATATTAATTCAAATCGTTTTTGTCATATATAATCTTATTATATAAAGTACATTCACTAATATGTCTATCCACGTCAATGATCTAGATCTAGATCATACGCATTAATAATACTTAGTGAACCGTACCAGCAATCATTCATTAAAGATTTCATACTTTAATATGTTGCTAACAATTTTATTCATTATCTATGATCTTAATCTTCTCGTACTAATACAAGATTATAGTTTCATTAATGAATATAGAATTTTCAGATATTTATATAAATTATTCAACAATAATTTAAAAGAACAATTATAAGAAAAATGTAATCCTCTTTAAATTTTATATCAAAATGTCAATACACATACTTTGAAGGAATAACCCCAACACACATATCACTGTTAATTAAATCAAGTGGTTCGGTGTTTTTTTTCAGTATTTTGGAATGATGACCTCATTAATTTTTCCTCTACACAGGTTCCACACTTGTGATTAGAATCGATTTGAAATGTTGGTATATGATCCAAGTTAATTAATTTATGCAAAGTATCATAATTAACATAACATAATATACCATGCCATAAATTGGAAGACTCAAGCAAGTAAGTAGAAGAATGAGCTTTATTAATATTAGGTTTGACCAAAGTCATTACATTGCATTTGAACATTCCATCACTCATATAACCCTTGCCAACATACATTTCGCTCTTAGACAAAATAATTTTGTTTGACCAAATACCATACAAAATCCATGGCTATTTAGAAGTGAACCAGACACAAGGTTTTTCTGGATTTCAGGTACATACAGTTCATTATTCAGAGTCAATTCCTTCCCAGAAGTTATCTTCAACACCACTTTTTCTTGGCCTTTGATCTTAGAGGTGGCTGAGTTCCCCATGAATAGCTTCTCTCCACAAGAAATAGGCATAGACATTGGTGCCATACGGGTTACAGGGGTCACAGCAGGGTTCTGCACACCCAGATTTACCATTTGAGTCTCAATAGTAGGTTCAACCTTTAGTTTTCACCAGCGTAGTTCGTTTCAACATTGTGGTTGGTTTCAGTTGCCATATGTCCTTATCTGAAATATAAACCAGAAGTGTATCAACACTTTGAAAATTATGATATTTTCTCGAAGATGAAAATATGGGATTTCTACAATAAGCAAAAAATGTGGAGAACAAATATGAGAGTAAAAGAGAGTTTGAAAGCTTCTTTGGTGTATCAAATGAGGAGGGGAAGACCACATTTTATACTACTTTGTGGGGGCTGTATTTAATAAAGGGTATTCAACCCATTGAATACCATTTATTCAAAAAATTAAGTCCAAAATATTTTTTATTTAATTTGTAAAAATAAAAAATATTTTGGGCCTTAATTTACAAGAATATTTCATATTCGATGACCTTTGGGCATCCTATGAGGATAAAAAATAATCTGAGTAAAATCTTTCCTCAATTTTCAATGTGAGATTTCTACAATTCCCTCATATTTTTCATTCTCATTTAGCTCACTTTGGGAGATAATTTCTCATTTATCTCAAAACTAATTTTTGATAAATTAATAGTTGATTTTGATGTACTCGCGGTGAAGAACTCAAATATTCAAAGACTTTACACTTTTACATAATGGATCCCACCTAAAAATTTATCCAAAATTGATCTATGAAAATAGTGTACAAAATACCAAATTTTTTCAACAATTATTAAATCATATTGCAAACTCTAAATTTAGAATATTATATTATAATTTCGAGTTCAATATTTATTGTTTGAAAAATAAGTTACATTTTCTTTTTGATATTAAATATTAATTCTATGAAATTTAGTTGCAGTTAGATTAATAATATATTAATGATGTTTTTTTTTGTTACTTATATTGTCATATTCTTCGTGTCCCTGTACTTAATTTAGTTAGTGTAAAGGAATATTATGGTACGAAATAAATGTGAGAGATAATAATGAGAGAAATAGTAGATTCATTATATTCATTACTCTTTAGATTATATTAACCTTTATTTGTAGATGAAAGTTGATCATACTAGTAAGTTAAATGAAATCTGATTTAACCTATTTGTTTACAACAATAATAAAGAAAAATGAGTATTCTATTTTTGATCTAGTCTATAATTATTATTTTGAATTATTCTTGTCGATTAATTTTATCTAATGGTCATATTCGCTTGATCTCAATTGGTCATATTAACAATTTGCTTCTCCTGTTCTGATTGACTCTGAAACGCATCATCACCATCACCATCACCATCACCATCACCATCACCATCTACCAACTGATTCATTTTACCACACAATGGTCTCTATTATATTTAACGGCTGCAAGCCGTTAATGTATAATAATAACCTTTCAGCTTCAACAGTTTCTTTCAAATATCGAGATGTGAGCACAATCATGTCTTGCATCCCTCAATTAGCGAAATCACCCCTTTCTACAATCCTGAGATGTCGAGCCATGCGCTTATAACGTGCAGAGTGTGATGGTCGAAACGGCGCGATATCGCTCAAAGAATCAAAACTTTTAATATACATTGGTATAAAAATTTCTGTACACGCCATCAATACTTTGTCTATTTCCCCAAAGTTGTTTGAACGTTGAAACATTTCTTGCTATGGTCACACCAACTAAGGTCGGGTCACTTTTAGTTAGATCATCAGTCAATAAAGATAGACTGAATTGTCAATATTTTGTTAGATCATCGTCTTTGCAATTCTTGTCTCCCTGAAAAATCTCCTCTCAAATTTCTTATTGACTAATTTATTTTCATGCATGTTTCCTGTGTTGGTTCTGTAATATTTTGATGGATGAAAGTCTTAATCTTGATTGAATTGCTAGAGTTGTAGTAATCACAAATCACGTATTAAACTTCTCTTCCACATTGGTATACACAGAGTGTTTTGAATGATCTAAATGTGTAAATTATAGTCTGCACTTTAGTATTTTTAAATTAAAGATAATTTTACAAACCTGTGCATCGCACAGGGAATATCATTAATTCTTTATAATTTTATAAATATTCCACATTTTTCAAAACACATATAACTATTAAGTATCATCAACTCATTAATTGATCGAAACAGGACGATCTGGCCCAAAATTTTTTGAGCCCATTAATCTTGACAGAATGTTGACTAGTCAATAGTACAGTGTTGCAATTTAAAAAATACCTTTGAATTTTTTTAATTATTTTTTGAAATTTTATATATTTCTGCAAAATAAATTTCAATATACATTTCTGCCGGCCTGCATGCGGGCTCACACGCGGGGCTGTGTGACAGGCATGCTGAGACGGGTTCGAATGGAGAAAAATCTCAAAATTCAGATCGGGGAAGGGATCAGTCCCGGCGGGACTAGGATTTTGGGATCAGGTGGGATTTCTCTCAGAGAGTTGGGCTTAATGGCTATGAATTGACGTTTTAGGTTGTTAATATAAAATAAATACATAATGATAATATGATCTAACAACTCTGATATTATATTATTATTTATGAATATAATATAATTAATATGATTATGCTATATGTAAAAATGAAGATGTTAGAAAAATATTTTTAGACGAGACATTTTTTTCTTAAATTTACTAAGTTGTCCTTTGAATTAATTATAATCATATTAATAATGTTATTTGACTAAATAATTAATGAACGTTTTTATACTTTAAGCTAGATGATTAATGAATATTTTAAAATTACATTTAATTATACTTTAAAATTTTAGCGTAACTATACACTCAAATAGTCCAATTTGAGGCATATAGGATGGATTTATCACTTAATCATAATATTATATCTTTATTTATGGAATAATAGTTGATTAATATTATATTGTATATGTATATATAATATTAATCAAATATTATTTCATAAATAAAGGTATAATATTATACATATATAATAATTGATTAATATATATGTAGAGGGTCGATAAACATATTATGGATCTATCTCTAATAAGGGCATACTCGGCCCAATTCCTGTATAAGATCTTTTACAAAACCCAAATATATTTTATGTAAGCTGAAAATGAGATAATGCCAAATCTTATACAAGACAAAATAATGTCATAATGTGGCCGAGTCTTATACAATGTGACATAAGGTCATAATTTGGTCGAGTCTTATACAAGATGATATCAAGTCATAATTCGGCCGAACTTTGTACAAGATGACATAATGTCATAATTTGGTCGGACCTTGTACAAGACGGAATAAGGTCATAATTTGGCCGAGCCTTATACAAGATAGAATAAGGTCATAATTTGACCGAGTCTTATACAAGATGACATAAGCTTATAATTTGGCCGAACCTTATATAAGATGACATACTGTCATAATTTGGCCGAATCTTGTACAAGATGACATACTCCCAGTTCTCAATCTCAACACCCCACGTAAATTGGCGCAAGACCCGAAAATTTGTTTTTCTTCTTTGGAATCACAAGAAGTCCATCAACCACATGATGATACCTTAAATATTTCTCTGGACGCCGGGATACAGCATTCCTTGCACTTGAATCCTGCCTTCGGGTTTGGGCGCCCGAAGCGCTTTTTGCCCTAAAGAGTGCCCCTAGCAGCTAAGCTAGCCTATAGGTTAGGTATAGGCTAGGGCTTTTAGGGCCGCCAAAAAAAGGGCTGCTGCCCCTCCCGCAAGAAATGCTTTATTTTTGTCTATCCCGTATGGAGCCAGCATTCGAGTCCGTATGGCGTGAAAGCGACAAAAAAAGATCAAGTTTGGTTGCTCATACCGGGTACCTGGGAACAGGAAACTTGGTACGAGCGATTTCCCCCTCGGACCTGAGCTGAATTTTAAAGTGAAACGCATCTTAGTGGACCCAGGAAGTGTGGTGAATGTTATTTATCTCCCAGCGTTCGAACAAATGGGAATCGATAAACTAAATATTGTCAGACCTGAGACAGAGTTGATCGGATTCAATGGAACAGTGACCGAGTCTTTTGGAAGTATTAACATTCCAGTCATAGCAAAGGGGGTCAATAAGTTGACAGAACTTCAAGTTTTGGGTTCGGATTCTCCATACAATATGATCCTCGATCGGTTGTGGATTCATTCATTGAGGGATGTTCCTTCGACATACCATCAAACAATCAAATTTTCAACCCCCGTCAGCATCCAGGAGATACATGGCGATCATGTCACTTCTAGAAGCATCCATCTCGCAAGTATGAAAGCATCCACAACCGCAGAGCAATTACAGCAAGTCGAATCCAAAATCTCAATTCGAAAACTTAGAGGTTGACGGACCAAAGAACCCCGCCATAGAGGAAACAATGGAAGTATGCATCCATGCTTCCAAGTCTGAAAGAGTTGTCAAGATTGGAATGGGATTAGAAGAAGGTCTAAAGAAGAAGCTCGTGGAATTTTTGACAAAAAATTGTGACACCTTCGCATGATCCATTACTGACATGCTGGGCATAGACCTAGTGCCATGACTCATAAGTTAGAAGCTGATCCAAGTTATAAACTAGTGAGGCAAAAAAGGTAAAAGTTCGCTCCAGAACGCAATGCCATAATAAATGACAAGGTACAGAGACTTCTAAATGCAGGATTTATCTGAGAAGTGTGATATCCAGATTGGCTAGAAAATGTCATAGTAGTAAAAAAGAAGACCAGAAAATGGAGAATTTGTATCGACTTCATAGATCTGAACAAGGCATGCCTAAAAGATTGTTTTCCCTTACCAAAAATTGATCAGCTGGTAGACGCAACTATAGGTCACAACATGCTTAGCTTTATGGATGATTTTCTAGCTATAATCAGATACCCATGCATCCATCATATGAGAAAAAAATGACCTTCATCACGGAGCGAGGAATTTATTGTTATAAGGTCATGCCTTTTGGCCTAAAGAACACTGAAACGACTTGTCATCAGAGAACACCTAGGAGCTAGAATGGAAGTGTATATTGATGACATGCTTGTCAAATCTCTCATAGCTGAGGACCATGTGGAAGACCTTCGGTAAACTTTTGAGGTACTCAATAAGTATAAAATGAAACTTAATCCCATAAAGTGTACCTTTGGTGTATCTTTAGGAATGTTTCTCGAACACTTGGTAACACAGCATGGAATAAAAGCCAATCCAGAGCGAATCCGGGCAGTGCTGGACATGCCAGCACCTATGAATATTAAGGAAATGCAAAGACTAACGAGAAGATTGACTGCACTTAATCGTTTCATTTCACAATCATCAGAATGCTTACCTCTTTTCAACATCCTAAAGGGAAGCAAAAGGTTCGGATGGATAGAGGAATGCGATAAACCTTTTTTAGATCCCAAAAGATGGGGAAACTTTGTATCTTTACTTGGTCATTTTTGACATGACAGTTAACTCCATTTTATTTGTGAGGATGGCAGCATGCAACAACTGGTGTATTATACGAGTCACACTCTACTGGATGTAGAAACTCGCTACTCACAAATGGATGAGCTCACCCTCACACTCATCACTTCAATAAGGAAACTCAGGCCTTACTTTCAAAGCCATTCTATAGTTGACCAACAGTCCCCTAAAAGTTGTGCTTTAAAATTCTGATATGCCAGGAAGACTCATGAAATGGTCAGTCGAGTTAGGAGAATTTTATATATCTTATATACCACATTCCGTAATCAAAGCTCAAGCCTTGACTGATTTTATAGTAAATATGACAAAGGCTTTGGGAGTTGTACTCAGATATTCGACATTGCATCATCCGCAGGCGAATGGTCAAGCCGAAGCTACGAATAAAATAATAATTGATACTTCGAAGAAAAGACTCGATCAGGCTAAAGGAAGATTAGTGGAAAAGCTACCGCAGTTTTGTGGTCCTACCACACCATTAGGCGGATACCTACCAGAGAGACGCCTTTTGCTCTAACTCATGTTACAGAAGTTGCCATAGTAGTGGAAATACGTCTTCCATCCTACAGAAATCAATTTACAAACCTTGTTCAAAATGAAGATGCAATTAAATAAGCTCTTGATAACTTGGAAGAGAAAAGAGAAGTCATGTTAATAAAGCTCCAGAATTACTAGCAACGCATCTAAAAGCACTACAATACTAAGTTCAATTTAAGAAAATTTAAAGTTGGCGGTTTGGTGCTACGAAGGATGTTTCAAAACACTCAAGAGATAGGTGTCGGCAAGCTCGACCCTCGTTAGGAATGACCATACAAGATAATACAATTCACGAGGTCGGGGGCATATATCCTTCAAGATGAAAACGGTCACATAATCCCAAGAAATTGGAATACTCCACTTGAAGCCTTACTTCATACCACAACATTTTCACGGCTAAATTGAATTTCTTCTTAACTCTATTTATCAATGCAAATTTTTCTTTGAGAATACAAATAAAAATACTATCTATGACTTTTTCAGTATTTAATTGACAAAATGATGCTTTTCCCCAAGATAGTTTACTTTATTTCATTTCTCTATTTATATAATGACTAGCTTAGCAACAACGTCAAGTTGAAGACAACGATCATGCTCACAAACGTGATAAAACAAAGTATATTTGAAAGAAAGTCCTAGTCCCCACGTAGTTAGGCAAATAGACTTTAGCCAGTAATGACCGTTTTCCCATCAAGTCTTGATTTGATGTAATTTGGCATGGATGAGACATAAAAGTCCCAACTTGATGAAGTTCGGCATCCGGCCCCAGCCATTTTGGCCTTTAGCCCACTTAAAAATTCTGCTGCGTGGAGTCAGACATCTTAACTTTAATGGCAACAAGCCTACATCATTTGTATGAATCTTATAAGGCTTCAATATTCTTAGCCTTAAATCCTTGTTCAGATGGTAACACATAAAGCACACGAAGCTCGGCCTATCTCGGCCATGAAGGTTGGCCAAAGAGCTCGGATTCGGTTTGTCCATGGAGCTCGGCCATGAAGCTCTGCCAAAAAGCTCATCCTCGGTACGGCTATGAAGCTCGGCCAAAGAGCTCGGCTTCAGCTGGCCATAGAGCTCGGTCACGAAGCTCAGTCTCATTTTGATCATAGAGCTCGCCACGTAGCTCAATCATGTTCAGGCCTAGAACTCGGCCATGGACGAGCCACAAAATTTGACCACATATAAGCCTCATAGTTCATCCAAAGTCTGGCCATAAAGTTTGGCCACATTTTGACCATAGGGGTCTGATCGTGGTCTAACCAAAGGGTTCGACTATGGTCTACCATGTCAATGAATTAAGACATACTTCAAAGAGTCTGAAGTTCTCACTCGAACTCCAGAAGTAGAGGCAAATTGTAGAGGGTTGATTTGGATCTATCTCGAATAAGGGCCTACTCAGCCCAACTCCTATATGAGATCTTTTACAAAACCCAAAATATTTAATCGTAAGTTGAAAATGAGATATGGCTGAATCTTATACAAGATGGAATAATGTCATAATTTGATCGAATCTTATACAAGTTGACATAAGGTTATAATTTGAGCGAATCTTATACAAGATGATATCAGGTCATAATTTGGCCGAACCGCGAACAAGATGACTTAAGGTCATAATTTGGCCGAACCTTATACAAGACAGAATAAGGTCAAAATATGACCGACTCTTATGCGAGATGACATAATGTCATAATTTGGCCGAACCTTGTACAAGATAGGATAAGGTCAATATATGATAGACTCTTATACGAGATGACATAAGATCATAATTTGGCCAAACCTTATACAAGATAGGATAATGTCAAAATATGATCGACTCTTATACGAGATGACATAAGATCATAATTGGGTTGAATCTCATACAAGATGACATAAGGTCAAAGTATGACATAAAGTTGTATCCCATACTCATACATAACAAAATGGATGAAATGACGATAATACCGAATGACATACGATAGTGTCTCAAGAACCAAAAATCATAAGTAAGAAGAGAAGATACAAAGTCTTTTTCTAAGATTAAAACTGACTTTTGGATTCAAAAAATAAGAAATCCATTCATATTCCCCAATTAATGAAAGACTCATCATTTTTCCGTAGTTAATGTGAAGCATTTTCATACTCGGACGCTGATATTGAGTTATCTATATAAAGGCGGACAATTCTCAGATGAGGTAGGACTTTCGAAACATTTGAAATCTCAATATTTTAGCCTCCCTTCACTTCACTGACGAGCGTTGGAGTGTATTAGATTAAGCACCACACCGGTTTCAAGCTAATATCTTCACGTTCTTTTTCTCCTTTGTATTCATCAGAGGATGATCAAGTAACACGTGGCAACATTATAGATAGTGAATTTCTAACATCTACAATATCTATCTATGTATGTATGTACGTACGTATGATTAAAATTTCTTCTTAGTTGTCATTAATTTTTTAGTGTAAATATAAATCAATGCAATAAATGTCAAATTAGACTATGAGTATATTGTTACACAATAATAAGTATAATGAAATGTAATTACATACTTTACAGTATAACAAATGTTCATTAATTATTCATTTAAGTAGATTTCATTAATATCGTGACATTTTAATTTTAAGCTAAATAACAACTTAATGATTTTAGGAAAAAAGTGAGGATAAACTTGTCCACAATTTTTTTTAACACCCTAAGTTTTATATACAGTATGATATGATATTCTATATACTATTCTTCTTTACTAAGGGAAAAAACCGAATTTAATTTCAAGGATAAATTGCGCACAGATCCTTGCACATTTTGATTTGTTTGCACTCACATTGCTTACAAAATTTATTTTTGCCAATGTAGTCCTTATAATTTAAACGTTTTGCAATTAAGTTACAATAGCATATATCAACTAGTAATCAAGTTTTTACATCTCCTAATAAATTGCTCATGTATTATTTTTCAATAGCATATATCAACTAGTTTGAGTTTGTTTTTTTTCCACTACATAACTGATAATCTCTCAACTTTCAGTAAGAAATTACTAATTAAAAAATATGATAAATAATTCAGAAATCAATTATAGTGACTATCAATACCATTATTATAAGTTAGGCAATTACCATTATTATAAGTTGGGCAATTACCATTATTATAAGTTGGGCAATTACCATCGAACGACCTTAATCATTTAAGCATTGGTGGCAATGTATCTAACCTTTATATTCCTTGACCAGCAAGTTAACCCCCTGATCATTTAAGCATTGGTGGCAATGTATCTAACCTTTATATTCCTTGACCAGCAAGTTAACCTCCTGATCAAAAAGGTTATGCAAAATCAAGCATACAACTTGAACAACCTTGCATAATTAAAGTGCAAGCAACATGGCTCTTTTATCGTTGTATGCGTGTGTGTTTGATGATAGAGTTTTATACTTATATTTTAGATAATCTTAACTTTAATTTTATTAATTCTTTGGGTTTTATTATTTGATTGATGTTTGTATTATTTTTATTTTGTATTTATGATATTCAAATGCATCTGGTTTGATTTTTGAAAGAATTGGAAGGCAAAAATATGTTTAAAATAGTAAAAGAAAGACCTGGACAGAAGGACCAGCGTTGCGACGTTGGCACAAGCAGCATGCCAGCACCCGAGCGTTGGGCACAGGCAAGGACAGGCGACGCTGGCACGATAATGATTTTATATTTTTCTGCCATTTTTTCTCCTATTTTATCCTTATCAAACCATAAATAGAATATTTTAGGGTTATTGGGGGACTTTTAGGATGTAGGAGGTAGGGAAGATAGCTTTTTAGAGAGAAAACGAAGACGAATCCAACAGAGAGACGGATCTCTACTTCAATTCCATCCTCAAATCTAGTTCTTCTTCTCTTTTCCTCTTTGTTCAATCATTTTACTAGGATGTTTTCTTATTCTAATATCTTTGATTTTCTTATCTAGGGTTACGACGTAGCCAAATTATGATTTTAAGTCTAATTAATATTTATTTAGTATTATTGAGTGTTATAATCCGTTCTTAATGCTTGTGATCGTCTGGCCAACTATTGCATGATTCGAGATTTAATTTTGAGATTGAGAAGTGATGATTAAATTTTCTCTTTGTTTATAACAGAATTAGAATTTCATAAGTTAGAGATAATTATGGATCTAGTGTAGCAATTGTAATTTCTTGTGCTTAATGGGTTTCAATATATTTAATCTTGACAGAGATGTGGGATTAGTATTTTTGATTCATTTTTATCGATATTTGAAAAAGATTGATAATTATATAAGAGAAATTCACTGTCAATAAAATAATAAACTTTGATTATTTGAGATTCAGAATTTTGGGCATGTTTGGTTTGGTGAAATCGAACCTAGAGCTTTGAACTATTCAAATTTGAATGATTTATCTTTATCAAGTATTAATCTTTTAGTTTAATTTTTCATTTAAAAATCCCAGTATTTTGATATTCTCAATTAAAATTAGGATTTAGTTGATTTCAATATTTAATATCAATCAATCATGTGGACGATACTCTATTTTCATAGAATTTTATTACTTGACGACGATAATGTACACTTGCACTAAAGAAAAATCGTAACAAGTTTTTGGTGTCGTTGCCCAAGATTGATTTTGTTTATTAATATTAGAATTACATATCCTTAATTTTACATTTGTCTTAATTTTTTATTTACGATTGTTTATTGTTTTGAATTTTCAGGTGTTCTATAAGGTGTATGAGGAAATTTGGAAGCGAAAATTTAACTCCCATAAATTATGAAATTGAGCGAACTTGTCGCCGTAATAGAAAAGTGAGGGGAGAAACTTCTAAAAACCCTCAAGAAATCATGGAAGACGCTAGAGAAAATCCTGAAATTGTAAGCAACGTGAATAATCGGGAAGTTCAGGACTATGCTATGCTGGTGGTCAATGAGGTCGCATCTGTCAATCAATACCTTGTTATTAATGCCAACAACTTCGAGATTAAGCCGGCTATCATTCATATGTTGTAAGAAAATCAATTTAGTGGTCTGCCTAATGATGATCCAAATATTCACAAATCACCTTTTTTAAAATTTGTGAGACATTCAAGCATAAACAATGTCTCAACTGATGCAATTAGGCTGAGATTATTCTCATTCTCATTTCGAGATAAGACTAAGAGTTGGTTGAACTCTTTACCCGCTGGATCAATCACCACTTGGAATGAACTTTTTGAGAACTTTTTGGCTAAATTCTTTCGACCTGCTAAAACAACCAAGATGAGGAATGAGATCACTACATTTGTCCAATGTGATATGGAGTCTCTTTATGAAGCTTGTCAGAATTTAAAGAGATATTGAGAGGATGCCTACATTATGGACTCCCTGAATAGATTTGAAAATTCAACGAAGACACTAGTGGATGCAGCAACGAGAGGTGCTTTAATGGACAAAACACATGAGAAGGCCTATGCTTTGCTTGAAGAAATGGCTGCTAATTCCTATCAATGGCTGGCTCATGGCAACGTACCGAGAAAGATTATTGGAGTTCATGAAGTCGATGTTCTTACCTCTCTCAGTGCTCAAGTAGCTACACTGTCCAAGCAATTGAGTTCTTTCACCACCAATGCTAGTGATATTCATGCTACACAGGAAGTTTGTAATTTATGTAATGGACCTCATTGTAGTAGAATATCAAGCCGGTGATTCCTTTGCTCATTCTCATTCAGAACATGTTAATTTTTTTTAGAATTACATCAGACAGAATAACCCATTGTCCAACACTTCCAACAATGGGTGGCGAAATCACCGTAATTTCTCTTGGAAGAATAGTTAGAATGCGATGAATCCACCAATTTCTACTCACCCTTAATTTCAGCCTCAACAGCCTAAGTCTTCTTTACAAGATACTCTTGCCCACCTCACAGTCAATACTAATCAATTTATGGCAAGAAAAAAATGCTACACTTCAGAGGCAAGAAACTAGTATTAAGTGCCAAGCTGCATCATTCAGAATTGGGAGCCCCAAATGGGTCAACTATCAGAAATACTAACTCAAAGACCACAAGGTTCCCTACCAAGCAACACTGAGAGGAATCCAAAAGAACAAGTAAATGTCATTACCCTTCGTAGTGACGATGAGTTAGTAGAACTGAAGAAATCAACAGTTGAAAGCTCTCAGTCAATTGAAGCATAAACTGAGGTTGTAGGTGGTGATTTTACTGAGAACTCATAAAAGAAATAAGATAATCCTAAGTCAAAGCTCCTTCCCGATAATCCTCTACCTTATGTCCCACCTATTCCATTCCCTCAGCGGTTCCGAAATCAGAAGTTGAACAAACAGTTCTCCAAATTTCTTGACATGTCTAGGAAAATACGTATAAACATTCATTTCATCGATGCTTTGGAATAAATACTGAGCTATGTCAAATTCATGAAGGAAATTCTCTAAAAAAAAATAGAAAGCTAGAAGAATATGAGACAATTGCACTTATGAAGAATGCAGTGCTACCTTGCAAATGAAATTGCCCATGAAGCTAAAGGAACCTTGAAGTTTTTTTATTCCTTGCACCATTGACAATTCTTATTTTGAGAAGGCTCTATGTGATCTTGTGGCTGGTATCAATTTGATGTTGTATTCAGTCTACAAGAAGCTAGGTCGTGGAGAAGCTAAGCCTACGAAGATGTCTTTAAAGTTAGCTGGTCAGTCTATCAGATATCCACATTTATTATTGAGAACGTCTTGGTAAATGTGGATAAATTTATTTTTTCAGCTGATTTTATTGTTCTTGACATGGAGGAAAACTAAGAAATTTCAATTATTCTTGGTAGACCATTCTTAGCTATAGGGAGAACTCTCATTGATGAGCAAAAAATGGAACTTATTCTAAGAGTGCAAGAAGATAATGTAATTTTTAACGTCTTTAAATTAATGGAACATCCAAATGATATGAATAGTTGTTTGCATGTGGATAGTGTAGAAGTATGTATTGAGGAAGTAATTCAAACCAATGATCTGAATGAACCATTGGAAGCATGTCTAGTTGGAGGTATTGACAAAAAAGATACAGAAATTGTGAAATTTGAAAATCAGTTGGAAGTAACCTCACTGATATTCATTGAGAGGCCTCTCGAAGAATTGAAAAAGTTAAACTCAGACACCTATCACCTATTAAAAAACCACCAGTGTTAGACCTCCATCTTTAGTAGAATTTTATGGAAGAAGCATCCATTCTATATAGTGAAGTCTTTAAAACATGTTATTCCTGCGAACAATAAAAATTCACATTTTAATAAAAATCCATTAAAAATTAGCTCAAAAATCTAATTTTCCCAATTATAAAATTCATCCCCTTTTGGGTCCCTGTAAATAAATGACCCATAACCATTTTTTGCCAAATATGGTAAGTGGTCCCAATGGCACATTAAATTTGGTCATTTTCCCTGTTTTGTCCTTTTTGTTTTTTCTCTCTCCCCCTCCACTCATTCACGCTGTTTGTGTTGGCATCTCCGTCAGGTTCTCTCGTAGTTTCCATGAATGTTTCTATCTTTTTGTCTCTTTGCTTTGTGTTTTTTCTTCCCTCACGAAGGAGTTCTTCCATGGCATCAACGAAGGTTTCAGCCATGGACAGCGAAGGTTTCTCTCTTCTTTTTGTGACTTTCTCTTTGTCGCGATCTCTTTCTCCCGCTCGAAGGAGTTCGGCCATGCCGCAATTTTTCTCGTTACTCCATTCATTGAAGTTTGTCAGAGAAGACGAGTCTATCATACATGGTCGTTTTTTCGGATAGCAAAACAGGAAGGGAACGGTTCTTGATGACGCTCTATGAGGTTGATGTGGTTACGGAAAACAAGATTATACATTGAGTACATAAATTGTTACATGGTGTATATAAGTTATTCATATATGTATATAATTAGCTACATTATGAAAGTAAGTTAGATACATTGTAATAATGTCGTCCATTGAATTATAGAAATGAACGTAGTATTTGCAATCTAAATAAATATCTACTCAATGTAAATATTGTAGACATTATATAAACAAATTATAGACATCGTGTAAATAAATTGTGGTATTATAAATTTTGGACGTTATTTAAAGAAAAATAAAACAATAAATGTGTATTGTGCACATCATATGCACGACAATGTGCACAATGTTATGCATAGTGTACAATGAAATTAAAAAATAACTAAAAATACATAATAAACTTATTGTAGAATGCCAGGTTAAGCGCTCTACACCAAGCGTTGTGCACATCGCTTCACACAATGACATGCATATAGTGTACAATCAGATTAAAAAAATTATAAAACTAAATATACTTCATGCTGAGTTCTAGGTTAGGCCCTCTGCATGAAGATTACGGTTGTGCAATCGTCTTGAAAAATTCGTCCCGTCTTGAAAAATTATCCTGAACCGAACGAGATGAGGCGCGATTTTTACTTTTGGCGGGACAGGACACGGGACAAAAATTTTGTCCAAACTTGTCCCGTCCCGTCCTGATTTTTCATAAATAACCTTATATTTCTATTTTTTTAATTTGACCTTCAGTTTTTTTTAATTTTAACTTTTTAATTTTTAACCTTTAATCTTTTGAACTTTAAACCAATTTATATTATTGACCTTAAAATTTTTTTACCCAAAATACCCGTCCTTTCTCGCTTGGGATTTTCCCTTAACACGGGACGGGACTTAAAAAAATTATCCCGTCCCGATCGAGACGGGACAAAAAAATGCTCAAAAATTGTCTCGTCTCGTCTCATGCACACCCCTAATGAAGATGTTTCGTCTAGAGTGCCACACCAAGCGCCCCACACGTGATTGAGCTTTTTTCATTTTTTTCATGTCCCTATATTTTTGCGGGGACAAAAGGGTAAATTGCTCTATCATTTTCCATTATTGCGGGTCCTCCCACAGGCTATATTTGCTTAATTTGCTTTAGCCGGTCATTTAGCTATTTTTATGGCCCAAATGGGCCATCCTTATAGTTGTTCGTAAGGAAAACTGGTACAATTTTAATCTGGACTATGTGTTGGACTTCTAAATGTTGTGCTTTTTTTTCGGGGCTGATTTTCTGAAAATTATAGTTTCAACATATTAGTTTCTATTAGTTATATTTTTTTATGTGTTTACAATCGCTATTCGGCCTCTATTGTTGGGATATTTATTTTATATGCCATGAACTTTTGCTTATTTACCTTTTAGCTCTGACATTTATGCATATTCATAATTTGGATGTGTAACTTTGATAAATTATAATGTTTTCCGTGAACTTCTAAATATTACTAATTCAACGCCTAAACACATAATCAAAATGGCCCCTTAAATTATGGATACTCAGAATTCTCACCCTATGTTTCTGCATAATTTTTTTCTACTTTTAATTTTTAGAAATTATATAATGGCCTATAATTTTGAAATTATAGAAACACTTGTCTGATTATTTATACTGAATTTCAAAAATGGAAAACACTTCAAAATACTTTGACTCCAACTGTTGTGACCCCAACTGTGACACAATCAATGGACCCAATTATGGCTACTCCATCAGTATCGGCTTTGGTTATGATGAACCATGATGAGAGATTGAAGAAATTTAGTGTTCTGAATTTCAAGAGGTGGTAGCAAAAAATGTTGTTCTATCTAACCACCTTGAATCTTGCAAGATTATATTGATTGAGGAAGCTCCAAAACTGAAGGAGGATGAGAATGATATTCAAGCAGTCAATTGAGTCCATGTTTAACGTGTATAGTTCAAAGATATCATCCAAGGAATGTGAGAGTCTTTAGACCGGAAGTATAAGATTGAGGATGCCAGAGCCAAGAAATATATCATGGGTCGGTTCCTTGACTATAACATGCTGGACTCTGAGGCTGTAATTAGTCAAGAAAAAGAAATCTAAGTGATTTAACACGAGATTGACACTGAGGGGATAATCTTGAACAAGTCCTTCCAAGTGGCTGCTATCATTGAGAAATTGCCTGCTTCATGGAAGGATTTCAAGAATTAGCTTAAGCACAGGTGAAAGATATTGAGCATTGAAGACCTCATCATTAGACTTTGAATTGAAGAAGACAATAGAGGTTTTAAGAAAAGGGGTTGTGATGTTGTGCACATGTGGCTAGGGAAAATGTTCTGGAACTTGGACAAAATTTCAAGAAGTACTAATTTATTAAATGGAACAAGTTGATTGTTAAAGGTGGAGTTGCCAAGAAGTAAAATTTCTAAAGGAAATGCTTCAACCGTCGTGACAAGGTGAGTCATAAGTCTTTGAAGTGCAGACAACTGAAGAAGAAAAATAATGAAGACAACATGGTAGATGACATCTCCAGAGATAATACTGAGATAAGCTTATCTACAATAGTTTCTGAAGTGAATTTTGTTTGGTTTAATCTGAAGGAATAGTGTATCGACACTAGTGCTACCAAGAACATCTACTTAGATGAGGGACTGTTTACTTCTTCCATACCCATTGATAATGGGAAAATGTTGTTAATGTGATACACGACTATGTTTGCGATCAAGAGTAAAGGCAAAGTGATCCTAAAGACGACGTCTGTATTGGAATTAACTCTTAACAACATCTCATACATGTTGGAGATACATAAGAATCTAGTATCCGACTCTCTACTCAACAAACACGATTTTCGTATGGTATTTAAGTTTGACAAGGTTGTTACCTCTAAGAGAGGAATGTATGTCAGAAATGGCTATGTTACTAATGGGGTGGTTAAGCTCAATATAATGACTATTAAGCAAATTATTAATGATAATAATAATTCTTTCATTTACTTGCTTGAGTCTTCTAATTTTTGGCATGGTAGACTAGGTCGTGTTAATTATAATACTTTACGCAGATTAATTAATTTAGATCATATACCCACTTTCCATATTTATTTCAAACATAAATGTGAGACTTGTGTTGAAGCTAAATTAACAAGGTCATCGTTCCAATCAATTGAAAAGAACTGGGAACCCCCTGATTTAATTCACAGTGATTTGAGTGATTTTAGATTTGTGCAAACAATTGCTCGTAATAAGTATTTTATTACTTTTATCGATGATAGCACGAAATATTACTTTGTCTACTTTCTTAAAAGCACTGACGAAGCTAAAAAGGAGTTTATTCCTTATAAGAATGAAGTTAAGAATATATTAGATATGGAAACATGGTAAAACATAATAAGCGAGGAAGAAGAAAAGAAAGATAGCTTCGAGGGTTTGCACAAAATGGAAGACTTTCTCATTAATTACTCAATAGACAGATGTATATATATAGACAACTTGATAATAATTATCATTAACTAACATAACAGCTCAACTAACAGGCGCTAACAACCCTAATAACTAAATTACTAATCACGTGATTACCCAATGATTTGCATGGTAATCATGGTTAGCAACAATACTGAGCGAATGCGATTGCCAGCTGTATCACGTTACTGAGCTGACTCGTCTGTCATCCTTGTCAGTATGATAACTATCCTTGTCATCCCCTCTCAAGTAAAAAGGGGTGACAACCACTTGAATCTTGCTTTTGAGGAAGTGAAAACGCGTTTCAGGAATAGCTTTCACTACAACAAAAATGGGCTACAATGACACCCATAAATTTTTTATGACAGATTTGTTAAACATGTTAAGGAAAAAAGGTGTTTGGTTGGAAATTTTTATTGTCTGAGTTAGTATGACAGTGTTTACCGAAGTTGTCATAAAATGTTTACCTATTATGACAGTCATTTGTTTTAACTGTCATAAAAAGTTTTTTCCCCTTTCGAGAGGACATACTCGCATAGTTATATATACCCAAAGTTAATGTTAATTACAAAAATATCATCTATATATTTATCATAACACTAATTCTCAAATCAGAACTCACTCTCAGCCTTCTCTCTCGCTCTCAGCCTGTGCTCTCTCCCTCTTGAGCTCGCCTCTGCACTCCTTTCTCTCTCTCTCTCTCTCTAGTATTGTTGGTCTGGTCTGGTCTATACCCATCTGGCTTGTTGATCAGGGCCATCTTCTATTTTTCTATATCTGGACAAAATTTACGAAGCATATCCGTCGTTCTAGTATAGATCTGGTAGAATTACTTGTGATTTTAGTTTTAGTTCTTTATTTGAGCTTTTCTTTCGGGTTTAAATCCCATATAAAAACTTTATACAGTATGATTCAGTCTATGCCATGGTTGACAGTCTCAATTAAGGAGAACTTATTAATCTATGTGTATTTGCTTGATTCATTCTTGAATATTATAGTTCTGGAGGATTCAGTGTGTTGTTCTTTAATTTGTATGATAAGAAGAAAGCTTTGTCTCTCTTTTAAAGGTAAAGACCCAAATCTATTATTGAACAAATGAATTTTATGAGCTATTTGGTCAGTGAGAAGGATGGAAAATTTAAGCCAAATGTGATTTTTGGGGTTTTGTGTATTTTCTATGTCTCTTACAAAAAGGAGACATTTTTAGCTCAGATTAGAGTAGGTCATGCAATGTGGCCAGCACTTGTTGTAGATGAATCATTTATCGGTCATCATAAGGGTTTAAGCAAAACTTCAGAAGGAAGATCAGTTCCAGTTCAATTTTTTTATACCCATGATTTTGCAAGGTTTGTAATGTGTCAATTACTGGTTTATGTTTCTTAGTGATATGGAAATTCTCAAATCATGTAACTTGTAGCAAGCTCTTATCCTCGAACTTATGTAGTTCCTTTTCAATGATTGTGCAAGATTAGAGTAAAACAAACTATCTCATTCCTCAGAGGACTTCTTTCTTCTTTCCACTTGAAGTGCAAAAAACCTCATTTTTTCTGGAACTTGGAATAGGTAAAAATGTAACGTTTAGATGTTATTTTATTTCATTTTATCCTAGAGAACTAAGCTGCTAGTTTTGTTTGATACGCACATTTTTGTACCTTTAAGTGCTTTAAGTGCTTTAAGTGCTTTAAGTGCTTCATGATGTTGAAGTGTTGCCTAGATTTTAATATAGCATGTCCACGTTAGGAATAGATGTGCTCGTCCCAAGAATTTTCTGTTTAGGTAGTATTTGATTCATCACCCTAGAGTCATGTGGTTATTTCTCTGTAAAGCTAATGTTGTCATCTCTCTGTTTCTATTCAAGTTAGTTATTTTCATTTTGAAAGTACGTATTTTATGCAGGTACCTAAGTGAGCATAAGCTTCCGACCGGTATGGTATGGTTGCAAAATAGAATCTGAGTAGGTGATTGTGACAGGCTAGTGGAGAGGACGAACTGAGTACAAATTCAAGTAAAGAACATGAAGGAGGGACCGAACAATCAGTAGATGGCATAAGAGCTCCTTCATATGTTGTTGGAGACTTGCAAATAGTAAGCCTTGGTATGTTTTTTCTTGCTATCAGATCAATACTACTACAATTTTATATGGCTTCTTATCCAAAAACATATCTTGCTATTTCCTTTTTCCATCTAGAACATCCTTTGTTCTTTTTTTTAAAAGAGAATATCCTTTGTTCTCGATCTCTCATGCTTCTAATGCATTTCTCAGTGTTATTGATGTCTATCTAAAATTGTTATTTTAGTTGCTTGGTACTACAATGATTTGGTAACGACGTAACTAATATTCACCTTTCCCCTTAAACTGTTTGAACCCATCTTACATTGTTCTTTAGTACTTACTACTAAGTTGATGTACATATTTGGTAGCTATAAGAAACTTTTTTTCTACTTGATTTTTATAATACTTTCGGTTGTGGTTAATCATATTATAAGAAGCTGACCTCGAAATGACCCAAATTTTCCCTTGGATAATCATGAATAAATTGGGAGCTTCACTCCTAGATTTGCTTTTCTAGGATGGCCGGCTGCTTGGGGTGAAAATCTTACTCTTGATAACTTAAAGAAAAGAGGTTTTCACTTAGTCATTAGGTGTCTCTCTGCAAGGATGAAGAAAGTAATAACCACTTATTACTGCTCATTCACCATTGTGTTTTCAAATTTGGTTATTTTGAATGCGGGTATTAGTTGGTGCATGCTGAAAAATGTGATGGAACTGTTGAGGGGTTGGATATTTTTGGGTTATAAGAAGATGGGGAAGAAGCTTTGGAAAGTTGTCTCGTTGTATACTTTTTCGACTTTTTGGTCGGAAAGAAATAGAAGGAATTTTTAGAGGATTGGATCCCAAATGGATTTTATTCTTAAGTCATTTGTTCTTTCTTGTAATTATCAATCCAATGCTTTTATTAGTTGGATAATCTGTTGATTTTTTGTATTTGCTTCTTTTTATTCAATACATATACCTTTTCTGATGCCCTTCATTCCACTTATGGGTATATTGAATTCTTTTTCCATGAAAGATTGTTAGGGATATAGAACATTTCCAACATAATGGATTCATCTGACCTGAAGGTTATCCTTCTATAAGGAAGTTTGCTTCATTGACAGGTGGAACGTCTTTGAACATTAGTTATAAGTATATCACATAAATCAAGTTTTTTGCCATGTTTTTTTCTTAAGCTTCTCCATTTATATGAATTATATTCATTTCATGTGTTAGTTTCAGCTGATAATTTTTCCTCTTCTAATATGGGGCTTCTAGATCCTAAGGTTTGTACTTCATATAAAATGGAAGTTTTGAGGGATTTTGAGTCGAAGATTCGACCTTTATTCAAAGTAACATTAAATAATGGAAAGTAGGTAGTTCTTTAATTTAATCAGTGAGATTTTGTTTTATCTATGGTTTGTTTTTCTTATATTTTCCGCTCTCTGATTTTTTCTTGTTACCTAATTATGCTCGCCTTGTATTATTGTTATTGCTATGGAGTGGCGGATACTCACTTCTTGATACTTGTATTCTCTATTGTACTTTAATATAATATATTTTGCTTAGAATTTTGAATGTGTGTATTCACCAGCTTCATTATGCAACTCTATGGGCTTTAAGAAGTTTCTTTGGCATTAATGGAGTCATATTTAGATATATTAGCATTTTTCCAGTGGGAAACATTTGTTGTTAAATGCTTTTTTATATATATCATGGAATTTTGCTAATTGAATTTGCTCTGGTATTGAATATATTACTGTCATTTTTTATGAAGAAACTTGACTTTTAATGATAGGGATTCCCCGTAATCTAAAGACTTTTAGCGGCATCCTATGCTGACGGAGATTCCCCGTCATCTAAAGGCTTTTCGCGGCATCCTATGATGACGGAGATTCCTCGTCATCTTAATCTTATTTACAGCATCATATTATGATGGTTTTTGTTAAAATGATAAAGATGACAATCAGCTAGCCATTATTATAGGGTTATAATGACAAGTTTTGACCATCATCTAACCCCATTTTCGTAGTAGTGTTTAGTAAGCACGTCCGTTGTTTGATCATGAGATGGCACAAACTGAATATCAAGAGTCTTATTAAGTACCCCATCTTGTAGAAAATGAAGATCAACTTCAAGATGCTTGGTCCATGCATGCAAAATAGGATTTGTAGCAAGAGAAATAAGGCTCAAATTATCACACCAGATTATAGGAGCAGCAGTGAAAGAAAGATGTAGCTCAACAAGAATGGAAGTAATTCACATAATTTCTATAGTGGTTGGACAAAGCTCGGTATTCACTCTCTATACTCGAGCGAGCAATAACTTGTTACTTCTTAGAAGACCAAGAAATGAGAGATGAGCCTAGAAAAACAGTATATCCGCATGTTGATTTGCAGTCATATTTAGATATATTAGCATTTTTCCAGTAGGAAACATTTGTTGTTAAATGATTTCTTATATATATCATGGAATTTTGCTAATTGAATTTGCTCTGGTATTGAATATATTACTGTCAGACAGTTTTTTTAAGAAGAAACTTGACTTTTAATGATAGGGATTCCCCGTAATCTAAAGACTTTTAGCGGCATCCTATGATGACGGGGATTCCCCGTGATCTAAAGGCTTTTTGCGGCATCCTATGATGACGGGGATTCCTCGTCATCTTAATCTTATTTGCAGCATCATATTATGATGGTTTTTATTAAAATGATAAAGATGACAATTAGCTAGCCATTATTATAGGGTTATAATGACGAGTTTTGACCATCATCTAACCTCATTTTTGTAGTAGTGTTTAGTAAGCACGTCCGTTGTTTGATCATGAGATGGCACAAACTGAATATCAAGAGTCTTATTAAGTACCCCATCTTGTAGAAAATGAAGATCAACTTCAAGATGCTTGGTCCATGCATGCAAAATAGGATTTGTAGCAAGAGAAATAAGGCTCAAATTATCACACCAGATTATAGGAGCAGCAGTGAAAGAAAGATGTAGCTCAACAAGAATGGAAGTAATTCACATAATTTCTATAGTGGTTGGACAAAGCTCGGTATTCACTCTCTATACTCGAGCGAGCAGTAACTTGTTGCTTCTTAGAAGACCAAGAAATGAGAGATGAGCCTAGAAAAACGGTATATCCGCTTGTTGATTTGCAGTCATATTTAGATATATTAGCATTTTTCCAGTAGGAAACATTTGTTGTTAAATGCTTTCTTATATATATCATGGAATTTTGCTAATTGAATTTGCTCTGCTATTGAATATATTATTGTCAGACAATTTTTTTATGAAGAAACTTGACTTTTAATGATAGGGATTCCCCATAATCTAAAGACCTTTAGCGGCATCCTATGATGACGGTTTAGATATCTGATCGAGTGAGCAGTAGGTACTGTAATGCTCCAAGTGTGATCATGTATAAAGTGACATCAATGAATGGTGAAGTAGAATCATGAAATAGCTTGATAGAAGCATCAATTGGAGTAGAACACGATTTAGATTAAGTCATATTAGTTCTATACAGTAGATCAATGATATAGCCAACCTTAGATAGATGGAACCAGCTAGTGTTCTTACTACCTCCATGCCCAAGAAGTGATGAATGGTACCAAGGTGTTTTAGAGCAAATTATTTGGTTAGGTCAGAAATGAGACTCTTAATATGATGATTGCTACTCCCTGTCACTAGTACATCATCAACATGCACTAAAAGATAACCTTATGGTCATTTTTCTTATAGTAGAAAACAGGTGTATCAGAAATAGTGTTGATGAAACCCCAAGTAAGTAGAGATAATTTGAGCCTTTCATACCATGTTCTTAGTGCATGTTTAAGGTCATAGAGAGCTTTAAAAAGCTTACATACATGATTTGGATACAGAGAGTTGACATACCCTTATGTTTGAGCCATGAAGGTAGATTCTTCAAGCTTTCCATTTAGGAAAGTATTGTTGACGTCCAACTGATGAGCATGCCAATTGAATGAAGCTACAAGTGTGAGAACTATCATGATTGTTATGTTTGACAACGGGGGATAAGGTTTCAGTGTAATCAACTCTTGAAGTTTGATGGAAACCGTTGGCAACAAGTCGTACCTTGTGCCTTTGTACTGACCCATCATCATTGAACTTCAATTTAAAGACCCATTTGTTACCTACCAAGTTTATAGATGGAGTGTAAGGCACCAAATCCCACATTGTGTTCTGCATAAGTGCCTTATACTCCATATCCATACCATGCTTCCAAGGTGCAAAGGTCAAGGCTTAGTGAACTGAAGAAAGTGTGGACAGACTTGGGTTAAGAGTAAGAGGACGTTTGATTGTGAGAAGAGCTTTGGGTTTTAGGGAACCTGTTTTGGACCTAGTGACCATCAGATGTGAGGGACAATTTTGTTTAGGTAAGACTTCAGTGTGATCTAAAGGTGATGATGAAGAGTTTTCAAAATTAGAGGTAGTGTTTGAGTTAATAAAGGGAATTGAAGTAAAGGAACAATGTAATGACTAGTACGATATTATAAAGAATCATTATAATCTGAAAAAGAACAGGTCAAATATTCTGAATTTAAAAGAGGAGAAGGAACATAAACATTACCATGAACATATCTGTTCTCAGAAGCACTTGATGAGGTCCTTTGAGCTTGCTGTGAATCAGTGGAAGTGGTTACTGCCTGCAAATTATTTACTGTGCTAAACTGAAAGCTAACATTAGAAGAACTATTATAAGAGGAGTGACAGTGAGATCTTTTTGAAAAAACTTTAGAAAATGGAAAGGATTGCTCATTAAAAATAATATTAACTGCAATGTATACCCTTCCAAAAGAATGAAGACAAAGAAACCCTTTGTAGGATTGAGAATAACCTATGGGATTGAGAATAACCTATGAAGACATAAAGATCACTTCTAGATTGAAGCTTATGACTGTTGTATGACCGAAGATGAGGGTAACACTCACAACCAAAGGGTTTGAGAAACTTATAATCAAGAGTTTTATTAACAAGGGCATGGTATGGTGATAAACCAGAAAGTATAGCTGTTGGAAGTCTATTAATGATGTATGATGCAGTAAAGCAGGCGTGCCACCAGAAATATGTACGCATACCAGCATGTGCAAATAGTGTGATGCATGTTTCAACCAAGTGACTATGTTTACATTCTACCCTGCCATTTTGATTATGGGAATGATGATAAGCATGTCAAAATTGAATCCCATTTGTATGTAAAAACTGTTAAAAAACTCTATATTCCCCTCCCAAATCAGATTGGACTATTATGATTGTTGTAGAAAACCAGTTTTTTACTAGGACTTTAAATTGTTGGAAAGCTTTGAAAGCTTCAGATTTCAATTTGAGGGGGTAAATCCAGCTGTATCTATTGAAATCATCGAGAAATATGATATAATACCTATATCCATCTTTGGAACTGACTGGAGTAGGTCCCCAAAGGTCAGTATGAATCAACTCAATAGGTTTTATAACATGAGAATCAGACAATGGATGATATAAAATGTGACTTTTTCCTTTATGGCAGGCACTACAGAATGTGTTATTTGAGCCTGAAACATTTATCTTACATTGATTAAGCACTTTTGAAACAGTCTTAACACTTGGATGCCCAAGTTTGATATGCCGTAATTGAAAATCAGACAAAGGACATGCATTAGATTCAAGCTTATTGTTTTTATAGCAGATTGTAGAGAAGGAAAAAGGTTTACATTTATTAAGCTAAAAAAGTTTACATATCGAAAAGAAGTACCTTGAATCTTAATAGACTTATGTGATTCTTACTCAGCAGATTTACAATTGAAATTAGAAGACATAATTGAACTAGGCTTTGAATTCCTGCTCAACACAGTATGATAGTATTTTGTGTATCTTTTGACAGGAATCGTGTTAATAGGATTAGCATAAGTAATAAGACATATCTGGGCAACAACTTCTTTGTTATTTACAACATAAGCTCATAGAGACCTCCCTTAAGCCTCCCTCTAAAAAGAATTTTCCTGGTTGCCTCGTCCTTATAAAGATAGTAAGAAGCATGGAATTCAATAAACAGTGAGTTATCGTTTCTTAATTAGGAGACGCCAATGAGATTCTTTTTGAAGCTAGACATCATAAGCATATACTTTAGTAATAAATAGTAGAGGTTTGAGGAATGAGAAGAGAAGTTGAACCTATATGAGTGATATGGAGGGTCTTACTACCACTTATTACCAGTTTCTCCTTGCCATTGTACTCTAATGAAAGATGGAAGTTGCTCAAGTCTGAAGAAATGTGGTTTGTTACAGCACTGTCTGCATACTAGTTTTCATCACTGTAATTACCATTTAAGCTTGCTACCATTGCCATGGGTGAGAAGCTAGTGTTCTGGGATTAATTTGAGAATGAACCAGTAAGTGAGTTACTCTGTAATTGGTAACTCCAGTCAAACTTATTGTAGCATGTTAGTTCAACATGACATGTTCTACCACATACTTGGTATGTAAGTCCATGACCAAACCTGCCACTTCTCCCGCTTCTTCCACCATTGAAGTTACCATGACCGCCACCTTGATTGTTAAAATTTCCACCTCTTCCTCTTCTAGAATTACCTTGACTAAAGATTCCATTTTCATGACCATAACTACCATTCTTTCTTCCAAAATTACTTCCAGCATAGTTTGCTGACATTGAATACTTGACATCTAGGTCATATTCAGAATTATTCCTTTCAATTCTACACTCATGACTCATTAGAAGAGCTTGAACTTCCTTAAGTGTAATATCCTCACTTCTTGAGGTGATGTTAATAATTACCAAATCGTTACTCAACTCCTAAACCATTCAAAATGTGAAGTATGAGATCTTGAGAAAAACTTACTAGATTTCCAACTGTAGCTAATGCATCACATAGATTCCTCATTTTCTCACAAAAATATGCGATACTTTGGTTATCTTTCCTATTGGTTTAGAAGATATTATTCAACTGGATCATTCTTGCTCTCGATTGGTTGGAAAAACGTCTTTCTAATGCTCTCCACAAGTCTTTTGAATGACTATACTATATGACTGTCTCAATAACTCTCTCAGTCATGGACAAATGCAACCAGTTTAAGACAAGTTGATCCTTCTTGATTCAAGTAATGTACTTTGGATTATCAGTACCATTAGCTAAATTTTGTTGAGACTTTTCCTCATTACCAAAGAGAAAAGAATCTAAACCATTTCCAATTACTTCTGGGACAATTTGTGATTTCCACAGCATGAAGTTCTCTCTATCAAGTTTAATAAAAAGAATGAATTAAGCGTTGAACTAAGAGAATTGGAGAAGAAACTGTCATCACTTGAATTACCTCTGGTGCGCACACTTGATTCAATAGCCATAGCTTTGAATCTTCACTTCTATGCTCTGATACCAAGATGAGATATGGAAATAGTGTACAACAAAGTAATCGATGAAGAAAAAGAGAAAGCTTCGAGGGTTTGGACAAAATTGAAGACTTTCTCATTAATTACTCAATAGACATAATATATATATATATATATATATATATATAGACAATGACTTGATAATAACGATCATTAGCAAACATAATAACTCAACTAATAGATGCTAACAACCTAATAACCAAAATACTAATCACGTGATTACCACATGATTTGCATGGTAATCACGGTTAGCAACAATGCTGAGCAAACTCGATTGTCAGCTGTATCACGTTATTGTGCTGACTCGTCTGTCATCCTTGTCAGCATGATGACTATCTTTGTCAACCACCTTAAGCGAAATGAGGGGGCAACCACTTGAACCTTACTTTTGAGGAAGTAAAAACGCATCTCAAGAACATCTTTAGTAAGCACGTCCTTTGTCCGATCATGAGATGGAACAAACCGAATATGAAGAGTCTTATTAAGTACCCTATCTCAAAAAAAATGAAGATCAACTTCAAGATGCTTGGTCTGTTCATGAAAAACAATATTTGTAGCAAGAGAAATGGCGCTCAAATTATCACACCAGATTATGGGAACGGCAGTGAAGAAAGGATGTAACTCAACAAGAATGGAAGTAATCCACAAAATTTCTGTAGTGGCATTAGACAAAACTCGGTATTCACTCTCTGTACTCGAGCGAGTAACCTTCTTGGAAGACCAAGAAATGAGATATGGGCAAGAAAGTTGGATTATTCGCCTGTTGATTTACGGTCATCCAAGCTTGAAGCCCAATTTTCATCAGTGTAGGCTTCAATATTTACCTAAAAAGGAAAATATAGGTAAAATTTTTTTGGATTGCATCATCGTTGGTAATGCATATAATAGTAGTTATTATCAGTTTGTTGTGTATGAGCAAGACATCCCTGATATACACAAAAACACATTTATGAAATCTAGAAATGCATCGTTCTTCAAAACATGTATTTTCATGTAGATTCAAAGAGCAATCAAGTTTGTCTAAACAAACACACGAGATTGTAAATGAGAATGTAAATGGGAATAATTAGGACCTAGAACCTGAATCGGAATTTGATGATAAATTTAGGTGTAGTAAAAGAGCTAGGACAAAAAATATCTTTTGATCTTGATTTTTTGATCTATTTACTAGAAGGTGAACCTCAAAGATACAAAGAAGCTATGAGCCCTTTAGAAGCACCTATATGGAAAAAGGTTGTTCAAACTGAAATTGACAATCTTATAAAATCATACTGGGAAATTAGTGGACCTTCATCAGGGATGTAACCTACTAGAATATAAAAGGATTTTCAAGAGAAAAATGAAAATAGATGGTCAGTTGAGAAGTATGAAGCTAGGCTTGTAATTAAAGGTCATAGCCAACAAGAATACCTACATTAATTTGCTAGTTATTCTCTTGTGAGGAGAATAACCTCCATTAGGATGATACTTCTAATTGCAGCTTTACGATATCTTGAAGTACATCGAATGAATGTGAAAATTTCATTTCTGAATGGACATTTAGTTGAAGAAATTTAAATGGAAGAACCTGATGTTTTTCACTCTATGGAAAGAAAAGAAAGTCTGTAAACTGTTAAAGTCTCTATATGGTTGAAAGCAAGCATCAAAATAATGGCATGAGAAATTTTACCTCGCCATGATTGTAAATGGCTTTAAAAAATCAACAAATATGACAAAATTTATTTATGTTAAAAACACAGAAAATGGTTGTCATTTTGTTCCTTTATGTTGATGACATGCTCATTGTTGGTAGTGATGATAAGATGATCAAATGTACCAAGAAGATGTTGAACTCATGTTTTGATATGAAAATATGGGACTAGCCGACATATTTTTGGGATTAAAATTCCCAAGATATTTTAATGGTGTCATTCTAAGTCAACTATATACTCGAGAAATTCTACAAAGATGATTCTGGTATGTCCAGAACACCGATGGATATAAATCTACACATATACGTTGTTTCTCAACTAGAGTATTCTAAAGTGATAAGAAGTTTAATGTACTTAATGAGTTCTACGAGACCAAGCCTAGCTTATTCAGTTAGTAAACTGAGTTGATGCACGAGTAGTCCAAGATCTGATCGCTAGAAAAGAATCGTCAAAGTTTAGGTACTTATAGTATACTTGTAGTTATGGGTTACACTATATCAGATATCCAACTGTTCTTGATGGATATAGTAATGCCAAATGGATATTTGATATGAAGGACTCAAAGTCCACTAGTGGTTATCTTCTAAGTAGGCGTGGTAACGTAATCTACAATGGAATCTGAGTTCATTTATCTAGATAAGTGTGGTAAAAGGATGAAATGGTTACACAATTTCTTAAAAGATATTCCATTATGGATTGAAACATAAGCCAGTAATTTCCATACGTAGTCATAGTCAGTCTGCAATTGGAAGGAACATCGCAACATGTATGATGGTAATTCTAACATACTTCGGAGGCATAATATCATTAACTGGAGTTATCTTTGTTGACTATGTGAGGTCAAAGCATAACATTACAAATCCGTTTACTAAAAGGTTAAATAGAAAGTTAGTTGATAAATCATCAAGGGGAATGTGACTAGAAACCATGAAAGAGTATGTTGATACATCAGATACTTAACCTAGATGAGTGGAGATCGCAATAACTAGGTTCAAAGGGATAACATAATCATGAAAACTTAGTTGGATCACTGTGGGGCTTATCCATATGTCCAAACCTATGATGAAATAGTGATGCCCGTAGGGAAAGGTTAAGTTGTGCTATTAATGATCCTAAGCATAAAAAGTTTGAGCAGAGTAATGCGGGTTATTCTTTATTAAGATGTCACCTATGTGAGAGAGAAGTGGGGCTGCTTCTAAAGGGCAATGTGTAGAGCTCCATTCTTAGAAACTCTCATAGAACATGTGTCTACTGATCAATCAGTAAAGTAAATGTACTTTCACGAGGCAAGGTCAAAGGGTGAAACCTACATATCCTATACATATATTTATCCGTTGTACTTTATCACCAGGTCATAAGCATCATAGAGTTGTCAAATTTTTGTCTCCTCTGTCAATTTCATTCATGTGCGAGATTGTTAGAAAATGAGAATTAATCGTTAATAAGCTCTATTTTGAGGTATCGTCTTGAGGCTCAATTTCGAGTGAGACCCGCATGTCATTTTGATGGGTCATGGCAGATAATACTTATATAGTAAAAAATGATATTTGAGTGAATGATATATTGATGCTGAAAATGCACCCATGAATTTGGAAAAATGTGAAAGTATGATTAGATTACCTTGGATAGACCGGTCTTCCAATTTTTGATTTTCTGAAACTGTCAGCATAAATTTAACATTAATTTTGAAACTTATTTTTGAATTAAATTGCAATATTAATTCTAAAATTTATTATTTAATAGTTTTGAAATAAATGTCATTTTTAAAATTGACCCTGAACCCATTTTAGAATTAGATTCATTTTTTCAATTCTAAACCCCTCCTTGTCTAAATATTGGCACTTCCTCTCTTCAGTCCGACACACCAAAACTCAAAAAACTTCCATACACTCTCTCATTGTCTTCTCTTATTTTATGTTTCTAGTAGTGGGTAAAGAAATTTTAAGTTTCAGTGTAACAGAGTCTGGGTTGATCAGTTCGACGGAGTAGCTTTCACGATACACGATAACAACTTGTTTTGTTGTTGCACCCCGGGAGACATATGCTTAACGGCCTAAAGAATCCATCGAAGCAAGAAAATCTATTTTAAGAAGACTGTACAATACGCAAGTCTCGGCTCAGTTTGAAGAACCAAAATTTCTCCACCGTATTAGTCAATATTGTATTTGTATTCTAGATTATCATAATTTATAATTATGATATTGTTATTTTCAAATACATGTATTCTCTTTGAATTCTATTCTTATTATATATATATTGCATGTATTCTCTAATAAAATTTTAGGGAAAGCAGAAGACTTTCTTTGTTGGTACTTAATGTCCAGTATATGAGTGTCTTTGTTATTGGGTTTTTTCCATGTATTAATGTGTTAGAAAAGACATCATTTTTACATGGCAGACATCTTCTTTCCCACATTCAGCCCCTATAGTGATCCTTTGGTTTTCCTTATGTCTTTAATTTCTAGTTTCATTTGTGATAGCTTTGCATATGAGAGAAGTTGTTCTATGTTCCATGTATGTGGTTAGAAATTCTACATTTTCCTTGGGCCGCTGAGAAAATAAACCTTATGTTTCTATATATTGATTGGTTTAATATTTTAATCTAAGGTTGCACTGTTTATGTGTGTTTTGGGGTTTTCGCGTGATTTGTGATTTGAGCAACATAGTCTATGACAAATAAGCCTGGGAAGGTGGGAGATATGTGACAAGAGGGGTGATGGACAAGCAACCTTAGGCAGCTGCCAGAATGTGGCAAATGCCTTTACTGTAAGGTAGGTGGGAGCATCAATGAAGGAATATTCTCTAGTGTTTAGATCTTGGGAAGTGTGAGAATTAATGATCTCCATAATGGCTCCAAGGACCACTATATATACATGGGGTCCAACGGGGACCACAGATCCGTCCTTTGTAATGACATAAAAATCTCATAACCACGCAAAAAATGTGACCATGCTTAAAATGTGACACGCCTAAAACGTGCCACATGCTTAAAACGACATGGAATCTACAACATGTGATCATTTATTCATACTCACAACTAGTCATGCCTCTACGACATCAAGTATTGAATGATGACAAAACATACGTTAAACTCACACATCGCAAAGGGATCCCGAAAGACACCACCCACCGCCAGGCATACACCAAACGACAGGCCTCCCTGGAGGTGGGCCATATGCCCCATAGACCCGCCATCGGGCCTTTCCAATGATGGGCTATAGGCCCCATACACTCCCTGTTCGGCCCCCCATCAGTGGTTTAGTGCCCCCATAGTCCTAGGGCGGGCGTCGTCGATGGTGGTCTATATGCTCTGATAGTCCTGCCATCAGGCCTCCCCGACGACAGTCTATATTCCCAGATAGTCCCGCCATTAGGCCTCCCCGACGACGGTCCATATGCCCTGATATTTTATGTGACTCATCCCACCGTCGGGCCTCCCTAGTTGCAGGTCATGTGATACCCACCCATCCACGGTTATTCTCATGCATGGAAAGACCTTTTAAACTTTGTCACTAAGTTCGAACACTAAGTACGACACTTTATCGTATAATTTCATATAATGAGATCGCCACCTTTATAAGTCTAGGAGCGTCCCTTACAAATATGTTTTGCTATCATCATATATCGATTGATCGTTGTACCATGTAAGGGCCACATGACTCTGTATTTAGATGCCACGTGTCCTTTTTGACACGCCACTCTTGGCGATGTGACTCACTATTTACATTAGCCCCTTGTTCAAGATTGAGAGTGTAGCAATCAAGTTGGACATATCTTCTGATTTGAGTGTTGTGTCATTCGTACGGGTTTGTGGGCTTGGCGTCTTTACTAATTTCACTAAATAAATCATGAAAACACATACCACCATTTTATCAATAATGATTGCGAGAAGACAAACACCTCCACTCGTCGACCATGGAAAGTGTAGATGGAGCCCCCCCGACCTTGGGATGAGGCGTGGGGGGAGTCCCCATGCCTTGGAACTTCCATTCTAGGGAGGAGGCGTGGGGGACTCCCCACTCCTTTTTTGGCGTAAGTGCTAGGCCCGAGGCGCTAAGGGGAGCTCAGTGCCTTGGGTTTCGTCTCGAGGTGCTTTGAGGTGTGGGAGGTTTACCGATGCCTTGTTTCAACGTGGGGGATTCCCCACGTCTCTGGGAGAGCCCCCTACTCTTCCCAACACCTTGGGATAAGGCGTGAGGGAGCTCCCCCCCTCTCCTTCTACTTTTATCCACCGAGTGGGGTCCCACTTTCCCTTCTCGACTACTCACAAATACCTATTCGCATTCCTTTGTCTTGTGATTATGGCTCTAAAACATCCCAAGAAAAAAGTCCTTATAGATCACAAAGATGGCCCTGAACCCAAGTGTCCTCCTAAAACTTGGAATATTTCCAATTATGATGTCCAACACATCATTCGTGGCATGGAGAATAGTGTGGAGGTTGTTACTCCAACTGGTTCAGTACTTTTGATGGAGGAGGCTGTTCCAAAATTTATATGCATCTCGTCAACTTCTCACTTGCTTGGAGTTACTTCATCAATGAAGGCATGTAAGTGGGCTATGGCCGACAGTTGGTAGAATTTCTTGCAGCTTCCCCCCACCGACCTACCTTGTAACGAAATATACGATGTGGATCTTACACTTTGGGTGATGAAGTCACCTCTTAACCAGGAGGCGAGGGATGCTAAGTATCTTCGCAGCAAATCCAAGAAGAAAAAAAAGGCTTCTAGCGTTGATGGGCCTGCAATGGAGGCTCCTGGTTTTGAGTGGGTCGAGCCTCCAAGCTTGGAGCTTGTGATAGGTGATCATTCATATACTCTTACACTTAGTCATCTCAAATGGGGAGCAAGGTGCATCTCCATAGAAGAGCCCATGAAAGCACCCCCTCCACCTCGGCACAAACTTAAGGCCAACATCATTATCTCTGATGATGAGTCTCTTGTAAGAAAAATTTTCCCTTTATCAACTATTACATACTTGTTTCGCCATATTTATTTTGTCTTGTTATGCTAGCTTGATCTTGTGTTTCAGGGTCGTGAGGAGGAGATGATTATAAGCCCTTGAGTTTCAGGCGAGGTGGTGATTATAGGTTCTAACCCTACTCCAGCTGGTTCTTCGCTAGCACTTCGTGAGGAGGAAGCTTTCCATGACGTATTTTCCCGTTTTAGTCTTTACATATGCTTTCGTTTAACTTTCCCCTTTCATTTTTTTGTACTGATACTTACTATTTGGCTCTTTCAGGGTTTTATTATCTCTTCTTCTCCTGGCTAGCGCCTACTGATAGGAACGCTGGTGTGAACAACGTGATGAGTCCTCCGGAAAGGGTCACTCTCGATCTAAACATTTCAGCACCCCCCCCTGACATGCCCTCCAAGTCCCATGGTTCGCACGGAGGTAAATGCTCTTTCCTTAATTACCATGGTTGCTTGTACTTTATCATTTCTGACTTGTTTCTCCCTTCTGACAGGATTCTCGAGACATGTTCGTAAATATTCTTGAGTTTTCATCTCCTAATCCACGACGTGAATACATCGATGAATATTTGGACGAGTTTCAAATTCCTCTAGAAGATCTGAATGAGTTGGGGATTGACCTTACCCTTGAGTCCACTTTCTTCAACATTTTTGGACCTTCCATTGGAGCTCGACCTATACAACAGGGGGAATCTTCCACACGTCCAGAGACGACCGGTCACACCTCGGTACGGGTTTTAGTAGAATGAGGGGAGGGATATCCTTCACTGGTGTCTTGACGTGTTGGCCGACATCCTCTATATTTTAGATCACTGGACTCATGAGGATGCGAATACACGAGCCCTTGCTTACTTGCTGAGTTATTGGCGTGACTTTAACCCTATGGGCCTAGACTTGGAATGGCTCCGTCCTCACATCCAAACATGCATGAGGCTTCACACGCGACAACTTAGGATCAGTTGGGTCAAAGCTTTAGAGGAAGAGATGGCAGAGTATGACACGATTTGGGCTTGAGCAGAGGCTGCGATGAACGTCATTTGGGGCAGGATCAGTAGACATCGTGTCGTGCTAGAGCATTGTCCCAACACCTCGAGAAAATTCGCCCCTGACTTATTTTTCAAGCCGTAGCTTTTTTTCAATACCTCTATTGTATTCTTGTATATTCAGCGACCTGTAACATATTAATACAAAAGAGCATGTTATTATTTTATCTAACATCACGAATTTATTCACACTTTTCGTTTACGTCGTTCTTACTCGTCACTTAGCACAATCATTATCAAGAAAAGATAATCTCTAAATTTAATCAATGTACGGTGACCACATTTCACTAAGTAAATAATAATTATGACAAAATTCACATATTAAGACCTTAAAATATGACATGATGTCCAGATTCTGCCCTTGGCAACTATGTTGGTCTCAATAGCAGAGTGAACATCAACTGTATATTTCGAGTTCAACGCACCCTTCTTCCATTTTTTTAAATCAGATCATTTTGCAACGGCCAAGTTCTGTTTTAGGGATGATCACAATAGTGGTTAAGTTCCGCCTAAATGCTAGAGGGGTTCAGTAATTTCATCGTTACTCTGCATCACTAGACATGATATTTTATAGATTGAACACGGATGAAGATTATTGATATTTGAATATGTTTTACACATTTCTTTGTTGGTCCATCTACTTCCACTGCAACGTCATACACGTGCTTTAGGAACAAAACTTCACTGAAATGTCTTAGGTGCATCTCACGAATGACCTAATTACAAGCTAGGATCATTTAAAAAAATAAAATTACAAAATTAAGCATAATACTTCTTAATGTACTTAAAGTTGACGGTTGTTGGGATAACTTGGTGCGTTTGGGGGTCCGCCAAACTACAATCTCATCCCACTCGGGCTCGAACTTCTTGGAATGTATTCCTTTCATCACATGTTCAACCGTCTTTAACATCAGGTCCCCCACAGCGAAGCTCTGGGGTTTCCCAATGGCTTCGTACTTCTGGCCCATGTGATTTTGATACGCTTGAATGTTTTCCTTTTCCTTGTCTCATCTTTCCTTCAGGGCTTCTAGGCCTCCGAGGTGCGTGGTGTGTTCTACCCTCGACAGATAACAAGAGCTTGGTAGAGGGTATCATTACTTATGCAGGTACGATAGCTTTGCATCCATATACCAATGAGAAAGGCGTTGCTTGAGTTGGTGCTCATTTTGATGTTCTGTATACCCAAAGTGCTAAGGGTGGGAGCTCATGCCAATTTTCTTAGGCATCATGAACCATCATACTCAAGGTCCTTAGTAATATTTTGTTGCTCACCTCTGCTTGCCCATTTCGCTTGGGGTAGTAAGGCGAGTATCTACCATAATGGATGTTGTAGTTCTCGAACAATTGAAATACTACCTTGCTTGAAAACGTAGTGCCATTATCTGATACTATCCTCTTGGGCAGTCCAAATCCATAAATTATGTTTTCCTTGATGAAGTTGTAGACTTGTTCCACTTTCCTATTTTTCAATGCAACCTCCTCCACCCACTTTGGGAAGTAGTCCATGGTGGCTAATATCCATATGTTCCCCTCAAAGGTAGCTGAGATTGGGCCTATGAAATCCATGTCCCTAGTATGAAATAGTCATGGGGCCTCCACCGAGTGAAAGGGCACTGGGGGCGTGTGTATGATGTTCCCTAGCACTTGGCACACATAACATTTTCTTGCGAACTCCATTGAATCTACCTCCATGGTAAGCCAGCAATATCCCACTCGCAGTAATTGCTCGTATAAACACCTCCCACATTGGTGCTCTCGTCAGACGCCTCCATGCACCTCTTCCATAATCTCGCATTGTTCCTTGAGCCCAACACACTTGAGCAGGCGATCATGTATCCCTCTTCATAATAATTCTCCCCTCAAAACAATGAAGCGTGGGCTTATTCTTTTGATATTGATGGCGTTCGCGGGGTCCATGTGTAAAACTCCATCTTCCAAGTAGGTGATGCTGGGTTGTCTCCAATAAGTGAAAACTTCTCTAATATTAATAATTTTTGGTCTGGTAGGAGTTGGAACTTTAGACAGGCCTTTTGGAGTGCGAGGGCTTCTTCATTCATGTTAGGCCGATAGTACCCCATCCTTTGTAAACGTCTATGTAACAGTGGCTCGTCCATGGTGTTAACGTCCTCGTGAAGGTGCTGAAGCTGACCTCGACCTTCCTCGACACTAATGCACCTTGAGGACCTCATCCGTCCCCTGGTAGAACAATACGCACTTCAACTAAACAAATGTTTTTAAATCTCAGTACACCATTATGCTCCCCTCACTGAGCCGACTTCGGATGTTATAACTCTAGTCTTGATGCGCCATCTCTTCAAGGTTCTCATAAATAGTAGGGCTAGTCAAGACAAACACTTCGATGATAGGGATAGGATCTGAGATCGGGAGCTTGGAGGCGAGCATGGCTAGGGCACCTGCATGTCAATTCTGGGACCTGGGCGTGTGTTCAAAGACTAATTTCTCAAATGTGCCAATCAACCTTTAGACTTCATGTCTGTACTGAGCGAGGGTGGGTTCCTTCACAACAAACTCCCCATCGACATGTTTTATTATGAATTTGGAATCTCCTTTCACTTTGAGTGATGTCGTCCCTTTTTCCCTTGTATACTTCAGGCCAGGCACCAAGGCTTCATATTCAGCTTCGTTATTCATGTAAGGGACGTTAGCTTGTACGCCATCAGAAACTTGTTACCCTTAGGGTCCTCTAGCACAAGACCTTCTCATCCTCCATTATGCGTTGAAGATTCATCAAAAGTCATCCCCTACAAAGGTTTATTTCATGGAACTCCTCGAGGATGGTTTCATCCAAAGGCTCAGACTCCCCATTCAGGAACTGCGCTAGTAAATCTTCAAGTGGTTGGATCTTCTGTGTCTTCAGTGGTATAGGCGTGATGTCAAACTCTCTTAGTAGTATCATCAACCTAGTGAGCCTCCTATTCAGGGTGGGTCTGGACGAGAGGAAACAGATCGGATTGGACTTGGTCATCGAATGGATTTTATTACCGAGTAGGTAATGCCGTAGCTTCTACGTGGCAACGACAAGTGCTAAGCAATGCTTTTCTTGGAGTGTGTATCTCAGCTCTGCGTCGTTCAAAACCCTACTCAAGTAATAGATCGACAACTCTGCTTCTTCCCACTCTTGAGCCAATAATTCTCCAATGGACTTAGTCATGGAAGTAATGTACAAAATTAGTTACAGGTCTCCTTGGGGAAACACCAACGCGTCTAATCTGAGCAAGACATCCTTGATCTGCTGGAAACACCTCTGCTGCTCGGATGCCCACTCGAACTTATAACCTTGCTTCAGTAGTGGTTGTAGCGCATTGACTGGCTCTGCCAAGGTGAGGATGAAATGTTGTACATATGAAACTTTGCCAAAAAAGGATTTAAGCTCATTGACTGTCCGCAACCCTCACCGTTGACTGGTCAATGCCTATCCTATGCTGATGCACACAAAAACCCAAAAACTTATCGTGGAATACCCCAAAAGCACACATTATAGGATTCATCTTTATCTTGTACATCCTACACCTCTCAAAAATGCTCTTAAGGTGCCTGAGATGCATGTCCGCCACTTTGGACTTTATGACCAAGTCGTCCACATAATCCTCCACAAAGTCATTTATCATGTAATGAAAGATAGCCATCATTTCCCTCTGATAACTGGCCCAAGCATTCTTCAGTCCGAACGCCATCATGACATAATAAAATTCCCAAAAGGTGTCTTGAAGGTGATTTTCTTGGAGTCTCCTAGCGCCATCCTGATCTAGTTGTACCCACTAAGCTCATCCATGAATGAGAACAACTTATGCTCTACAGTGGCGTCTACCAAGGCATCTACGTTGGACAATGAGAAATTGTCTTTCGGACACGCCTTGTTCATGCCCCTGAAGTTGACATAGCGTCGTGTCTGGTCGTTCTTCTTTTTCACTGGCACAATCTAGGCAAACAAATGAGGTACTCTATTGGTTTTATGAACATGTCCTCTATGAGCTTGGTGATCTTAGACTTTATTTGCAATTCTACTTCAAGGTGGAAGGGTCGCGGCGGCTGCTTGACGGGGTTACACGTCGTACAAACCCCCAGCTTATATGCTACCAAGGCAGGATCCAGCCCTGGCATCTCTGTGTATGGCCATGTGAACCCATCCTGGAACTCCCATAGTATGGTCAATAGAGTTTCTTTCAAACCTTCAGATAAACTCTTTGCAAGGAAAATAGGTCTCCGTCCTGCCTCCCTGTCAAGGAAGACTTCCTCTAATTCCTCTAATGAAGCAACGATACTAGTTTCAGAGGTTCTTCCACCACTTTGCAGTTCATTACGTATGTCCCACTCGTCAGCCATTATTGCTTCACAAATGCGTCATTTGACATTATGTCCTATGTCACGCCGTTAGTGGGATTAGGGTGTCCTCCTGACCCCATGCACCATCTATGTAGACTTGACCATTAGATTCATGTAGACTTGACCATTTCGTTGCCTTCTTTCACCTGAGCCTTGTGTTATGGTGTGGATATGTCTTACGCAAGTATATGTCACACCATGTAATCTAGTAGTAAATAAGTGTCGAACCCACGGGGAATAGAAAATATGCAATACTTAAGTGAACAAACAGATTCAACTTTCAAGATAATGTTGTAGCAAAATATGTGGTTGATTTATAATCATTCTAAAATGTATAATGCTTAGAATAAAAACTAAGTCTATAACAACTGAATGGAACGAGGCTACTAAACTGAATGGGATATTCAATAGGACAGAGGGGCTAGCATGGCTAAAATCCTTTTCACATACGTTATCGATATCAACCTAGTTTTTATTGCTACAGCTAATCAACAACGTTACCTAAGCTATGAAGCACACCAAACTCTCATTTTTGTGATTATCAAGTGCACCATAACCATCTTCCTATCAAAGTTCAGTTAGGTTGTACATTGATCAATTAAGTATCGGCTTCAAAGGTTAATAGGCAAGTTCATATATCTATGCAACTTACCAAATGCTTAAGTCTACATGAATCGAATGTTCATGCATTTCCAACTTACACATTCAAGTATCGCCTAAGATTTTCCATTATACGAAAATCTTTCAAGCATTAATCTAACTTGTATTCTAATAGAGATGGCCATTCACTAATAGAACTAAGCATGCAATGCACAAAAACTAAAATGTCAAAGAAAGTTAAGCAATAGAAACATAAATCAATAAGATAAAGTAGAATCTAAGTTCATTTTACCCACTAGCCTCAAGATGTTTAGCTCATAGTGAGCTCTAAATTATACGCACAATATCCCAAATCCATTGTTTCCAGCATTAAAGAATAAGAAGGATAAAGGTTACACAGATTACGAAAATGGAATAAAAGATAGAGGAAATATTAAGAATAAACTAAGTATTATTGCTCTTGTATTCTACCTCTTCTTCCTTTTCTGCAGGTTCACCTTTGTACAGGAAGTTGTCAGTTTCCTTGAAAATATCTCCTCTCTTTTCAAAAATAGAAGGTTTTGCCTTATATACGAGCCTCGAAAACTAGGGTTTCCTTTTAGCACAAGGGCACATGTCAAGCGCTTCAAGAAGGAGGGGACCACGGGTGACGGGCAAAGTGACGCCTGGATAACTAATTCTAACGCTATTGATAATCTCCTTTAATGAACTCACCACTAGCTAACCATGCGCCAGACCACTAGCTAACCATGCGCCAGACCACTAGCCAAGCTTGCTTTATACGGCTTGAACTAACACAACTCGGACTTGCTATAGCGTTGAAAGATACCATGCTCTGTAAACAGTCATGCACCATAAAACCCCATGCATTAATCTGCCTTAAAAATATCCAAAAAGGCTAGCATACAATTAAAATAACCCCTAAGCTAACATTTCATCATTTAACCAAAATAAAGCACTAAAATCATCTAACACCTTTTAAACAAGAAACAATTTAAGCTTAAGAATGCTAAGATAACTCTAATTTCTTCGAGTTATCACACCCCCAATCTTAGATCATCTCTCATCCTCAAGTGATGTAAATCCAACTACTAAGAACTTACCAAACATGGTAAAGTTGGCTACACAGTTTCAAAGCAAGTTAAAATTTCTAACGCTCTGGCCAATGTGATAGAGCATTAATGAGAACAAAACTCACAAAACTTAAAGAAAAAAAAAGATAATTATTTAACATGTTGACTTCAGATACAAGCTAATTCCCAAAGGTGAGTGTGTGCTAGGCGTAAAGCCACTACTTTAGAGCATAAATGATAACTCAACCCTAAGAATGTTGATCATAAGATCTCTAGCTAAACACTCAAACATCTACTCATCACAGCATGCTTTAACAAGATAACACAAAAGAGAATGAAGATCATCACTAGGTAGAAGGGAAGCTGACTACTAAGCTTGGCTTCTGACTCTCTCTCTCTCTCTCTCTCTCTCTCTCTCTCTCTCTTTAAGTTAATGATTAGAATCCATATTATGCTTTGCTTCCTTTTTACACGAATGCCAACATTGGTGAAGAAGACACTCGATTACTCAACAATAAAGCCAACAAGATTGCTACTTAAATTCTACACATTAAAATGCTATAACTAGCTCAAATCTTTGGTTACCTTTTTACGCGAATGACAACACTTATGGTGAAGCACCCGGTTACTCACCAGCCTAAAACAAAGGACCTCTTCTATCCTTTTTATTCAAACAAAACTTTTTAGAAGCCAAGACATTTTCAGCAGATTCATAATATGACAATTTAATTCCCCTTCCCCTAAACTTATTTTCTACTCCACATCTAAGCATACCATTTTTAGCAGAAAATGGGCACTTAACTAGATCCTTCAAACTCACTTTGGATCAAATTAACCTAAGCTTACTAAAGTAGATAGCCACTCTCCTAAGTGCCCAAAATATAAAAGAGCTAGCTTACTCATCCCAAGTTCAAAATTTATACATATATATATTAACAAGAACTTAATTATCAAAAACTAACAGACCAGTATATGTCTTACGTAAGTATATAGTAGTAAATTAGTGTCGAACCCATAAGGAATAGGAAATATGCAATACTTAACTGAACAAACAGCTTCAACTTGTAAGATAATGCCGTCGAAAAATATGTGGTTGATTTATAATAATTCTAAAATGTATAATGCTTAGAATAAAAACTAAGTCTACTGACAACTGAATGGAAAATGCTACTAAATTGAATGAGACATTCAATAGGACAGAGGAGCTAGCATGGCTAAATTCCTTTTCACCTACTTTATCGATATCAACCTAGTGTCTATTGCTACAGCTGATCAACAGCATTACCTAAGCTCTGAAGCACACAAATAGTCATTTGAAAGATTATTAAGTGCATCCTAACCATCTTCGTATCAAAGTTCAGTTAGGTTGTACATTGATCAATTAAGTATCAGCTTCAAAGGTTACTAGGCAAGTTCAAAGATAAGAGAGCTAACTTACTCATCCTAAGTTCAATATATATATATATATATATATATATATATTATATATTAACACGAACTTAATTATCAAAACCAACCAATATATGTCTTATGCAAGTATATGTGTCGCAACAAGTAATATAGTAGTAAATGAGTGTCGAACCAACATGGAATAGGGAATATGCAATACTGAAGTGAACAAACAGATTCAACTTACAAGATAATGTTGTAGTAAAATATGTGTTTGATTTATAATAATTCTAAAATGTATAATGCTTAGAATAAAAACTAAGTCTAATGACAACTGAATGGAAAATGCTACTAAACTGAATGAGATATTCAATAGGACAGAGGAGCTAGCATGGCTAAATTCCTTTTCACCTACTTTATTGATATCAACCAAGTTTCTATTGTTACAGCTGATCAACAGCATTACCTCAGCTCTGAAGCACACCAAAATGTCATTTATGAGATTATCAAGTGCATCCTAACCATCTTCGTATCAAAGTTCAGTTAGGTTGTAGATTGATCAATTAAGTATCAACTTCAAAGGCTACTAGACAAGTTCAAAGATAAGAGAGCTAGCTTACTCATCCTAAGTTCAGCATATATATATATATATATATATATATATTAACAAGATCTTAATTATCAAAAACTAACCGACCAATATATGTCTGACGCAAGTATATGTGTCGCAACAAGTAATATAGTAGTAAATGAGTGTCAAACACACATGGAATAGGGAATATGCAATACTTAAGTGAACAAACAGATTCAACTTGCAAGATAATGGTGTAGCAAAATATGTGGTTGATTTATAATAATTCTAAAATGTATAATGCTTAGAATAAGAACTAAGTCTACTGACAACTGAATGGAAAAAGGCTTCTAAATTGAATGAGATATTCAATAGGACAGAGGAGCTAGCATGGATAAATTCATTTTCATATACTTTATCGATATCAACGTAGTTTCTATTGCTACAGCTGATCAACAGCATTACCTAAGCTCTGAAGCACACCAAACTTTCATTTGTGAGATTATCAAGTGCACCATAACCATTTTTGTATCAAAGTTCAGTTAGGTTGTACATGGATAAATTAATTATCGACTTCAAAGGTTACTAGACAAGTTCATATATATAGGGTTTCCTTTTAGCACAAGGGCATATGTCAAATGCCCCAAGAAAGAGGGGACCACGGGTAACGGGCAAGGTGACACCTATATAACTAACTCAGCACTAGCTAGCCACGCGCCAGACCACTCACCAAGCTTGCGTTGTATGACCCGAACTTCAATAACCAGGAATTGGTGTAGTGTCAAAAGATTCCAAACTCTGCAAACAGTCATGTACCAAGAAAACCCCATGCATTAATATGCCTTAAGAACATCCAAAAAGGCTAGCAGGCAATTAAAACTAACCCTAAGCTGACTATAAGCAGAATGCTAAGATAACTCTAATTTCTTAGAGTTATCACCTTGCCTCGTGTGTTTTCCCACTTCGACAAGGTGATGGTCATGATCTTCCTTGGGGATTTCGTCCTAGCAGTGGCAATCTCATCAAACATGGTGGCCTCAACCAAATGGGCCTCAGTCTTGTCAAATGGCACTCTCGTGGTCGCTATGGTGATGTCTTTTTCCTTCCACCTGGACTTGACGCACTGGTGCAACATGGAGGGGACACACTCATGGTCATGTATCCAAGGACTCCCCAGTAAGATATGGTAGATGGTTTCAGACTCAATAACATGAAGGTAGTTCGTCGTGAAGATTGGCTCTACTTGCACCTTAACGTTCTTACGGGCGATGATGAGAAGCTCGTGATAACGATTTGCTACTTAACAGCCTCTTCTTTAGTATACCCACCGCCCGGAAGGTAACAAGTGACATGACATTAATTTAAGACCCATTGTCAATGAGGGCCCTCTTGGCCTACATTCTGTTGACCAGGGCTTCCACGTACAAATGGCGGTTATGCCCAACTATATTCACCATGCGATCAGTGTTGGTGAAGGTGATGATGCCCTATTCATTTCTGCTTATTCTCCCTAAATGCGGTTGGGAGAAGTAGCACTCTACCCTGGCCTTGCTCTATTCAAAGACGTGCACCAACCCTGTGTCACTTGACGCCGAGTCTTTTGGTCCATCGCTAGCATTTTGAAAAAGTTTTTGCAAACTCTTGTCCTCAACAGCGATTCTATGAAGGTGGCATTTATCTTCATATGACTGCCTTCATCTTCTTCTCTATCTATCACGACACTCCATGATGAAAAGGTACATCCCACCACACTGTTTATATTTGTATTAGCATGCAGTGGGAATGGTTGATCCCCCAAGGCCTCCATATCCTCTGTGTTGATCTCCCATTTCTTAAGCTTATCGTGGAAGATTCGGCTCAAAGTCATGCAGTCCTTCGTTATGTGGGAGGTGTCCTGATGGAAGCTACAGTACCAGGCATACTTTCTCTCCTCTTAGTTGGCAACCTGTCCACCCAAGGTATCTTTATGACCTTGTCATTTACCAGGCGTCCAAAAACCCTGATGGAAGCTACAATACCGGTTAGACTCTCTCTCCTCTCAATGGGCAACCTTTCCACCCAAGGTATCTTTAAGACCTTGTCTTTTACCAGGCGTCCAAAAATGCCTCTACTTTATCCATGGGGTAAGGGAAAGGCGATGGAGCATCCCCTTTCACTTCTGCTCCATTTAGCACCACGTCCCTGGGATTGCCACATTGCCACTTGGGGTGTGTACCTCACGGGTTTCCATGCATGCCCCCCTCCCCCGCGCTCACCCTGCTCTGTGTCTTTCAGATTTTGCACCAAAGTGTTAGTGCATTGAGATTCTATGTTCTCCAGATGTGCCATGTACTCATTAAGCATCCCGTAGATGCACATCTCTACCAATGCCTCTTCCTTCCATTCTTCACAGCAATCAAGGGCTTTATCCTTGAACCGTTTGACATAAGTCATCAGGTCCTCATCCTTTCTTTGAGATTCGCGCCCCAACTCCAAAATAATTTTTTCTTCAGATAGAAAAAATTTGGTCATAAAGGCAGAGACCATGTGTGGCCAACTCAAGATTGATCATGGTGCTAGGTTGGTGTACCACGTGTATGCCCCCCCTCAGTCAGTGACTTTGAGAACTCTCTCAGCTCATGGACTCGTCACATACGTACGGCCCAAGTCATCAATAAAACGCACAATATGCTCTCTAGCACATCATTCCTTTCCACTCTACTTACAAAACTTTGGAGGCACATGTTCATATGGATATGGCCTCATGGCTAACTCAGACGTGCAATAAGGTGAAAGTCCACTATGGTCTCGATCAAGGTGGCCTTGAGCCTCTCCATCTTCAACATTTTCTACAAAGCTTCCTTCTTGACAAAAAGGCCAGGGTCAGCGCCATCGACCGGGTCCTCGTGCATCGGCATAGTATGTGTGAAGGCTGGTAGGAAGGCCGCTGGTAGGATGATGATGTTTGTAGGGTTTCTTGAGTGACACACATTCTGGTCACTATTCACCATCCTAGAATTAGACGAACCCCCAGGATGCGTAGGTGGCATAGGCCTGCCAGTGTCTGCCAGATTCACCATGTTGGGCGGGATAACATGAACGACAGGTGATGCTAGAGGAGGGTTTGGGTAGCCGCGAGGAGATCGATCAGCATACTAAAAAGGTTAAGGATCTCAGCGTTAGAAGCCTGCAACTCCTTGATAGCGTTGGTATGCTCTGCCGCCATCATGTTCATAGCGGCGAGGTTGGGCACCTCCCTAGAAGTGATCTCTTCTAAAACATGGTTCTCTATCGAGGGATTGACATTGTATCCCTCCAGATGGGAAGAAGCTGTGGTGATTCTTCCACATCCAGAAATGCTCAAAGAAAAAGTAGACAGGTCACTCGCCAGTGAAGTTGCCAAAATAATTAGGGTTCATGCTTAAAACGTGACCACATGCGGGGACCACAGACCCATCCTTTACAATGACAGAGAAATCACGTGACCACGCCTAAAATGTGGTCACACACTTAAAATGCGATCATGCTTAAAACGTGACCACATGCTTAAAACAACATAACATCAACAATACGTGATCACAACCTCATGCTCGTAACTAGTCGTGCCTCTGTGACACCGAGTAAAGTGATTTGGGAAGCTGTTTGAGTAGAAGGAACTTCAGGAGTTTATTGATCTTAGGTAGAAGGATCTACACAGTCTATCATGGATCACGGCACTTGTCACTCACGGCCTGATACCATGAAGAAAAAAATAGACAACATAAAGAAGTAGAACTAAGAAGAGAAGGAGAGTAGTGAGTCAGAGAGAAAAGAGCCACACAAGCAAGTTTAGGGAAAAGACAAAAATAACTGGACTAACCAAAACAACCTCTTAACTATAACCTTTAACAATTGTCCATATATCTCCCGTTATTCATGGTGGAAAAATTATCCTTCCTGAGAATTCCTAATACATTAAAGTAAAAGTTAATATAACTTATTTAGTTATATATTTTTAAGGGGAAGGGGAACTACGCTCATCGATTGGAAATCTAGACTTAAAGGGTGAAGTCTCAATTATGACCGTTAAACTACAAGATTCTCGTCTATTTAATTATATATCATATAGAGAGTTTTGCAAGCGTTTTTGCTTATTTAATTGAATCTTTATAAATGAAACTATCAAGATTAATTGTTTCTAATATTAAAGACAAATTTTTTTATTTTCAATCATTTACTTTTTTACTGTTTGTAATTATAATATGTAATATTAAAAATCTTTTCATTTTCTTTTTAAGTTTTTTAAAGTACTAAATTATTGACTGAATATTTAAATAGACAACTTGCCTACCAACAAATTTTACAAATCAAACTAAATAATATAACAATATTAAGAACTTACCATATATTTCTAACACACAACCAAAAAATGTAATCTACTTTATATATATATTTATTTTTCAGATAAATCTGATTTACGCCTTTCAAGTTTGACCAGTCAGTAATTTATATCATTAAACTATTTGTTTAGCATCAAATAACCCTAAATTATGAAACTATGAGGATTAGTCTTTTATACCCCCACTAACTTGTGTTAAAAACTCGAGCAACATAGCGTTAGCTTCAATTGAACAAGCTCAACCTTGAAAAAAAAAGGTGGTAAGCCGAAGAACCGTTGAACGCTTCAACTTGGCCACTGAAGAAGGCCAAGATTGGGCAAAGACTAGGCCAACTACCATGCCATGGTTTAAGCTTTAGGCTCTATAGACAGCACTTTTTTTAGGTATTAGGGAGGGGAGGACACCACTCAGTACCTAAGGTGGGGTTCAATGCCTAACAAAAACGGCCAAAAGAAAAAAAAATGTATGGCTGAGGGAAGGAAAGAAAGAACGCATGCATGGAGATTCCATCTGTCGGAGGTTCGAGAATCTATGAAAGGACTTCTAAGGCTAAGGAAGAATTCAAGGAAGTCCATTACTGAGAGAAGTGGTGATCTCGTCTTGCTTGTTGGGAGAGGGGAAGCTTCCGGACCACATTCTCCAGCCAAATAGCGAGCGATCACTAAAAATGAACACCAACTGAAAATGGTCGGGAATGAGTACCTATCCCTTACGAGAATCGAACTCGTGTCTTCGACATGAAAAGACGATGTCCTAACCACTAGACGAAAGTGACCAAAAATCCATTCTTCGTATACCATATACCTCAACTCTGAGAATATAAGTGTTTCATTTTGTTTCTATACGCAATTCATTCTTTTGTTTGTGTTTATGTTGGCGATTTTTTATGTGAATTCGGCGGGTTATCCCCCCTTCCTACGGGTTCCCCCGCCGACCCAGTGACCACCAACCACGCCCCTTCCCTTTCTCCGATCAGAAAGCCCCATGATCCCCTTTCTTTGTCTTTCATCCCCCCTAAACAGAATAAGTGAGGCCCCCCGTTCTTTCTAAATTAAAAAATAAAAATGGGTGAAGCCCCCGTTTGAAGTGGCGAAGGCCTATGCTAAAGTCAGAAAGAAAGTACGTTAAGGTTACGAAGTCACTTAGTCAAACTATAAAGAAATGGAAGCTAAGGTTACGAAGTAAGGTCAGCTGGTTAAGGAAGCTCAGGTTATGGAAGAGCTTAGCTGTTAATTAATTAAGTAGTAGTGAGGCATCGGTATGGAGTTGCGTCAGTTGTAGATATAGACTAGGCTAAGGGAGGGAAGGTGACAAAGATACATTCACCAATACAAGAGTGAGAGCACACCGCGCATCACTCACAGATAAGAGCCGTTATCTCCCCTACTTTCTCTTAATCTTGCCCCCGTGCTGAAAATCCATATCACGCGTGTACGCCTGTCTATCATATTTTTCAACTTGACTTGATGAGCGAAGTAGGTTTTCCGGCCTTCTAAACTAGTCGTTAATATCCTTCCGAGCCTTCTGCTTTCAGACTTCAACGCTATAAACTAACTCCTTGCCTTCTTGCCTTCCTAACTCTAGTGCTAGCATCACCAACTGAACGAACCAACTCTTTCTGAAAGGACTTTGCCGTTCATTATGAAAGGAATCTAAAATTATTAATAACTAAAAAACACTAGTTAAACTAATTTACACTAAAAACTAAAAAAACCCAAAATACCTTCTTCCTCGACACTCATCCTCCCTTTTTCCCCGAGCTTCCCCTTCCCCTTCCATATTCTTCTACATCAGAGTAACTTCAAACACCATTAAATTAAAATATTTACCCATCAAACTAACTTCAAAGTTTAAGTAAATTTTAAATTATGTTCCACATATTAGGATTCAGATCTCATTGGAATATAAATATATACAAACATGAGATATGCAAATCAAATGGTAAAGGTGATTTCTTTCTTTTAGTTTCAGAAAGAGCTGTAACTGGTGTCATTAATTGACCTACAAAAATTTGAGGTGAATCAAACATAGTCCATATTGCAATTAAGATTTAGAACATAATGAAACGACCATGGGCAATCCCCTCTTTTGAAATGGCGTAGGAGTTCAAATCGGATGCAATTTATTTTAAAAGATCAATTATATATTTAATATTTTGATCTAATGTAGAGTAAGCTCGTGGAAGAAGAGGGAAGGAGGAGGGGAAGCTCGGGGAAGAAGGGAGAAGTCGCGGAGGGGGTGAGTCGTGAAGGACGGTGAGTCGCGAATGGGAGAGAGGGGGTGAGTCGCGGGATGGTATTAGGAAGGGGAGGGGGAAATTTAGGGATTTGGGTATTTTTGCTTTTTTTAGTGTAGATCTGTTTATTTAGTATTTAATAATTTTAATTTTGAGTTTTAATTTAATTAAAAAAAATTCTGATAGTTTTTAACTTCTGGGATTAATATAAATGTCTATTCCTCATAGTTTATGGGTATTTAATGAAAAATAAATAATTTATAAGTATAAATTACTGATGAATCAAATTTTAGAAGTGTAAATTAGATTTATCACTTTATTTTTTCTCAAATCACATTTTCAGCAACTTGAGATTTCAGTGATGTAACTAGAGTTTATAATAAGTGAACCCTAATTCTAAATCTTAGCTAAAAACTTCGACAAGTTTTTCTACTTTTTTGGCCCCTTATAGGTGTTGGTCCGGGTCATCTATTTTTAATTAGTGTTTAATTAAAAATTAAGGTTCCGACCACCAAAGGGTTTTGTAAAGCAAAATAAATAAGAGAAACTGCGATGGATAGATGACTTGGAAAGAAAAAAATGAAATTAAGACATATGTTTAGTTTTAAATGAAATGTGAACTTTTTTATAGGGAAAAAGATCAAGTTGTCCCTAACTGTATGATGGTTTAGTAAAAATGTTTCATTAGACTCTAGTCTAGGAATTTATTTTGAGAACCTTACCAGACCATCTTCTAGTGAATGTTTTTTACTAGAACATGATCTAGTATACATCACGTTCAGTAAAATCATTTTCAAATAAAATAAGCAACTAAGTCTTTTCTTATATTAAAAAACGTCAAATTTTGTTAAATAGGCTAGGGACTTAAATAATTTTTTTTCTCAAGTATCCATGAATTTCTTTCAAGAAAAATAATTGGTACTAAGCATTTTTTGGAAAATTTTGTCCATTTATCATTACCGTAATTTCTAAAATGACATTCTAATTTTCCAAATGGTGATTGATCATTGGTCATAATTTTCTTTAAATAATAAATGATAATATTTAATAATTACTTGTGTTCAAAGCTTATTAGGAACATCAAATAGAATTAATAGTCTACAATTATTATTATCAATTAAAATGTGATATTAGAAAAATGTTCAGTTAACAAAATTGTATTTCATTTTTATAAAAATCATGAACCTCCATCAAATCATATATATATATATATATATATAATTTAGTATGTACACTTGAAATTGCGTCAACTGCAATATCTAACTTTACGTCAAGTGTACTATAAAATTGTGACAATATTTTAATCTTTTGTATTGTATTGTCTATTAATTAAACATAATAATTCATGAGTCTATAGAATTAATTTGTGACCGTTGATTATCTTATTATGTTATTATTCAATATTTTATCTTATTTTCTTTTATAATATTTACTTACATTAGATAATAATTATAGACATGTAAAAATGATATAGGGTTAGTATATATTCTACCGTACCATAGACTTTGCATATTGTGATTCGATTTATATAATTCAAGGATAGAGTCATACTATATCCAATTATATATCTAATTAACTTTTATAATTTACATAACATCTTATATGAACATGAATAATTCTCGCTGCTCAGCCACGTCAGCAGAAAAAAAAATGATCAAAGTAAATGCCACAAAAGCATTAAGGGAATGGTGGAGTTTGCCATGTTGGCGGATTTGAAGAAGCTAATATGGAGTCAAGCGCCTAGTCAGGATAGCTGAAATGAAAAAGTCGCATAGGAGCTCACGAACAATAGAGAAGTCGATCTAGAGAACCGTCACCATTGTAAATTTGGTAGCAATAACAACGACATCAGATTTTCCACACTACGCCAAATAATTCGAATTTAAAAAGTTGTTATATTGATAAGCAAGACTCAGCTATTCCCCTAAAAGATGAAGCAAATCTTGGAAGATAAACTCAATCTCAAAGAATATTCTATTTATTCTTGTTTTATTTCAGGAATTAGTTTGTTTACAAGCCTATAAATACAGGTCAAATTGTAAATTGATGGATAATTGAATAAAAGCCACTGCAACTTGCTTACTCTCATATTTACTTTCTCTGCTCTTGATATTTTTTGTTTTAGAGGAAAAATTCTTTTACATTTAGTGCTTTCATTGAGAGCTGAGAGAAAAGACTCAAGAGACCCACCCAAAAACACTTAACATGCCTAGAACCAGATCCAACGCAGCCTACAATGAAGACAACGAAGCCAGAAACACTAACGACCAAACAGATCAACCGGCCCCACCAGAAGAGGTACTCCAGACAATTCAGACTGGAATGCGAGAGATGGAAGAACGGAATACAGAAACACAATGTGATACATAGAGAGCTATTCAAGAGAAAATCCATGTTCTTCAGCAAGAGGCAGCCCGGACGCATGCTGAGGTCAGCCAAAGAGTCAATGACGAGGAACCAGACATCTGTTCTGAGAATAACAGGTGAGAAGCGAGACAAGAAAATCATGAAAACAGCATGAACATGCAACAAGAGGAAGGAGAAATCCAATCTCAGACCCAAGAAAATGAAAATGCTGGAGATAAAGAACCTGGGGAGTACTAGAAAAATAGACCTTGAATCTCACACACATACCCCGTTAAGTCTAGAGATTCTAGCAGCTCCTGTACCCAAGAAGTTTGTGGCCCCAAAGTTCAAGTGTTACGAGGGAAAGATGGTTCTATTACGATGTATACGATGGGATATATAAGAAGAAGAAAACTTGTTCTTCTCTTGAGCCTCTTTTTTTCATTGATCTTGCCACTTAGAACTGGTAGGTAGGTCTGTCTTTCTCTGGATCCCGCTGAGCTGAAAGACAGAAGACATAGATAAAAAATCGTTTAGATCCGGACCGGGCTCTCGAAAGCTCATGTGCCGGAGGTGGGATCTTAGCCACCGGTGCCCTATTAGTTAAGCTCTTTCGTGAAAGCGCCTTTGGACGGAGGTTTCTCGATCAACTATCTTACTTTTTTGAAGAAAGACACAACTCTTCTTTATATACAAAATTCCCAGTCTCGTCCTTTGTACCAGAAGAGTGCGGCAAGGAGGAGATACTAAGCAATCAAAGGGATGCAAGCAAGGAAGCTAGCCTATTAGCTATTATAGCCAATAAAAGCTGTCCAAGGATCTAGTTAATCATCTTCGCCATTTCAGGCAGATAATGGCACTGTATCAATATTAGGATGAGCTAATGTGCAGAATGTTCCCAACCAGTCTGGGAATGGCCCGAAAATGGTATCAGTCACTTCCTGTTCATTCGATTACTAACTTTGTTGTTATGTCTTCTATTTTTCTGGAACAGTACTCCACATATCGAGCAGTAATGGAAGACATAGAGTATCTCCTCACGATCACAATCAAGGAAGGAGAATGGTTATGAGAGTACACCCACAGGTTCAAAGATGAAATGGCGAAGGTCAAAAATTATGATGATCGGATGGCCAGACTGGCTATTAGGAGAGGATTAAGACCAAACTCACCCTTGTTTGAAGACTTGTCCAAGACAAAACCCTTATCTATGGCAGAGACTTTCCAACGGGCTCAGACTTATATCACACTAGAAGAAGAAAAGAAGAGTTTGTTGAAAGAAAACGGACAAAGAAAGGAAGAATCACACGAACGAGAGAGGAACTCCAGATGAGGAAGGAAGAGAACTGACAAAATGGAAAAAACTGAGGAAATAGGAGGAAAACGGGGAAGGATAGAATGCCAGAGGTAAGACTCAAGTAGAGTACATCCGAGGGACAATGTCTACACACTATTGAATCTCCCAGTAAATCAGATATTAGAACAGATTAAACACAAATCATGTTTGAAAAGACCAGCACCGCTTACAAAAGAATCCAACTACAAAGACAAGGATAAGTTTTGTTCTTTCCACAGAAGCAGTGGACATTACACCAGATATTGCTTCCAACTTAAAGATTATATTGAAGAACTTATAAGAGATGGATATATTTGCCGATTTGTGGTAAGAGAAGAGTAGTTGGATATTTGATGATCTAGATATCGAACACACAAACATCATAATGACGCACTTATCATTTTGACACAAGTCGGTAATTGCCTCTTGAGAAGAGTTCTGGTGTATGATAGAAGCGCGGTTAACATTCTGTATTGAACCACGTTAGAAAAGATGTCCATGGGGGATCAGAAGCTGCAGGGAACCTCGCAACCGTTGATAGGTTTTAATAGAGCTATCAGCTACTCGGAGTTGAGCCTTTTAATCATATGACTAAGTCGTGATTCTAGATACTTTATCCCCGTACAACGCCATTCTAATAAGAACGTGGCTACATAAGATGAAAGCTGTATCGTCAACCTTCTACCAAGTATTGAAGTACCGCTCACTGGAGGGAATCAAAACCATCAAGGGAGACCAGGCTTCAGCCCGCATTGATACTGTAACAACATTAGAGTCAACCAAGAAAAAGTGTATAAAAGAACCAGAGCTTAGACAATCAAAGGAAGTAACTCAATAGCAATCAAAGAGTGAAGAGTCAGACGGCCCAAGATACGAGGTAGGGGAACATATGGAGCTAGTGTGTTTACAAGAAGGAACACAGAAGATGACAAACATTGGCACTTGCCTCGAGCAAGCACAAAAAGACATGTTGATCGATTTCCTACGAAGGAATAAATATGTTTTTGCTACTACTGCGCAAGAAATACCTGGAATTACAAAAGAGATTATATGCCACAAGTTGAACACTGATTTGGCAGTAAAATGAATAAAGCAAAAGAAAAGGAGTTTCGCACCAGAACGGAATAAGGCAATAAAAGAATAAGTAGGTAAACTACAGGACGCAAGGATCATCAGAGTAGTTGACTAACCGAAGTGGCTGGCCAATGTGGTGATGGTGCAAAAAAAGAATGGTAAATGGGTAATTTGTGTAGATTTCACTGACTTAAACAAAGCTTGTCAAAAGGATGACTATCCGCTTCAAGAATTGACCAAATGGTGGACGCCGCATCTGGACATCAACTTTATGGACGCTTACTACGGATATAACCAGGTGAAACTATTCTAACCTAATCAAGAAAAAACTTATTTTATTAATGAATATGACATCTATTGTTATAAAGAAATGCCCCTTGGGCTGAAAATTGCAGGAGCCACATACTAGAGATTGGTGAACAAATTATTCCAGAGTCAGATCGGGAGAAATATGGAGGTGTACGTGAATGACATGTTGGTAAAAAGAAAAGAACAAACGAACCATATCTAAGACCTAGAAGAGGGTTTCTCAGTCCTAAGAAAGAACTCAATGAAGGTGAACCTGGAGAAGTGTACTTTCGGCGTAGCTGTAGGGAAATTCATTGGCAACTTGATAACTCGGAGGGGGATAGAAGTTAATTCACACCATGTGAAGGCTATAATAGAGATGAACTCCCTAAGGAATAAAAAATAAATTCAAGGAATGACTGGGAGACTCGCGGTGCTCAACAGGTTTATTTCAGATCAACAAATAAATGCAAGCCGTTCTTTGACCTGAGAAAGAACTCCACAGACAAATGGGATGAGGATTATGAAAAGGCCTTTACTAGAATCAAGGAGTACTCAACAACGCCCTCACTACTCTCAAAACCAATGCCTGAAGAACAAATCCTCTTATATGTTGCAGTTTCAAAAATAGTTGTGAGTGTTGTGCTCATTAGAGAAGAAGAAAAGAAGCAGAAGCCCATCTACTTCGTCAGTAAAAGCTTGGTGACAGCAGAGACGAGATCTAAGAAGATGAAAAAATTGGTATTGGCCATTGTAACTGCTGCAAAGAAGCTCAGACCTTATATCCAGGGACACAACATTAGAGTATTGATTGCACTCCTCAGAGGTGAGTGGAAGGATGGAAAATGGGCAATCGAATTAAACCAGTATGAGATCAGCTATGAACCCAGAACTTCAATCGAGGGGCAAGTGTTAGTAGATTTCATTGCAGATTTCACTGGAGAAATGATTAGTCCAGAGCGGCCTAAAGAAATAGAGGACAAGTTTTGGAAACTATATGTTGATGGCGCTTCTAACAATAAGGGAGCTGGAGCTAGGGCAGTGGTGCAAACCTCATTTCGAGAAACGTTAGAACATTCTATCACATTTAGATTCAATGCATTGAACAATGAGGCTGAGTGTGAAGCGCTAGTAGCTGGAATATCATTGCTACGAGAATATGAGGTAACCAACGTGAAAATATTTTATGATTATATGTTAATTGTCAAACAAGTAATAGGAGAATACGTAGCTAAAGATGAGAGAATTATAAGTTATTTACATCAGGAAAGAGAATTGCTGAACTCGTTCAAATGCTATGATTCAGTAAATTTCAAGAACTGAGAACGAACATGCAGATGCGCTAGCAAATTTGGGCTCATCTTTACAATTCTCGCATAAAAGAAATGTGCCTGTAGAATTCTTAGAAAAACCGAGTGTTCAGCCCTCACCGAACATCATTACTGAAGTAGAAACCGGAGAGGAGCCCAGTTGGCAACATGATGTAATCCTCTATCTCGAAAAAAGAGTACTCCCTGAAGAAACACTCCTAGTAAAAAAGTTTAGCAACAAAGTGTAAGGTACATAGTAATAAATGGATTATTGTATAGAAAATCTTTTTCAGGACCATACTTGAAATTCTTAAAGGATAAAGAAGTACAATATTTCCTAGCTAGAATTCATGAAGGAGTATGTGAAACCATACTGGAGGAAGGTCATTGGATCACAAAGTCATAATTGAGGGATACTACTGGCCTAGAATGCAACGAGACGCCAAGCAATATATGAAGAAATGTGACATACGCTAGCGATTCGCCACAATCACCAGAATGGCTCTAAGAGAGCTGAACGCAGTGGCAAGCCCATGGCCCTTCATGCAGTGGGTAGAAGCAGAAGCTTTCACAAGAGTCAGGGAAGAAGAAGTTAAGGTTTTTTTTAATGGAAAAACATAATATGCAGATATGGAATACCCAAGATATTGGTCTCACATCATTGACTACAGTTCACTGGAAAAATTGTTAAAGGCTTATGCGAATGACTGAACATCACCAATCGCTTCTCTACTTCATACTACCCATAAGGAAACGGGCAAGCAGGGATGTCGAATCATATTATACTCGATAACATGAAGAAGAGACTAGAGTCAGTGAAAGGGAAATGGGTAGAGGAGCTATCAGTTGTACTGTGGGCATATATAACTACTCCTAGAGAAGCCACCAGAGAAACATTGTTCACCTCAGCATTCGGGACAGAAGCGGTAATTCCTGTTGAAATTGGAAGCCCAACAGTGAGATCAGAGTTGAATGAGAAACACAATGATGAAATCCTCAAGAGAAGTTTGGATCATTAGAGGAACGAAGGGAAGCTGCCCTAGTTAGAGTAGCGTGTTATAATCAGAAAAGGAGATCCTATTTTCAGAAAAGAATGAAGAAACAGGAATTCTAAAAAGGGGATCTAGTTCTATGAAATGTCTTTCAATCAGAGGGGAAGTTTGGGCCAACTTGGGAAGGACCATACATCGTCAGTGGCATTGAAGGAACTGGGTACTACTACTTGATGACAAAAGAAGGAGCAGACCTGGCAAAAACATGGAATGCATTTCATTTAAAAAAGTACTTTGTGTAATTATGATTTTATAGTGAATATTTCTCCCCATGATTTTTTCCAGTAAGGGTTTTCCACGTAAAAAAATGTCTGGTGTCAACCCTCTAACTCTTCTTCTAAGAAAACATAACAAATGGACTAAGGGCGTAAGTCCTTGGGAGGGGCAATTCGTAAGTCCTACTCTCAGAAAGAATTAAGGGCTCAAGTCCTTGGGAGGAACAGTTCATAAGTCTTACTCTCAGAAGGACTAAAGGCGTAAATCATTGGGAGGGGCAATTCATAAGTATTACTCTCAGAAGGAACTAAGAGCACAAGCCCTTGGGAGGGGTAGTTCATAAGTCCTACTCCCCGAAAGAACTAAGGGCGCAAGTCCTTGGGAGGGGTAGTTCATAAGTCTTACTTTCAGAAGGAACTAAAGGCATAAGTCTTTGGGAGGGGCAACTCATAAGTCCTACTCTCAGAAGGAACTAAGGGCGCAAGTCCTTAGGAGGAGCAGTTCATAAGTTATACTCTCAGATGGAATTAAGGGCATAAGACCTTGGGAGGGGCAACTCATAAGTCCAACTCTCAGAAGGAACTAAGGACACAAGTCCTTCGGAGGGGCAGTTCATAAGTCCTACTCTCAGAAGGAACTAAGGGCGTAAGATCTTGGGAAGGGCAACTCATAAGTCCCACTCTCAGAATGAACTAAGGGCGTAAGTCCTTCGGAGGGGCAACTCATAAGTCCTACTCTTAAAAGTAACTAAGGGTGCAACTCCTTGGGATGGGCAGTTCATAAGTCCTACTCTCAAAAGATATTGAGACACAAGCCGCGATGGTCAAAGGGCAAGAACAGAAGAAAGAGAATCGTCTAAAAAAGAGAAAGAAAGAAAAGGAAGAAAAGGAAAGAAAGAAGCTTTAGACGTTGAGCCTAGAAAGCCCAAACCAGAAGGTAAAGCTAGACCTTGACCAAAATCAGAAAAAAGCTCAAAAAACTCAGAAGTTCATGACGAGAAAGGATCAGAAGTTGAACCGGACTAGAAAGCTCAGACCCGAACACCAAAAGCCTAAGCATTTCAGAGGTTTTTTCTTCACATCAAATAGCACATGTGGACATCAATAAGGTAAAGTTTCTCAGATTAATAGAAGGCATGGAGTTTGAAAAAGCTTCTGCATTGATAAAAAAAATACAATAGCGACTTGCTTAAAAAACCTAAACTAAACTAAAGAGAAGCAGTGTCCACATTTTGCACTTCAAAATAGACATTGGTGGGAGCTAAGGCAAGGGGAGCAGCGATAGCATCTTCAGAAGGGTTGATCTCAGCTCGGTCTATAGAAGGGGTGGCTTCAAATCTGTTCATCGATAGGAACATCGCCAAGTGGTTTCCTGGGAGGAGCCTTCATTGAGCCATCTCTGTAAATCACCTGCTCGGCTTCATCGAAGAGGGCCTGGTACTCTTCTCCCACCTCTTTCTCTTTTTGCTCTAAAGCTTGAGCCTTGCCTGCCTCAGCAACAACCAAAGACTCCTCAGCAGCCTTCAGTGCCTCCTTTGCAACTCCCAGAGATCCCGTCAGACTAGAAATCTCTACCTTAACCCCATCAAGTTCTAACTCATGTTTCTTCACTATCTCGTGAAGCACGCACTTTGACTCTTTCAGTTGAGCAACTTCTTCATGAAGGCCTTCAATAATGCTAGCAGAATGGGCTACATCCATTCGAAGCTTCTGCAACGCCAAGTCTCGGGCAGCATGATGCTCTTGGAGAGCATTATGATGAATAAGGGCATGAGGAAAAAACAAGAATGGTAAGAAAATGTAAGAAAATAGTTAAGGAGAAGGAGAAGGATAAAGAGTTGTACCCTGACTATGTCGTGGCTAAGAGAAGAAACAAGGTCACCGATTTCTGAGTTGTGAATCCTGACCAGATCGGCTTCAAAATTAATTCTGCGAGCAACTGCATGAGATGACTGAGCTTCATCTAGGAAATAGACTGCCGAGGGTATGTCGGCAAATTTCCTGAACCGCTAAGAGGAAGGACCAGCAACAGCACCCTGAGACCCAGAAGTAGGGTCTTTACTGCTGGCTAGCAGAGCTGGAATGAGAGTAGTGAGGAGGGGAGGAGTAGCACCACAAGGGGTAAATCCTCTCCCTGAATGGGAGAAACGTTCAAAATGGGAGGATCCCTAGAAGCACTTGTCTCATCTGATCTGGGGTGAGTTCGCCTCCCAACTTCACCCACCATGGTGCAAAGTCGTTAGACATTATCAGCTTCTCCTTCACTCTCTGAAGTAGGATATTCTCCTTTGAAGAGTGAGAAGTAGAGCTGCTGGAGGAAGAATGGCGCGAATCTCTCGCTGGGCAGGAAGGAAATGGAGTAGATGTGGTGGATGGAGCTGAACGACGAACGATGGACATGTCTCATAGTAAAATATACAATGGTAAAGCAACGAGTGGCATGGCTGAACTTGAGGGTTGAGAGCAAGCAAGTGTGACGTCCTCGTGTGGGTCTAGTACGTGGGTCTAGCATATCAGACCATTTTCTGTGCCGGCAGCGAAAGGCAAGAATCATCTTTTCTGTTGTCTCGTGAGTTATGTAGGGCTTCTTATTCTTAAGCTTATATGTAGGAAAATAGATAGCCAACATAAGAAAAGAAATAATCATATTAAAACAAGAGAGAGAGGAAGGAGAGAGAGAGAGAGAGAACAAATAAGAGCAGATGTAAAGGAAAATGGAGTTTGGAATTGGGGCTCTGACTACTTACTCATAGTCCCCAAATTCCTGGGAATTTTCCAGCGGCCATCACCGCCCCAATTTCTGCCAATGACCAGAACATCCCTCTCCCATTTTTTATCACCCAGGGGAATATTGGTCACCATCGGTCCCCTCTTTTCTGATGTTCGATTAGAAAGGTAGTAAATCTTATCCCTAGGTTTAATTACATAACATCATCTCAATTCGTCGACCCCAAAATCAAAACCAAACCTATTATCTAATGCCTCAAAGCTAAAGAGAATCCTATAAGTACTGGGAGAAAATTATGAAGAAAGGCCACACCAGTGGAAGAACTTTTGAAAAAATGGGGAGAAAAAAAGTCTAAAACCCAAGGCGAAGTACATTGGAATTAGGGTTATTTGGTATGGGGGCTTACAAAGGTAACCCAGTGCTCTACTCTCACATAATCCAACTATGACGTCAGAAGGGAAAGCTTCATGAAAGATGGGAATAAATTCATTAAGCTCAGCTGGATTCCTGACTAAGGGTACAATAGGCTTAAATTCGACCCCACCCCGACTCATGGCTATTGGAATTGTTAGTAGGAAAGAGAAGAAGAGAAGAGGTAACAGAAGACTTATGAAGAGGAAGGGAGAAAAGTAAGCAAAATGAAATGAGAGAGTGAGAATTATATTGACTTGGGCACGAAGGGCTATAGAAATTAATTAAGAAAAATAAAATGATGACTGACATGCGCTCCATTGAAGGGAAATCTACAGGGGAAAATGAATTTTCATTGTTAATACATATACAGGGGTTGACAGTTGGAAAGAAGGATGGCATGTTCTGACCAAATGGTAAATAATGGCTATTAAATTTGAGCACAAGGATGGGAAGTGATGAAAGAAATGATTGAGGAGAGCCAAAATGTCAGAACAAAATTTGAAGCGTTGGAGTAGACCCCCTAGTCAGAACAGAATTCGAAGCGCTGGAGTAGACCCCCTAGTGAGAACAGAATTCAAAGCGCTGGAGTAGACCCCTAGCCAGAACGGAAACCAAGCGCCAGATCAGACCCCTAGCGAGAACAGAAACTTAGCACCAGATCAGACCCCTTGCAAGAATGGAAACTGAGTGCCAGATTAGACCCCTAGTAAGAACAGAAACTGAACACCAGACCAGGCTCTTATCGAGTGTGGAAATTAGAGCACCAGATCATATTCTTATCGCGATCAAAGACCGAAGCGCCAGATCAGGCCTTCAACAAGAATGAGAATTAGAAGGCCAGGTCATACTCTTAGCGAGCATGAGAATTAGAATGTCAAACAGACCATTATGAGAATAGTAGAATGAAACAAAAGAAAGCACATGCCACCCTCAAATGCACGTCATTCAGTAAGGTGACTCTATAATTGTTGATAACTTTTGCAGGTCATTATTATTGTAGGTCTCAATGAATCTAATGTCAAGGATCAAGAAATCAGATCATTAAACCTGAATGAAGAAAGACTTCATCACGTGTAATGGGACATGAATAATTCTTGGTGCTTAGCCACGTCAGTAGAAAGGAAAAATGATCAAAGTAAATGCCACAGAAGCATTAAGGGAATGGTAGAATTTTTCATGTTGGCGGATCTGAAGAAGGTAATCTGGAGTCGAGCACCTAGTCAAGGTAGTTGAAATGTAAAAGTCGCATAGGAGCTCACGAAGGATAAGAAATCGATCGAGAGAACCGTCACCACTGTAAATTTGGTAGCAATCATAACGATCATCATATTTGTCACACTACGCCAAATAATTCGAATTTAAAAATTTTTATATTGACAAGTAATGCTCGGCTATTCCCCTAAAGATGAAGTAAATCTTGGAAGATAAACTCATCTCAAAGAATTCTTTTCGTTTATTCTTGTCTTATTTCAGGAATTAGTTTAGGTTACAAGCTTATAAATACAGCAAAATTGTAAATTAAAGGATAATCGAATACAAGTCATTGTAACTTGCTTACTTTCATATTTACTTTCTCTACTCTTGATATTTTTTGTTTTAGAGGACAAAATTCCTTTGCAAGATAATTATGTACATAAAAAATATTAGCGTGTTACGTGTTTATCTCATTTGATTAAAAATTACATATATTTGATATCATATTTGATGAAAAATTAGGGTTATTTGGAAAATTATACCATTTTCAATTTGGGTAAGGAATTTTACACCATTTTTTGAAAAAAAACAAAATTTATACTCTTGGCCCACCAATTTCACATCACCACTTTTAATCTCTCTATTTCCTCATCATTTTTTCTTTCTCAACCCAAATGTCAAACCAATTTAACAATATTTTTTTCTTCTTCCTATTCTTTATTTTTCAACGAAGTTTTTTCTTCTACTTGAAGGGTTCAAGTAGTTTTTATGACTACTTGAACCCTTCAAGTAATTATTATTTTTTGTCAGTCAACACTCATACACCAGGTGACTACGTGAAGGGTTCAAGTAGTTGCTTATGACTAGTTGAAACCTTCAAGTAATTATTTTTTTGTCAGTCAATTACTCATACACCAGGTGACTACTTGAACTATTCAAATAGTTGTTTATGATCACTTGAAACCTTCAAGTACTTATTTTTTATTTGACCAATCAGTAACCTAAACATTAGTGATTACTTAAAGATATCAAGTAGTTTTTTATGACTACTAGCTTGAACCCATAAAATAAGTTTTTATGACTATTTGAGCATTTTTTATGCCCAAAAAAATAAGAAAAAATGAACGTTGAGTACTTGAATGGTTCAAGTAGCTTTTTATGACTACTTGAACTCTTCAAGCAGTTATTTTATTTTATCGGCCAGTAACCCAGACATCAGGTGACTACTTGAAGAGTTCAAGTAATTATTATGACTACTTGAAGGGTTTAAGTAGTTATTTATGATTACTTGAACGCTTTAAGTAGTTATTTTTTATTTTTTTAGTCAGCAGCACAAACACCATGTGACTACTTAAAGGGTTTAAGTAGATATTTATGACTACTTGAAAGGTTCAAGTAGTTTTTTATGGCTACTTGAGCTTATTTTTTACGTAAAAAAGGAGAAAATGAACGGTAACTACATGAAGGGTTCAAGTAGTTCTTTATGACTACTTGAAGGGTTCAAGTAGTTTTTTTGTCAGTCAACAACTCATACATCATGTGACTACTTGAACGATTCAAGTGATTGTTTATGACTACTTGAACCCTTTAAGTAGTTATTGTTTGTTTGGTCAGTTAGCAACCTAAACACCAGGTGACTACTTGAACCTTTTTTACTTAAAAAAAGAAAAGAAAATGAACGTTGAGTACTTGAAGGGTTCAAGTAGTTTTTTATGACTACTTGAATCATTCAAGTACTCAATGTTCATTTTCTCCTAGTTTTTTGGAAGTAAAAAAAATCTCAAGTAGTCGTAAAAAACTATTTGAACCCTTCAAATAATCATAAAAATCTACTTGAACCCTTCAAGTAGTCACCTAGTGTTTACGTTGCTGACTGACAAAGCAAAAAACAACTACTTAAAGGGTACCAGTAGTCATAAACAACTACTCGAACCCTTCAAGTAGTCATAAACAACTATTTGAACCCTTCAAGTAGTCACATGATGTCTGAGTTGCTGACTGACAAAATAAAATAACTACTGAAGGGTTGAAGTAGTCATAAAAAATTACTTGAACCCTTCAAGTACTCAACTTTCATTTTTTCTTATTTTTTGACGTAAAAAGGGCTTAATTAGTCATAAAAAGCTACTTGAAGGGTTCAAGTAGTCATAAAAAATTATTTGATACCTTCAAGTAGTCACTAGTGTTTCTTTTATTGACAGATCAATTAAAAAATAACTACATGAAATGTTCAAGTAGTCATAAATAACTACTTGAATCCTTCAAATGGTCATCTAGTATATGGGTAATTGACTGAAAAATAATAATTACTTGAATCTTTTAAGTAGTCATCTAACTGGTATATTGACTTATAAAAAAAATAATTACTTCAAAAAAAATGATGAGGGAAAAGAGCGATTGCAAGTGATGATGTGAAGTTGATAAATCAGGAGTATAAAATTATTTTTTCAAAAAAGTATATAAAATTTCTTACTCAAATTGAAAATGGTATAACTTTTCAAATAACTCGAAAAAACTAGATAATGTTTAACAATTAAAAAAGCATTTAATTACCATTAATTAATTTATTTGTAAAAAAATATTAATATATGATTAGATTAAAACATATAATAATTATAAAATAGTACAATTATCATCATAAATTCCACATGTAAAATGATAAATTATTTTCTTACCCTTTATACTCATTATCAAGCAACTTTTCCTATTCACCAATGGTTCACGCACGTCCCTTCAATTTCCAAATCAGTTGACGCTTCGTAGGAATTGTGTTGTCTTTCGGACTTCTTTTATTAGCTTTATTACAATTAAAAGACTATAAATACGTTAATAAAGAAGTTTAACCAAAGGAATAAGAAGGTTACTACTATAAGCACTTGAGTTTCTTAGACATTGACATGAATTATAAATATTTCTATTTGACATATTTCATTGTTCATTTTACTTTGACATTGACAGACTATAATTTTTAAATGGTTCTAATTCTACTTTAATTTTTTCAATTATTTGTATTCAATTTAGGAAATAGAATATCAAAAAGATATAATGTTAAATTTAAGTGAGTATTAAAACTCTGAAAGAAAAAATAGAATATCACAAATATATAATATTATTGGACAATAATTTTAGCATCAAGATTTTTAAGTTGATATATATTATAATTTTAAATTTTAAACTAAGTTTTAACATGTAGCTTGAAAATTCTCTCAAAATCATGCGTAACACGGGTATTTAACTAGTTTACATATATATAATTATTGGTTGTCTTTTCATATTTATTATGCATAAAACGATCATTTGTATAGAACTTTTGTTTGTATATAACTTTTGAGCTTCATTCGTCTATCCTAGATTTTTTTAAAATTTTGTTTGAAAATTGTATTCAGCAACTAGTTTGATGGAATAGTGATCTATGCAATAAATTGAATATGCATCATAATATGATGCATGTATCAAATTGAATATTTTCATGCATTTTAATAAGAATCTATATTAAATGTGTTTATCTAAAAGTATAGTAGATTTGGAGATGTGTAATGCATGTAAACAAAGTTTATAAATATTATTATTGTGGATAAACTTGCTTTTTCTTAATACATATTTTTCATTATGAACTTAATTTAAGGTGCAGGTAAGGTAGTTGTTCATTTACCCATATTGCTGTTGTAAAACATATAAGATTAGGATGTAGAAAGTTGATTAGTTTGTTGCAATTAAAATTAGATGGTAGTAAAAAACGTTAGATAAAAATATTGTAAAACTATGAAAGATAGTAGTGAATTCCAGTTTAAAATGATCGAAATACTCTGATTTTTGGATGGAAATGGAACGATATAGTAATAAAACTTTGTCTTCAAATTCGATCAATTCCGATAGAAACGAAATATTCCGGCCAGGTGAGATGGTAATTAAGCCAAAACAGACTCATATTTATAAAACCATTAATTAAACATGACATGTCAATTTGTCAATAAAATAAAAAAAAAACTGTTAGTTTTGAGATAACAAAACGTCGCCAAAGGGATTGGGAGGAGAAGAAGGCAAATTCTCCATGGAAGACATTGCATGCAGCCCGAAGACCATGGATGACCCTCAACCACCTCCGTCTTTTTCGCTTCACTTCACAGGTACTATAATTTGATTTTTTTATGATTATGCCTTGCACAACATTTCTTTTGATTAAATGGTTGTCTGAAGTGGGGGGAGATTAACCAAGCATACTCATTGTTTGATGAAATGCGTAGGAGAAAGATTCAACTGTTACTTTTAGTTTTTACATGATTATTTTGATACATATGTAGAGATGGAAAACAAAACTTCAATGAGAGCTTCTGATATCAAGATGGATGATTTGGACCATTACGAAAAGAAAAAAATGGGGAAAATCAATTAGGTGTAAGACAAAATTAAAGAGCCACACGTAGGAATGATATTTGATATTGTCGATGATTTATTTGAGTTTTACATCAAATATGATAATGAAATGGGATATCCCGTGAAGAAAAGAACTTCATCTAAAGGAGATGATGGAGAAGTCAGATGGGTGACAGTTGCGTGCTCTCCCTCTGATCATACACCATTCAATTCAAGAAATGCTTTCTATATGCATCCAGTTACAAAATCAAATTGCAAGGCTAAGTTGAGACCAGCTTTATGCCCAAATGAAAAATGGCGTGTGACTTCCCTCTTCCTTGATCACAATTACAGATTACTTCCCTCTTCCTTGATCACAATTACAGATTTGAGTCCATGTAAATCACGTTATTTTAAGCGTAACAAGATAATGAGATCTTATGTGAAAGGACCTACTAGTTGAAGATGGAGATGGAGATGGACACCTGGAAGTTGAAGATGGAGATGGACACCTGGAAGTTGAAGATGGAGATGGACACCTGGAAGTTGAAGATGGAGATGGAACTGGAAGTTGTCACTAACTTCTATATCTTTTTACTTTGCCCAAACCAATTTTGTAACTTGTTATTTAATGAAATCATGCTGTCAGAAATCTAGACGAAGCATTTGTTCAATGTAATTTGACACGGTAACTTAATTTGTGAGAATATCCTTGCAAAGACATTATATATGTATATATGCATTGTTGCTCACACTGTCTTTACCATCTGCGTGTTAATTATCAAAGTAAATGCCTACACATATACAAGGAATATACCCATGGTATTACAAAAGTCTACACCTCAAAATAACTTCTCGCATATTATTTTACAAACAATGAACAGATCACGTTCTCTCAATATTTTTTACATCGTGCAAAGTCAGACTTTATCCAAAAATCAATCAAACCAACAAGCCACTGAAGTTGATAAAACTTTTCCAGTACCTTGTGGGCAAGCTTAGAGTAGAGTCAAATGAAGCACAATACTGGAATAATGAAGTGGCGAACTCTGTTTTTCAAGTAAGAACCTTAACTACAAGAAAGAAACAACTCTAGTTAGGGAGAATTTTAACTACGCAGGGGGGAAAGGATGGTACTTTCACTCTCACTAAATAATTTCCAAATGCTAGCATAGCATAGTCCATAATTTCGACTCACAAGCTTGAATCTTTTTCCTATGCATTTCATCAAACAATAAGTATGCTTGGTTAATCCATATTCCAATGAAACCAAACAGTATTTTCTTTTAATCTAAAAGAAATGCTGTGCAAGGCATAATCATAAAATTCAGTCTTAAATCTCTACCAGAACTTCACTAACCAAAATCTCAATAAGTATTCATCGAATTCATGGTTAATTTATTTCTATACAAATTCAAAATTACATGGAAATGCAACCAACTCTAGTTCATTGAGAGATACCCCATAATCTTCAATCCTACATGACCTCTTTCCATATTAAAATTTTTCTTTTATTTTCTGGGCTCTCAATTGAAGCTTAAAGAATTAGTTTCTTTATTTTGATCTTTCCACGGAAGCTTGATAGTAGTCCACAACCAAAAATGAAATTACAGACAAACAAATTGAAGATCTTAAAACGATAGGGATGAAGTTGGCTTAGAAAGAAAAAGTGAAGCGAAAAAGACGGAGGTGGTTGAAGGTCATCCATGGTCTTCGGGCTGCATGCAATGTCTTTGCCTTCTCCTCCCAATCCCTTTGGCCACGTTTTGTTTTCTCAATACTGACTGCGTTTTGGGCTCAATATGTATTACCTGATCTCATGTGTAATTGGTATTTTCTCTTTATCAGTGAAAAGTAATTAATTGGTTTAAATTAATTAATTTATTATTTTTAAATTATTAGATAATTAATAAATAAGAAAAATTAATTAATTAATTAATCTAGATCAATTTAAATTTATCAATTTTAGATTGATAAATTTAGACACAATATTGATTTTAATATAGATGCGATTTTCGACAATTATAGATTATAGAGGTGAAATTCAAAAATTACACATATATGGGGTATATGTGAAATTTTTAAAATTATATATATTTAAGTGATAGCATTATAGTTGCATTATCTAAGTGTGTTGACACAATCCTAATCACACAGAACATGAAAAAATTTCTCTCTCCCCCTCCTATTGTTGACGCCGAAATCACCAGAGGAAGAGAAAATTTTGATTTTTTTTTCCTCAGCTGTTTTGAGAGCCTACCCTCAGTTCTTAACGACGTCCTTGCGAGATATACTTATGAATCCTACAAGTGGTTATTGGTGTGAAGACTAATTCGAGTTCTATGAAGAACGAAAAGCACGAAGCATTTAATAAATATTCCACCAATTAAAAAAGTCTCTGATACAACGAAAATGTATAAATCTTTTCTACCTCTTTTGAATACGTTTAACTTTATATGCATAATTGGATGTGTGGTTTTAATATTTAATATGATTAAATTAGTTGATGTGATTTTTTTGATATTCCGCCCACGAACCATTCGTGGTTCAATGATTTTTCTCAAAATTTAAAACTCAATCCAACAATCGCAAGTTTACCACGGTTATTTTTTTGTACTTGAATGTAAAACAAACAGGATTCCATAGCATAGTAGTCAATTATGTTTCGGTGGTTGTTTCGGTTTTTTGAAAAAAAACGGAACGTTTCGGATATTTCGGTGTTTTCGATCATCCGTTTTAAAAAAAATTAGAATAATAAAATAATATTATTAATATAATTATAAATAATATATAAATAACTAGCAAGATACATAAAATTCTCGTTGAAAACTTTTTATGTTAAGAACTTGTACCTTATTCTAAGCATTTCAATTTATTTAGCGTAATTCTTCACGTGAAAAAAGTAACAAAATAATATACAAACACAATTAACCTAAAGAAGTAACTAATTTATAAAAAATAATCACTCATTTATTTAAATTTATAAATAAATATATCACTACATTTAATCTAAATAAGTTACCTATTCTAAAAATGGTTATAGGAAAAAATTAAATTAAAATACTTTTATCGAACAAAAATGAAGCAAAAAACTAAAATGAATGTGAAGAGTGTTGAACATTGGTGGGAGATTGTACTTTAAGAACCTTAGCCACACGAGCTGTTGTATTTATCATAGTAGTTAATTATATTTTGGTGATCATTTTAGTTTTCTTAAAAAATATAACATTTTGGATATTTTCGGTATTTCGTTTCGGAAAAAAATTCTGAACATATATAATAACTGCCAGGAATTCTTCAGACACATTGGACCAACCCTCATATTGAAATGGTATGAGTTGTCGTACGAGGGCACCAATCTCAAGGTTGAATTGGACGGTCGACTTTCCAACAAGTCTAACAACACCGGGAGGAGGAGTATCGATTGGTAATTTTCCAAATTGGCTCACTAACCTCTCCAACTCAATCCCTCTTGTCGGCCCGCGAACCCTTCTCACACTCCCCGAAGAAGATGAAACCCCTACAACAAAACAACGAATAAGAAACCATTATAATAAGAACCATTACAAAGTGTATCTACCTGGATGGGAACCATCTTCATTAGTAGAAGTTCCTACAGAAGGATCTAGATTTAGAAGAGGAGTATTTCTTTCGGAGGACATTATTAACCTGCATAAAGATAAGTGGCATGAAAGAATATCATAAACAAGTTATTGCTTACAAAATAAATTAAAGCAAATTTAAGAAGAAATGAACTAATATTTTACACTAACAGGTTCACCGTTTTAGACAATCTATTAGGATTTTTTTGTCACTCTGTAAATTAAATAACTATTTAGAGAAACCCTCAACAAAAGATCTCTAAGCAAATAAAACCTTCAACATACTAATTCCTAAGCAATTAAAACATTTTCAATTTAAAATCATATGAATAGATGTTAGTTTAACTAACTAATATTTGGAAGAGGAATGGAAATAAATAGTTCAATATAAGAACTCTAGATGACTAAGGAAAGGAAATCAAATGTATTCGGCTTATAGAGTTGTATTTATTTTTCCTTTTTTACAATGTTAATTACTACTTTGGGTATTGACTTATAATGTTACCTAACATAAATATCAAACTAATTAGTAAGGATAAACATGAAATTAAGAATTATATTGGGTGGTGAATCATTGGGATTAGACACATGAATATCTCTTATCTCGTCACTTCTCTTATGTTGTCATAATCACAATCACCCGATTTAAAACTTTTACCATTAATGTCATAATCACAAACACATGTATTGGCAAAGATTTCCCTTAATGGAAGCCAACTAAGTAAGTCTAATCTTCAATGTCAAAAGACAAGATGGGGCCAATCACATCCAATTCATAACAGTAGAGTATAAGGTCAAGTTTATTAAAATGAGCATAGTTTAGTTGAGAATTATACTTACCCTTCAACTAATACAAAATATTTAAGCTAAGCTATGAGGACAAAAAAGTTTCAACAACTACCCAAAATATGGTAATTAATAACTAAAACTCACGCATTTTTTTCATTGTCATCGTCATCAAATAAGCTGTTTTATGATAGGAAATGATTTTTTTGGCAACCAAGCTGCTTTATGATTGGATTTTGGAAAGCACTTGAATAATTTTTATGGTCCCTCTCCTAGTTGGAGCTATTTACACTATGGACTTATCATAGAGGTAACTACCTAACTTTCACACAGCTTGAAAGTTAAAAAGAACATGGCATCGCTAAATTCTCATTGTAGTCAGTTATAGGTTCCTACAAAGTTTTTAGAGATTATAAAATCATTTCAATATATTTGGTATGTTTTTGTTGCATTTTGCTATCTAATTATTTAAGCTGAATTAAGATAATTTTGGCGGATGCATTTTAAGGTAATTTGTCCTTTGGTAGTTTGAGGCGGGTTAGGTTTTTGTTATCTGAGACTTTCATATTTAGATGCATCATTGTAAATTGAACTGGTGACTGATTTGAGAGGTAAATGTGGTTGGCCAGTTGAAGCGAATTGTATTTGATAGGGTCATTTCATGCATGGAGACCTATCCACATCATAATGAATATTATATATGATTTACAATGTCTCTTGTTTTCTTTCCCCATATTATGAGTGTAGCTGGATAGTCTACAAAAGATATCAGAGTCATCTAGTACCATCGAGGTAGTGGTTTCTTGAAATCAGAGGATCGTGTGTACATTTTCTACCTCCTAGTATTTTAGAGGTGTGAGTGTATAATATACATTAGAGATCAGAGCAAAATATCTGATTTCTCAAATGAAAACAAGGAGAAATGAAGACAAGGAGCATAATCTCAGATTACTCAGAACTAACTAGAACAATTTTATGAAATTTTAGATTACTCAATACAATTGGCAATCTTAAATGAAAACATGAAGAAATGAAAAGATGATGAAATTAGTATACATACTTGCAGATTAAGCACTTCAAGAACAAACTATCTTCAAAAATTCAGGACCGCGAGAATCAATTTCTCAAAAACCACTGTAAGAACAAAACCCTAGATTTTACTCGGTGACAATCGGCAAGAGAAAGGAAAAAAAAAACCTGGTGACCAACGACAGAAGAGGTTTACCTACCTAAACCTTGGTGGTCGTCGATGGAGAAAAAGATAAAGGACTAAGACAGTTAGCAACAAAGTACAACGACAATGGAATCTTTCTCCTATGCATTTCATCAAAAATAAGTACGCTTGGTTAATCCATATTCCAATGGAACCAAGCAGTATTTTCTTTTAATCTAAAAGAGATGTTGTGCAAGGCATAATCATAAAATTCACATTCTTAAATCTCTACCAGAACTTTTCTAACCAAAATCTCAATAAGTATTCATCGAATTCATGGTTAATTTATTTCTATACAAATTCAAAATTACATGGAAATGCAACCAACTCTAGCTCATTGAGAGATACCCCATAATCTTCAATCCTACATGACCTCTTTCCATATTAAAATTTTTCTTTTATTTTCTGGGCTCTCAATTGAAGCTTAAAGAATTAGTTTCTTTATTTTGATCTTTCCACGGAAGTTTGATAGTAGTCCACAACCAAAAAAGAAATCACAGACAAACAAATTGAAGATCTTAAAATGATAGGGATGAAGTTGGCTTAGAAAGAAAAAGTGAAGCGAAAAAGACGGAGGTGGTTGAAGGTCATCCATGGTCTTCGGGCTGCATGCAATGTCTTCCGTGGAGAATTTGCCTTCTTCTCCTCCCAATCCCTTTTGGCCCCGTTTTGTTTTCTCAATACTAACTGCGTTTTGAGATCAAGATATATTTTTTGAACCTATATGGATGTTATCACTTTATCAGTGAAGAATAATTAATTGATATTCAAATTAATTAATTTATTATTTTCTAATTGTTAGATAATTAATAAATAAGAGAAATTAATTAATTAATTGATAGAGATCAATTTATATTTATTAATTTTAGATTGATTAATTTAGACACAATATTGACTTTAATGAGAGATGCAATTTTCGATAATTATAGATTATGGAGGTGAATTCAAAAATTACACGTATATGAGATGTATATGAAAATTCCAAAATTATATATATTTAAGTTATGGCATTGTGGTTGCGTTCTCTAAATGTGTTGACACAATCATAATCACGCAGAGCAGAAAAAAGTTTCTCTCTCCTCTTCCTACTGTTGCCGCTGAAATCACTAGTTTAAGAGAGAATTTTGATTTTTTTCTCAGCTGTTATGACAACTCACCCTCAGTTCCTAATGAGGTCCTTGCGAGATATATTTCTAAATCCTACAAGTGGTTGATGGTGTGAAGACTGATTCGAGTTCTACGAAGAACGAAGAACGTGAAGCATTTAATAAGGATTCCACCAATTAAGAAAAGTCTATGATACAACGAAAATGTATAAATCTTTTCTACATCATTTGAATACGTTTAGTTTTGTATGCATAATCGGATGTATGGTTTTAATATTTTGATTAAATTGGTTGATGTAATTTTTTTTATATTCCGCCCACGAACTCTTCGTGGTTCAATGATTTTTTCTCAAATTTTAAAACATGATCCAACAATCGTAAGTTTACCATGATTAGTTTTTTGTACTTGAGTGTAAAAATAAAGGATTCCATAGCATAGTAGTCAATTATGTTTTGGTGGTCATTTCGGTTTTTTGAAAAAACGGAACGTTTCAGATGTTTCGGTGTTTCGATTATCCATTTCAAAAAAAATCAGAAAAATTATAAATAGTATATAAATAACTTGCAAGATACATATAATTCTCATTAGAAACTTTTTATATTAAGAACTTGTACCTTATTTCAAGCATTTCAATTTATTTAATGTAATTCTTCACGTGAAAAAGTAACAAAACAATATACAAACACAATTAATCTAAACAAATCACTCATTTAATCTAAAAATAATCACTCATTTAATCTAAAAATAATCACTCATTTATTTAAATTTATAAATAAATAATCACTACATTTAATCTAAATAAGTTACCTATTCTAAGAAATGATTATAAGAAAAAAAAAAAAAAAAACTCTTATCCAACAAAAATGAAGCGAAAAACTAAAATGAATGTGAAGAGGGTCGAATCTTGGAGGGAGATTGTACTTTAAGAACCTTAGCCATATGAGTTGTTATATTTATCACAATAGTCAATGCCGTTTCGGTGATCATTTCAGTTTTCTTAAAAATGAAACATTTTAGATATTGCGGTGTTTCATTTTAGAAAAAATTTCTAAACATATATAATAACATTATAAAATTTATAATATATAATAAAAGTAAAAAATGCACATGTATTTAAAATATAAATAACCTAAGAATACATATTTTGATTTTCATAAGTGGAACGTGTCAAATATTATAGGATACAAACAAACTCAATAGATTATAATTTATAAGTAATACATAATTATTATAAAAATTCAATAAAAACATAAATTAAAATAACATTAAAATTCAATAAAAATATCATATTAAATAACCTTAAACTTCGAATATATGATCTCTCTCTAAAAATAGTTATAATGCAATGTTGAATAATCTTATGGTACAATTGTCTGTACTGCACAGAGCTTTATTTTAACGCTTATATGATCTTTTAAAATGATCCAAAGGTAACTTATTCTTCCTGTACAGTACAGTCCTTTCCTATGTATAATAACAATTTTTTTTCACTTAAACAAATCACACCCAAAAAAATAGAACAAAAATAAAATCCCTAAATATTGGTCGTCCTCCCCTGATTCTTCTTCGTTCTTACTTCTTAAACCCAAATTTTCATCACAAATCCGCACAGTTCTTCAAAAATCTACCCAAATCTAAGCCATATATTTCTCTTAATTCCAACTTTTGAGTATTCTGTCTTAAACCCCTTTGAAAGTTTGAAGCTTTGCCATGGAAGCTGGCGAACTGGTGGCCAATGAACTGCTGCTGTCCATGGAAACTGCCAAAGTATAAAGAAATGGTGAAAGTTTTTTCATTTTTGAGTCTATCTAGGGACTAATTAGACTTAAAATTCACCGAATTCTTGTATCATTGCTCAAATCCCTTCTCTCCTTTTCTTCCAATTCCCCTAACCTCCTCTCTCTCGCCGACTCTCTCAACGTCTTCCAGCCTCCAGGTCTCCCTCTCGCTCTCAAGTGTCGTGTTTTGTTATTTCCCAATTTTCGCCCATTTCGGGTGAATCGTGAGGATTTCATCCAGGACGCTCCGTGCCGGACGAAATAGCCTGAAATTCTGTCCGGGAAATTTCACCCCCCCTACCGTTTCGTTCCCACGCCGTAACCGGAACGTTCTGGCCATCCCGGCCGGAACGGAACGGTATCAATAACTATGGTGTTTATAGTAAAAAATGTCGCTCCCACCAGTACTTATTACTATTTTATACGAGATTCTACGCCAACCAACCAAGTATTAGTCTAAGTTTTAGGGATCAACTGCGGTGGCAACTGCCACCTCATTAATTAAACATGACCCATCAATTTATAAAAAAAAGTCTCATGAAGATCGGAGATAGTTGAAGAATACCTAATTTCATTATATTAATAAATTAATTTATCAGAATTATACCATTAGAATAATGATTTACGAACCAACACTTGAACTGAAAGTCGAACGGAGACTGTAACCCAACCAGAACCAAAATTGAATCGATATTAAAACTGAACCCGAGACTAGACTAGTCTTCACATCAAAACTCAAACTAACTAGCTTCTACTAAGAATGAGAGACTAACAAAGAGAGAAGAGAAGAAGTTTTTATTTTTTGGTATGAAAAAATGAAAGGAGAAAATTGTTTTTAGCATTTATTTTCAGAAAAAAACATTTTGGGCTTTTATTTACATAGAATATTCCATTCCAAGCATATTCTAACGACATTTGGGCTTCTTTAGAAAAGTAAAAATAAAAACGGAATTATAGTATATAGCCATTTTAGTAGGGTGTCTTAGGTTTTTAAACATTTTTAAACTTAATTAAGTAAACGGCCAAATTATGTTGACCATAATTTTCTATACCTTATATACCATTTCTATAAACACAATTATCTTATTCTTTTCTATGATGATCACTTTCTTTATCAATTAAGAAAAATTTAATTAAGCAACAATTAATAAAATATGCAAAAAAATACTCTACGTGTTATCTATTTGTTGTAATCTTACCTACTCTATCTTCCAATATCTCTATTTTCTCTCCTTAATCATGTTAGTGATAATGTTGGGTAAATATCTAATCTCCCTCTCCCTCTTTCTCCCTCTCTCTCTCCCTCTCTCCCTCTTTCTCTCTCCCTCTCTCTCTCCTTCTCCCCTCCCCCCTCCCGGTAGGCAAAACAGTAGGCAAAACGTGATATATCTCTTGTTTTAAAAATACATTTTTAGTTGTTGAGTGTTATCAACGTATGTTCTGTTTTTTTTATATATTTTATTGTTGAATTTTTTGTATTTTTTGTTTATTTTTGTTATCTGGTATTTTCTTATTTTCGATAGTATTTTTTTAGATGAACAACCAAATAAGGATGAGCATTTAATCGTAAAGAGCTTTTATGCTACATCCTCTCATCTTCGATGATGGAAATATTTTTTATTACTATCAAACCTACACTCTTAGCTTTTCTATATCCATATTATTAGCAATCAACATTTATTATATTATTTAACGTAGTTATTGATGATCATTTTTTTTATTTAAAGGCTGAGATGGACGTTAATAACATTTGCGGTGAAGCCGATCAAGAGTCAATTGTGCATGATGAACTATCATATTTTGTTGATAAAGTTGATGTTGAAAATATACATATATGGCAATATATATTGTAGAACAGTATTTCAGAATTGAAAACAAACAGTATATATTGTAGAACATTATTTCAGAATTAGTGATTAAATTGTTAGTGTAATACATCAATCTTTCTTTTTGTAGGTTTGACCTTTAGATCTCAATAATTTTCAAGTTCGTGACGTTGCTATATATCACACTGTCAATATAATGAATCGTACATGCAGCTACAAAAAATGAGATTTAAATCTAATTCCTTGTAGTCACACTTGTGCCATCATTTCAAAGAATAACTTGTCACCATATTCATACGTATCTAACTATTTTATGACTTCTGAACTTACATTTACTTACAGATTGACAATATTTCCCGTTGACGATGAGTGTGCTTGGAATGTACCAGAAAAAGTGAAAAGTATAATCATTAGACCCCCACTATCAAGACGGAGTGCAGGAAGATCAAAAGTATGTCAATATTTGTCTGCTAATGTGAATAAGTCCAAAAATAGACATGGGTGATGTGGTGCGTTGGGACACAATAAAACGACGTATAAAAATCCTATTGACATCGGCGTTGGGAGCTTGGGATCTAAGAAACATAGATGATAGTTCATAAACTATGTTTACTATTTATTTAATGATTCAGATATTTATTAGTATAAAATAAGTTTTTTTTGTTAATTTACCAGTTTACATTTTTATGGACCATGTTTCCATAAAATAATTAACTTTTTATTGTTAACCATATCAAAATAGTAGATGATTATTGTCTTCAATTTTTTTTCAATACTCTATCATTAATATATTAAAACTTTGAGAGGATAAACGACAATATTGAAACTTTGAGAGGATAAATGATAATAAATTACTATATTTTAAGAAAACATGTTATTATTCATTGAATACATTTAGTTTTTAAGTTTATCTACTTAAATTTAAATTTATTTGGATTTACATAAATTTGATTTTAAGTAGATCACTACACACTTCATATAGAAATAATTCTACATTGAATGTAGTACAATTGTTAGCCCGATATCCCTATGAGATAATTTTTTATGATAACAAAACATAGACGTTGCTAATAAATTTAATCAAGTTTGCAGAGACCATTGAAAAAATTACCACATGACATTCCAATTGAAGATCATGAAAATATATATTTTCATAGGAGCTCATAAATCATGAAGATTGAAGATCATGAAGATATCTACTTTCATTTTATTTTTATTAGGAGCTTACTCATTTTATTTACCTTTATTAAAACTCAATTTATTTAGGGATAACTATCCTTAAATTAAGTCTACATCCATAAAAAGCCTAAACGCCAAAAATCATATCTCTCTTGGACAATAGACAAAATACATGAGATGAAGATAATGACAAAGCACAAACAAAGTAAGTTTCAATTTCAAGTAGATAAAAAAAGATTGAGCTTACCCAAATAATTTTTGACTATAGTGTGTTATTTTGGATAGGAGTTTTCCTTGTCTTTTTTGTCAATGATTTTTTGTCCTTCTTATTAAGGATGGAGTGTCATTTCCTTTGTCTATATTCAAAATTTGAAATTTTCCCTCATAAACCCTAACCTACATCTCCTCTATAAATACACCACATTTCTATTCACAAAACACAAATTCATAGCCAAAAGACTTGCTCTTAAAATTCTCACAATACTCTCATAAATCTCTCTTACTATTTTAAGCTTTATACTTATAAATTTCTTGAGTGAGCAATATTATATTTTTTTGTGAGCTTAGATTGGAGATTATACTCTTTTGAGAGAGTTATTCTAAGATGTCACTTAATCTCGAAACACATAGCCTTGTGAGGTTTAGTTGGCACCCATAAAGTCAATTGAGTTTGTAAGGTTTGGTCTTCACCCTTAAGAAGATCGTGGGATTAAAAATCTCAAAGGGGGCCTTGGAGCATGGGCATAGGGATAGGATTTCTCGAACCACATAAAAATATCGTGTGCATATCCTCTTTTCCTTCTTCTATTTTTATTTTGTGCTATTTAATTTCTGCACTTTAAGTTTCCGTAATTATCTTATTTGCTTGTTATATATTTTCGCATTTATATTATCGCAAGCATTATTTACTTCGACACTTTTATCTATTACTTATTTATCTTTTCAAGAGTTAAACTCGTGGAACATTGAAGTTTATTCTTGAACATTCATTTTTCGCTTGAGTGCAAAAAAATTTTAATTTGAACAAGATCACTCAATTCACCCCCCTCTTGGGTTACCATATCGATCCTACAATTAGTATCAGAGCTTGGTACTCTATACATAAGACTTAATCGTCTTGAATTATGGTATCCATGAGTGGTTCTTTCATTGAAGGTCAATCTACTACTAGACCTCCATTTTTCAATGGTAATAATTATACTTATTGGAAAGCGAGAATGAGGATTTATATTCAATCGATTGACTATGACTTATGGGATGTTGTTGAAAATGGTGCTCACATTCCATTCAAAAATGTGGATGGTAAAAATATTGTCAAATCAGGTAGTGAACGGAATGACGATGATAAAAAGAAATTTTTTTAAAATGCTAAGGCTATGAATGTTTTGTTTTGTGCTCTTGATAAAAATGAATTTAATAGAATTTCTACATGTGAATCCTCTAAATCTATATGACACGTGTTAGAAGTCACACACGAAGGTACAAATCAAGTTAAAGAATCTAAAATTAGCATGCTTGTTCATAGTTATGAATTATTTAAAATGAAGCATGACGAATCCGTATGTGATATATTTACTCGTTTCACCGATATTATTCATGGCTTGAAATCTCTTGGTAAGAATTATTCTAATGTTGAAATGGTGAGAAAATTTCTTAGGTGTCTACCAAAGAATTGAGAGGCCAATGTGACCGCCATCCAAGAAGCCAAAGACCCCAACACACTTCATCTTGAAGAACTTATTGGCTCATTGATGATGTATGAAATGAGTCTAAATGAAAATGACGTAGAAGATACATCAAATAAGAAGAGCATTGCATTAAAATCAACACTCGAATAATCTGATAATGAGAATGATGACTATGATGAGGAAGATGACAAAGCCCTACTCACTTGGCGATTCAAGAAATTCTTAAATAGAAGGCAAAATGCTCCAAGAAAAGATGATAAGAAGATACCTCATGACACACTCACGTGCTGTGAGCGTAAAAAGCCTGGACACATAAAAGCTGATTGTCCAAATCTAAGTAATGCCTCGAAGAAGTTCAAAAGAAGAGCATTCAAGGCAACTTGGGATGAGACTGATGATAGCGACTCCGAAGGCGGAGAAGAATAAGAATTTGCAAACATGTGTTTCATGGCACTAGAAGTGAGGTAAGTTCTTCTAAGCTAACTTTGAATGATAAACCTAGTTATGAAGAACTTGAAAATGCTTTTGAAGAGAATTATAGTGAGTTTGAAAAACTTCGCTTAAAGAACAAAATTATGAAAAATGGTTTTTCAAAACTTCAAGAAGAAAATGAGTCATTGAAAAATGAGAATTTGAAAATCAAAACAACCTTACATGTTTTGCATCGAGACCTTGTTCAAATCCAACATAAAGAAAATGATATAAATTCAACCATTTTTAAATTTACAAATGGAAGAAATAATCTTGACAAACTTCTTGGTAAAAAAAGAAATGCTTCCGATAAAATGGGATTAGGATATCTACCTTTTCAAAATAAAAAATATCACAAAAATATTTTTATAAAACTAACACAATGCCCTCCTTTCATTTGTCACTTTTGTGGGGTTCAAGGTTACAAAATTTACTCATGTTTTCATAAAAAGAAAGCTATTTTTCATAAAAGAAATGAATGAATTCTCTATAACACTAATCCTCAAGGACCCAAAAAATTTTGGGTACAAAAAGTCAACTTTTAAATTTTTATGTTATAGGTACCATTGAAGAAGAAAGATAAGTGGTATCTTGATAGTTGATGCACGAGACATATGACCGGTGATGAATAAAAAATTACTCAAATTTGTCAAAATAAATGACATGTCACCTTTGAAGATGATAAGAAATGCAAAATCATTGGTATTGGCTCCGTAAGTAATGACACTTTTCATGTTATAAATAAAATTCTACTTGTAGATGGTCTAAAACATAATTTACTTAGCACAAGTCAATTTTGTGATAAAAACTATAGAGTAATTTTTGAAAATGATTTTTGTCTGATTATAGATAAAGTGTCAAAAAAAATTATTTGTTGGACAAAGAGAGCAAAATGTCTACACTATAAATCTAAGTGATTTTCAAAATTATAATGAAAAATATTTTCTAGTTTTTGACAATGATAGTTGGCTATGGCATAGAAGACTTGTTCATGGTAGCATGAACTAGTATTCCAAAAATAAATTTTATAAAAAAGTTATTTAGTAAAAAGTATTCCAAAAATAAATTTTGTGAAATACAAAATTTGTGATGCATGTCAAATGGGTAAACAAGTTAAGAGCCCTTTCAAATCAAAACATATGGTGTCAACCTCTAGACCATTACAATTACTACACATGGACCTATTTTGCCCTTCAAAAATTATGAATCTTGGGGGTAAAAAATATGCATTTGTCATAGTTGATGATTTTTCAAGATATACTTGGGTTTTATTTCTAAAAAATAAAGATGAAACTTTTAAAGCATTTACAAAGTTTTGCAAACTAGTTCAAAATGAAAAAAAGTTTTACAATTTCAAAAATTAGAAGTGATCATGGTGGAGAATTTGAAAATAGAAACTTTGAAATTTTTTGCGATGAAAATGGTTTTTCACATGAGTTTTCTACTCTTAGAAATCCACAACAAAATGGTGTTGTTGAGAGGAAAAATCGGTCCCTACAAGAAATGGTACGAACAATGATAAATGAGAATGACTTATCTAAGTATTTTTTGGCCAAATTCGTTAATACATCTTGCTACATTGTGAATAGTGTTTTACTTAAACCTATTTTAAACAAAACCCCTTATGAACTTTGGAAAATAAAATTCCTAATATTAATTTTGAAGTTTTTGGGTGTAAATATTTTATTTTAAATAATAATGACAGCCTTAGTAAATTCGATTCTAAAACTGACTTAGGAATCTTTTTAGGATATTATATAGAGTTTATAATAGAAGAACATTAGTTGTGAAAGAATCTATTCATGTTGTCTTTGATGAATCTATTCCCTCTAACATCTTTTATGATCAAGATGATGACATTATAAGAAAGGTAGAAGGTGTTAATATCAATATTAATGAAGGATCAAGTCACTCTTCCTAAGAAAATGTCAAAGTACAAGATTGAAACCAACTTCCAAAAGAATGGAAGTTTGTAAGAGATAATCCAAATGAACTCTTAGTGGGAGACATATCAAAAAGGGTAGAGACATGCTCTACGCTTCATAGTATTGGTAACGTTGCTTTTATTTCTCAACTTGAGCCTAAATCATTTATAGAGGCCAAAAAGTATGAATATTGGATAGTTGCTATGCAATAAGAACTTAATCAATTTGAAAGAAGTAATGTATGTGAACTTGTGTCTAGACCCTCTAAGCACTCGGTAATTGGTACTGGGTGGGTGTTTAGAAATAAGGTAGATGAAAATTGCATTGTTACTAGAAATAAAGCTAGATTAGTGGCGCAATGATATAATCAAGAAGAAGGTATAGATTATGATGAAATTTTTCGCTCCCGTTATTAGACTTGAGTCAATAAAAATGCTATTAGCCTTTGTATGTTTCAAAGATTTTGTTATATATCAAATGGATGTCAAGAGTGTCTTTTTAAATAGATACATTATGGAGGAAGTTTATGTAGGACAACCTCCCAGTTTTCAAAGTTTGAATTTTTCAAATCACGTGTATAGACTTAAAAAGGCTCTGTATGGACTAAAACAAGCTCCTAGAGCTTGGTACGAAAGGCTAAGTAAATTTTTTATTGATGACGGATTTAACATGAGTAAAATAGATAACATCCTCTTCATAAAATCAAGAGGCAATGATATCTTAGCTGTCCAAATATATGTAGATGATATAATTTTTTATGCCACTAACGAATCTTTGTGTGAGAATTTTGCAAGCTTTATGTGCGAGGAGTTTGAAATGATCATGATGGGAGAAATGAACTTCTTCCTTGGACTACAAATTACTCAAGAAGTTTGGTATGAAAATTGTGAAGGCTAGTAATACTTCTATGAGTGCCACGACAAAGCTAGACAAAGATGGGAAATGTAAAGATGTCGATAGAAAGAAATATCGAGGTATGGTTAGATATCTACTTTACTTAACTGCTAGTAGACCCGATATCATGTTTAGTGCATATTTATGTGCTTGTTTTCAAATTCGTCCCAAAGAATCACATTTACAAGCTATTAAAAGAATTTTTAAGTATTTACTTGGAACAACTAAATTTGGCCTTTGGTATCCAAAATATGATAACCTTGATTTAATTAGGTATTTTGATTCAGATTTTTCTGGAAGCTTAACCGATAGTAAAAGTACGAGTGGTACATGTCAATTTTTAAGACACTCACTTATTTCTTGGTTTAGAAAAAAATAAAATTCAGTAGCACTATCAACCGCTGAAGCCGAATATATTTCTGCTGGTAGTTGTTGCACTCATATTTTGTAGATGAAGCAAACTCTAAAAGAGTTTGGTTTAGTTTTTGAAAATATTCCTATTAGATGTGATAGTACTAGCGCAATTAATGTATCCAAAAATCCTATTTTGCATTTTCATACTAAGCATTATAGATCTTAGACATCATTTTATTCGAGATCATGTGCCCAATTGGGATATTTCACTAAAGTTTGTAAACACTACAAATCAACTTACAAATATTTTCACAAAATCATTAAATGTTGACAGTTTTTGTAAAAATAGGCTTGCTTTGAGAATTTTAGATATTAGTTAAAAAAAATTTCTACTTACCATCAAGATCAAAGTATTTTTCTCATTATTATTGGTTTATTCTTTTTTATGATAACAAATGGGGAGAAAATAGAATGTGCTTAAGAGTTATGTTTTTATCTTGATGAGTAAACATATATTTATGAGGAGTAAATTAGTTTTATTTGATTAAATATATTTTTTGTCAGAGTGGTTTGTCATCACCAAAAAGAGGGAGATTGTTAGCCCTATATCTCTATGAGATAACTTTTGATGATAACAAAACACAGACGTTGGTAATAAATTTAATCAAGTTTGCAGAGGCCGTTGAAAAAATTACCACAAGACATTCCGATTGAAGATTATGAAAATATTTATTTTCATAGGAGCTCATAAAGTATGAAGATTGAAGTTCATGAAGATATCTACTTTCATGTAATTTTTATTAGGAGCTTAATTATTTTATCTGTCTTTATTAAAGCTTAATTTATATAAGGATAACTATCTTTAAATTAAGTCTACATCCATAAAAACCTAAACACCAAAAATTATTTCTCTATTGCACAATAGATAAAATGCATGAGATAGAGATAATGATAGAGTACAAACGAAATAAATTTCAATTTCAAGTAGATAAAGAGAGATGAAACTTATCCAAATATTTTTTTACCATATTGTGTTATTTTGGATAAGAGTTTTCCTTGCCTTTTTGGTCAATGATTGTTTGTCCTTCTTATTAAAGATGGAGTGTCCTTTCTTTTATCTATATTCAAAATCTGAAATTTTCCCTCCTAAACCTTAGCCTCCATCTCCTCTATAAATACACTTCATTTTTATTCACAAAACATAAATTCATAGCCAAGAGACTTGCTCTTAAAACTTCCCCAACACTCTCTTAAATCCCTTTTAATATTTTGAGCTTTATACTTGTAAATTTCTTGAGTGAGCAAGATTAATTTTTTTTGTGAGCTTAGATTGGAGATTCTACTATTTTGAGAGATTTATTTTAAGGGGTCACTTAATCTCGAAACAAATAGCCTTGTGAGGTTTAGTTGATACCACATAAAAATATCGTGTGTCTATCTTCTTCTCATTCTTCTCTTTTTATTTTGTGCTATTTAATTTTCACACTTTAAGTTTCCGTAATTATTTTATTTGCTTGTTTTATGTTTCGCATTTATACTATCGCAAGCATTATGTACTTCAATATTTTTATCTATTACTTATTTATCTTTTCAAGAGTTAAACTCGTAGAATATTGAAGTTCATACTTGAACATTCATTTTCTACTTGATTGCAAAAAATTTTTAATTTAAACACGATCACCCATTCACCCCCCTCTTAAGTTGTCATATTGATCCTACAAGAAATACTCTCCACATTATAAGATTGAGAACCATAAAAATAGGAGTATATGAATATACTAAAAAAATTTAAAATAAAATATATAAAATGTTAAAGGATATCAACAAATCATATCAAACATTATCAACACTCAACAACTAAAAATTAAAATTTTAAACAAAACATGCCATACAATTAGATTTAATAAATCTATAAGATAAGAGAAATTGAAGATCTAAATTTTCTCAAAACAAGAAATTCACTCAAAATCTTCTATCCTCATAAATAACGATTTGCAACAAAAATAATGGTTGCGCACTAATTAAAAATGAAAGCAATAGTTTTAAGAGAATTAAAACTAAATTCTCTCCCTCTCTCTCCCCTCCTGGTAGGTAAATGTCCTATCCTTGGTAAAATATCTTTTTTTCCTTCAATTGTTTGGTTAAAAAATCATTTAATAATGTAACATATTTAAATTTTGATTTAGCTAAATACATAATATTTGAACCTCTCTATTTTCATCTCCTATTTTCACTTAATTGAAGGAACCACTTTATCTTAAAAAAATTAATTTAAATTTGATACATATAGAATTAAAAATAAATAGTAAATATAGTATTTATCATAACTCTCTTATATAACTATTTTAAAATTTGTTAATTATCTATTCAGTTACGATTTTTTTATCTATAATATAATAATATAATTATTTTCGTTAATTAATCTAATTTTGAAAATTAGATACAAATTATTTTAGAATTCTATAAATCTAAGGTTATAATAGAAAAACACGCTAATTTTTTTGTTGACTTTTTTGTCTATTGACTATAAAGTTAAATATAATTTTTTTAGCTATTTTGCTAAATAAGTTTGTAAAATGGTATAGCCCCTAAAAATCCCAAAATAAAGCTGGAGTAAGAGGTGAGGGCGGTCCATATAGAGAGAGTCTTTATGCTTATCAAGTTACTAACATTGATCCAAGCATCTCTATGTATACAACTTCAACATTTCTCCATTTCTAATGTTAGATTTCTACAATTCTCACTTATTTTTTCATTCTCATTTAGTTCACTTTGTGTGACAATTTTTTATTCATCCCAAAACCAATTTTGATAAATTAATAGTCAATTTCGATGTACTCGCGGAGGAGAACTTAAATCGACATAGACCTTACAATTTTTCATAGTGGATCCTACGTAAAAATGTACTCAAATTGATCCATATAAATGATGTTTAAATACCCAATTTTCAACAGTATTGTCCAAAAATATTTTTTTCAACTTCTACATTTTAATATATAAATATGGATATGACTTTAAAGTATTCACATAGTGTATGATAGGGACATATGACCGACGGACTCTAATTTATTTTGAGTTAAATCATGTACTTCATAAATTCAAAGTACATGTGATAATCAAATAGTCTTAAACATTATGAAAGAAATTTAGCCAAACGTGTATCACCTATGTGAATTTTTCCTAGTATGTATAAATACATCTAAGTGTCAATATCCAGATCGCTATATTCATAGGTGAAGATTAGACAAAAAATGTGGTGGAGACTAAGTTGCAAAAAAAGCGTTATAACAACCTACCTTATAAATTTTGCAGCCGATGAACCTTCTATAAGGTTTTTAATGGAGTTGTCAAGTTATAAAAATAATGAACCGATCTTCTATTTATGCAACGATAGAAATCAAATTTTTCGTTGATTTTAAAGAGTCATTTGTTATGAGCTATCCATATAATAAAAATTTTAAGGTGATTTTCCGTTGTAAACTTATATAAAATTGAAAAATAGGCGTAAAGTAAGATGGTAAAATAGATGTGATGTTCAACCATTTTTATTTATTTATTTTTGTAATTACAATTGTAATATTAATTTTTTTTATTTTTAACTATTAAATTATTTAGATTGACAATTTTTCCACTAACAAATTTCACATATTAAATAAAATAATCTAACAATTTTAAGAACTTGCCAATATCTTTCTAATACACAACAAAACATATTAATCTACTTACTATGTATATACTTTTATTTAATTTCAGCAACGTTAAGATTTCGGTAAAGTTTATATAATAAAACTACCCCTGACTCTAAATTTTAGCTAAACAAATTCCACAAATCGTTTTACTTCTTTGGTCTCCTTGTGGGTTCTTGGTACGTCTCATATAGTAATTACGTTGTTAACGCATTAAATAGTGTTTGATTGAGAATTAAGGTTCCGACACAAAAAAGGATTTGTAAAGTAAAAGAAAAAGAATAGTTTGGCACTAAGTGAATGAGTGAAAAAAAACGAAACTTCACTAAAAAAAATATCGAAAAAAAGGAAAACGTGTTGAATAGCGATTGAATTTTTGTTTATGGAAAGTCCGAGTGCTTGGATCTTCAACGCTCGGTGGGTTCATGTAGATGTATATATACACCAAAGTGTCGATCTCCAGATCTCCTCATTCTTAGGCAGAGAATAAGCTCTTTCTTTCTCTCTCTTCTTCTGCATCAGATCTTATTCTCATTCTCTCCGTCTTCTCTTTCCCTCTCATCGATCCTTGACCATCATAAGGTAATTTGATCTACTCTTCTAATTATGGTAATGGGTTTTTCTTTTTGGGTGTTTGATGCATGTTTTGGTTTTTGGGAAATTGGTACTTGTGTTTTTGTGTCGTGGGTTGTGCTTTATCTGAATATTTGGGTTTTCTGTTTTGTATTTTCCTGTATCATGCGTTTTGATTTCTTGGAGGTTTTGTGTATGTTGGTGTCGGTGAATTTATTAGGTTGTAGTTGATCTGTTACTGATCTTATGTGTTTGTTGTGGATCTGAAACTATGAATATTGTAAACCAAAAATTTGGAGACATTTTGTGGAAAATCCTTTATTTGTTCTGAGCACTTGAAATTTTTTCTTTATGTTTCAGCATCTTTGTATCTGTGGGATAACATGGTTTCAATTGGCAGGCCTTCCGATTTTGTTTTTCCTTTTTTGAAATAAAAAAATCCAAAAACAAGAATATGAAATACACTTTCCAATTTTAATAAACTATTTTTGAAAATTTTACCATTACCAAACATGTTTTCTGATAATAAATTTTTGTAGAAAAATGCATCGTTTCCATTGTTTTCCAATTTTCTGTTAACTCATTTCCAAACAACTAGACCCGGATCGTTATTTGGATAATCAATCATCTGATTGAGTGAATCAGAACATGTTATGAAGAACATTTTTTATTTTGCGTCTTTTCAGATTCGAAGCTTTAGTCTATCTCGAAGTTGTTATTGCAGTATTTGAGTCTGCTTTTATTTTTTTTAATCCTTGAAGGAACAAAAATGGTGAAGATCTGTTGCATTGGAGCTGGTTATGTTGGTGGGCCAACCATGGCCGTGATTGCTCTCAAGTGTCCCTCAATTGAAGTAGCTGTTGTTGACATTTCCGTGTCAAGGATCTCTGCCTGGAACAGTGACCAGCTCCCGATCTACGAGCCTGGCCTGGACGATGTGGTCAAGCAGTGCAGAGGAAAGAACCTCTTCTTCAGCACCGATGTTGAAAAACACGTGCGTGAGGCCGATATTGTCTTTGTTTCGGTTAATACTCCAACCAAAACCCAGGGCCTTGGAGCTGGAAAAGCAGCAGATCTTACTTACTGGGAGAGCGCTGCTCGTATGATTGCTGATGTGTCAAGATCGGACAAAATCGTGGTTGAGAAATCCACCGTCCCTGTAAAGACAGCCGAGGCTATAGAAAAAATACTGACCCACAACAGCAAAGGAATTAACTTCCAAATTCTATCAAACCCAGAATTCCTTGCTGAGGGAACTGCTATACCAGACCTTCTAAATCCCGATAGAGTTCTTATTGGTGGTAGGGAGACCCCGGGAGGTGCAAAGGCCATAGAAACCTTGAGAGATGTTTATGCCCACTGGGTTCCTGTAGAACGGATTCTTTGCACTAATCTCTGGTCAGCTGAGCTTTCAAAGCTTGCTGCTAATGCCTTTTTGGCACAAAGGATCTCTTCAGTGAATGCCATCTCAGCACTCTGCGAGGCAACGGGTGCAGATGTAACTGAGGTGTCACACGCTGTCGGTAAGGACTCGAGAATCGGACCTAAATTCTTGAACGCTAGCGTTGGGTTCGGGGGGTCGTGCTTCCAGAAGGATATATTGAACTTGGTGTATATATGTGAGTGTAATGGCCTTCCTGAGGTCGCTAACTACTGGAAGCAGGTGATTAAAGTAAATGACTACCAGAAGACCCGGTTTGTTAACCGGGTTGTTGCCTCTATGTTCAATACGGTCTCCGGAAAGAAGATAGCCGTTCTTGGGTTTGCTTTCAAGAAGGATACGGGTGATACTCGGGAGACACCAGCCATTGATGTGTGTAAAGGGCTGTTAGGTGACAAAGCAAGGTTGAGCATATACGATCCACAGGTTTCTGAGGATCAGATCCAAAGAGACCTTTCGATGAAGAAGTTTGATTGGGACCATCCGGTTCATCTTCAGCCAATGAGCCCTACTACTGTTAAACAAGTTAGCGTGGTCTGGGATGCTTATGAGGCCACAAAGGATGCTCATGGTGTTTGCGTTCTGACAGAGTGGGATGAATTCAAGGAGCTCGATTACCAGAAGATTTATGATAATATGCAGAAGCCGGCTTTCGTGTTTGATGGTCGTAACGTAATAGATGCAGAGAAGCTTAGGAAAATCGGTTTCATCGTTTACTCCATCGGTAAGCCCCTTGATGCCTGGCTTAAGGACATGCCCGCTGTGGCTTAAAGACAAAAAGCAAATCTAGATCAGGTGTTTTTGGGAGAGGAAGAGTTAATAGTCTAATTTGAGATTACACAAGACATATGTTTGTTTTCCAATGCCTTCTTTATTTTTTATTTTTATTTTGTTATCATCATCTTTGTTTTTCTCTCTCTTTGTTCATCTTGCGTATGCAGCAGTGTTTAAATTTGATTACATTTTAAGTCTAAAACAGCTATATTTGTTATTTAGTTTTATTGCTGTAATAAATCACTACTCAGGAAATTTGATACAGTTAATTTTTTTCTTTATACTGACTCATTTTCTTCTTATTTTCAACTGATATCTGTTTTAGTTTCAATTTCTAATTTGACCTCTGATTATGGTAAAACTAAGTGCTAAATACTTGAGCAGTTCAAGCACGAGCAGTGATAACCAGCCACGGGTTTTGTAAAGTTCAAGGGCAAAATCTGAAACATCTAAGTTGGAGGACTGGATTGACCAAACAAAGTTGGAGTCCAAAATGAAAAATGAGTAAAAGTTCAAAGACCAAAAATAAAGTTTGACTTCAAGAACCAAAAATAAAGTTTGACCAACAAACTTTTTAATATATTTATTTATTGTCAAATGGTGTTATATTATTTTTTTTTGTTAAAAAATTAATGTATTATAATCAAAGTAAAACCTGATACATTATAAGAAACAATAATTTTATACGGACCAAGTTTTTATTAAATTTTTTACAATTAGGTGATATGTCAATTGATTGATGTTTCAAGACTCCCCCATAATAAATTTACTATGTAGTTAATAAATAATTAACATGTCATTTGATCGATAACTTAATTAATATAAAATTATTCAATAGGAAAATATTCTAAGTACAATAGCGCAAGATAGCAACACTACCTTCACCCTAACAAGAGCATCACTACAAGCTAAGTAGCTCGGAACCAATGACTTATACCCTCTAAGTCATTTTTACTTGTTTATGCTGTAAGAAAACTCCAGGAAATTCAAAGGGAGAATGAGTTCGAATTTCAAATTTGCTCCACCTAAAAGTCGAGAATTCCTAAACCTAAAAAGATGGATGCAAAAGGAATGGATTTATGATCCATTGTATTCAATGTTGATTGAAACCAATAGAATTCCTATTCTTGACTACTATGAGTTGTGGCTTATTGGAGTCTACAGAGTCAATACTTGGAGGCAACACTATGGCATCACGAATGGTTTAGATGCTTGTTTGGCCAATGGTGTAGTTGGGCACCGGAAGTCACGTATTTTCCCTCGCTTGATCATTTACGCTTTAAAAGGTATTTTGATAAATTTTGACGTTTTTCCTTTAGTGTTTGAATATTTGATTCTGGAATTCTATCTTCTATTTGGATTTTTCCCAATTCTCTAATTTGGTAGTCAGATTGAACTACTACAACTAATTCTGCTTGAAGTTTATTGTAAGGAAAAATCCCCATTTATAATTGATGATATTAGGATATAAGAGGATACTCTCTGATAACCTAAAACCCACATTGTCGCTAAAAATGTATGGAGAGAGTGTCTTCTCGATTTGGATGATTTGCTTCTTTATGAGATAAGAAAAGTTGAATTGTGACTAATGCGGAAACTCAGTTCTGATGAGGTGGTAAATACATCAACTATGGCCTCTAATCTTAGAAGATGATGAAACATGGAGGCTAGAATATATATCAAGATTCTGAAAAAGAATTTATTCTTGTTCCAGTTTGAAATAATCCAAGGATTTGGAGAAAGTGGCAACGTGTGGACCTTGGAGTTTTAATGGATCTCTATTAATTTTAGAGAGATATGAATCGGTTTCTCAGCCATATGAAATATAACTTGAATTCTGCTCTGTATGGATGCAAATACAAGATCTCCCATTAGATTGGATTACTAAAACTATGGTGAAGAGAATTGCATCACAGGTAGGAGACATCTTAGAGATGGATATGTACACTCTAAAGAGTGGGGATGCTGATGCAAAGAACGATTGTGAGAATGATGGAGTACACAAGAATGTAAGCAGGGAGGAAGATAATCTGTGTAAAGATTTGGTCTTAAAGGAGTCTGAGGAGATAAGTGAAACCTATATTTCTGTAAAGTATGACGACTGCCAAGATTGAAATGTCCAGTGTTAAAAAAGGACTAGATCCAATTCTAGGTCTTCTGGATTACCAAAATACTGTAATAAACAATGTGGAAGGGATATGCCTAAGACAAAAGGCATTATGATATGTTCATTTGAGGAAAAAAAGAGATAAGAAGCATAAAATTGATTTGAAACAGATGAGGGAAGGAAGAGGTGAAGATGTAGCTGGTTTAAAGGTTGGGGTGACATATCCTGAAAAGTCATCAATGGCGCCATGAAGCTTAAATGTTGAAATTGTCAGACTCTGGTTCCTACCATGACAATCAACGTACTAAAGATGCCATTAAGAAGCACAATTATATTCTGATTTGTCTGCTTGAAACAAAAGTTAGAGCTAAGAAGGTTGAGATGATTTGTAAATCTTTGAAATATGACTTTGTTCATGTAGTAGGGCCTTTAGGTATGTTTAGTAGAATTGTTGTAATGTTGAGATGTAACTTATATGATTCGACAATGTCAAATACAATGAACTTTGTTTGACTTGTATTTTGATGGATATGGTAGAATTGCTTTTGTATATGGCAATAGGAACGCTGTTGATAGATAGAGGAAAATTGATATTATGGTAAATTCTAAATCTGAATTGAATACTCCATGGAATTTATTGAGGGGCTTTGATGAAAAGGTGAGGAATGAAGAAAATTTTGGTGGAAATGGTTTTTATTTTATCAGAGCTAGGAGATTCAATGATTTTCTAAATAATTGTAAGGTTAGTGATATACCTACAAAATGATGTTTTTACACCTAGAGAAATTGTAGAGAAGGTATTGGTTTTATATAAGAGAGGCTAGATAGAGTACGGATGAACTCTACTACATTAAGAAAATTTTCTAATGTGATAGCCTTCACTCCTCCAAATGTGGGTTTAGACCATAATATGTAGTGGAGTTTTGGGGAACATATGAGGTGAGAGGAGAAGATTTAAGTTAAAAAACAGATGGATGATGAAGGAAGAGTACTTGGACATCTTTCATAACAACTAGTGCAATAATGGTAGAGATAGAAAAATGTCTAACTTGATAGCTAAACAAAGGTTGTAAGAACTACCAGATTAGATGGAATAAATCTTTGAGAGGTAATCCTAGACAAGAGATTAGTAATATAAAGGAGAAGTTGGATCAACTAAGGGATGAAGTAGATGAGGAATGGACTGAATGATGAGTATAATAGTTTCTGCACTGATCAATGTATTGTGAGGCACAAAATAGTAGCATAGACATCTTAGCAGGATGGATTGGCAGAGAGAATGAACAGAATACTATTAGAAATGGTAAGGTGCATGCTTTCAAGTGCAAATTTTCCTAAGAAATTCTAGGGAGAAGCGGATAATACTACTGCCTACCTGTTAAACAGAAGTCCTTCTGCAACAATTGATCTTAAAACATCTGAAGAACTGTGGACTGGGAGCACGCCAGATCTCAAAACATCTAAGGGTATTTGGGTGTGTTGCTTATGCACATATACAAGAGCCAAGAAGTGCATGTTTCTTGGTTATCCTGATGGTGTAAAGGGATATAAGATATGGTACCAGGAAGATGTTTTAATAGTAGAGATGTTGTTTTCCAGGGAGGGAGAAATGTTCATGAAGAATGCTAAGGAATCTGAAAACTTCTCACAAAAATCAAATGATGAGGAAGCTAGAATTGAGGTGCAATTGTCAAGTTCAAAATGCTCTCAGCAAAATCAGAATGGTGAGAGTAGCATACAAGATGATACTGAAGAACAAATTCATCAAGATCTAAATGAGTATCAGCTGGTCAGAGATAAAGAGAGAAGAAATCACAGAGCACATGTGAGGTATGTGTATGCAGACTTGATCTCCTTTGCACTTTTGGTTACTGAAGATTTGTGTGATACAAAACCAAGAAATTTTAAGGAGGAAATCACCAGAAAAGATAGAAATGAGTGGTTGATATCTATGAATGAAGAGATGAGATATCTCAAGGCAAACCAAACATGGACGCTTGTGGCAGACCTGCAAAACAGAAAATACTAGGGTGCAAGTGGGTGTAAGAAGAAGGAAAATATTCTTGATCAGTCAAAACCTGTATATAAGGCAAGGTGAGTGGCAAAAGGTTTTAATGAATGTGAGGGAATAAAATACAATGAAGTCTACTCACCAGTGGTAAAGCATACTTCAACTAGAGTGTTATTGGCCTTACTTACACATTTTGACATGGATCTCTAACAAATTGATGTAAAAATAGCTTTTCTTCATGCAACCTTGAAGAGAAAATCTTCATGGCTCAACCAGAGAGATTTGTGAGCAAAGAAGGAGATAATAAGGTGTGTCTACTTCAAAAGTCTCTATGTGGTTTAAAACAGTCTCCTAGGCAATGGTATCTCATATTTGATGAGTTTATGCTATAAAATGGATATAGCAGAAGTATGTTTGATAGTTGTGTTTACTCCAAATGGGTTACAGTGAGTGTATGGATTTTATTACTTCTATATGTAGATGATATGCTTAGCAACTACAGATTTTATTAAGATACAGAAACTTAAGAGAAACCTTAGCACTGAATTTGAGATGAAAGATCTAGGTGCTGCCAAAAGGATCCTAGGTATGGAAATATCAAGAAACATAAGAAATGGTGCCCTTTTGTTTCACAAGACAACTATATTCATAAGATTCTTGAGAGGTTTGGAATGGCTAGCTCAAAGGAAGTCCAAACACTTTGACAGCTCATTTTAAGCTGTCTTCTGCTATGTCACCTGGGAACACACAAGAAAAATTTGTGATGTGCAAAGTTCCCTACTCAAGTGCAGTTGGTAGTCTAATATACTCCATGGTGTGTACAAGACCGGATCTTGCATATGTAGCAAGTTTAGTCAGCAGGTTCATGGCCAATCCTGGAAATGGTCACTAGCAAGCAGTAAAGTGGGTTTTCAGGTATCTTAGTGGTACAAGCCTGTATGGCCTTACCTACTAGAAACTTCACGATAATGATGAAGGTCTAGTTGGCTTTGTTGATTCAGATTATACTAGAGATCTAGATAAAATGAGATATCTCACTGATTTTATTTTTAAACTCTTTAGGTGCACAGTGAGTTGGAGGGTAAACTTACAACCTGTTATGGCCCTATCAATTACATAAGCAGAATATATAGCACATACAGAAGCCATAAAGGAAGTATTGTGGTTGCAAGGTCTAGTTGGAGAGTTTGGTGTAAAATAACACCAAGTTAAAATGTTTTGTGACAATCAAAGTACAATACACTTGAGAAAAAAATTAGATGTTTCATGAGAGAACAAAGCATGTTGACATTAAATTTCATTTTATCAGAGAAGTGATACATGGAGGTAAAGTTAAGGTGGAAAAAAGATCCACACAGATGATAATCCTACTGATATGCTTACTAAACCAGTAACTGGTATCAAGTTTCAGAAATGTTTGAACTTGATTAAGGTTACTAATTTTGTTACTAACTGATATGCTGGTGAAGTTGATGATAATCAGTCCAGATATGAAGATGTGTAGCTGATTGAAGAGTCAAGGTGAAAAAATGTGATAAATGACTCATTAAAGTGTTATGTAACTTTTGCTGACTTCGAAAAGTTAGTTATAACACTGCTAGATGGAGCTCATGTATTAGCCAAGAGAGCATCGATCAATGACTGTTATTTGTGCAGTCAGTTAGGGCCAAGAAAAAGAGAGATCCTTAGACAGGAAAAAGGTAATTCAGAAAACATAGTGTAAGAGAAAAGACTACGTAGAAAGAAAACTTCATATGAATGCATTAAGTTCTCGGGCAAACTTGTTTTGAAGAAGAACCACAAGCTTTAGTGTATGTCCAGTTTGTGAGTTAATTTTATGCTTTCTTTGTAATCTGTCTAAGATGTGTTTTGAATCCTTTGTAATGTGATTAGTTCATAGTGGATTGATTAGTTTTTCAGCTGCTGGATGTAGGTTCACTCATTGTGAACTGAACCAGGATAAATCGCTTGTGTCTTCTATCTCACTTTCTTTCATTTCTCTTTCATTTCTGCTGCATATTTTTTTTCTTTGAAATCTGTCAAACTCTTATGTTTGTTAGTTAGTTTCACTATAATTCATATTAATTGTGATAAGGGAAATCATTTGGGATTGTTAACAGATTGGGGGCATCCTAAGTCTACTATTTTTACTATGCTAAGGGAGAAAATTGATGATAGGACTGCCCATTAGAAAGCCAGTCTTTTATCTCATGAAGGTAAGAAGGTCTTACTAAAAGCTGTAGCTCAAGCACTGCCTAGCTATATTATGAGCACCTTTAAACTTCCTAAGAAAGTGTGTAGTGATATTCAATTAGCCATGCTTAGATTCTGGTGGAGTAAAAAGGGGGATCAATAAGAGTTCAGATGATATAATAAATGTAAATTTCATATGAGGAAAGAGATGGGAGGCCTATGTTTTGAGGAGGTGGAGTTATACAACCTAACCATGCTTGTTAAACAAGCTTGGAACATACTTCGAAACCCACAAAGCCTCTATACAAAGGTACTTATAGGGATTTAAACTCATCTCCTCCAAAAGCTAGTTCCTGAGCATGGAGAAGCTTGTGGATGGGAATTGAGATTCTAAAGAAGAAGGCATTATAAAGTATGGGCAATGGAAAATCTATTAGACTTTGGGAGGACAAGTGGATTAAGGTAACACCATATATTGATACCTTTAAAAATATTAATTTCTGTTTTGTTTCTAATTTTACAACGCCTAGTGGTGAATCGGATAAAAACAAATTACTGTAAATCTTCCTCATTGGATCTGCAATGATATATTGGCAATAAACCATTGTCTATATAAATAAGATAGTCTTATCTGGCCTTACAAAAAAAAATGGTTTCTTTTCTGTAAAGTCTTTTTACCATACTATTTTTTATGAGAAATCTGTGCCTATTGTGCATTATTCGTCCACTTTAAGTTTTGAATATGTGTTTTGGAAAAAGTCCTGGGGTTTAAAGCTTCCTGCTAAAGTTAAGCATTTTCTCTAGCGATTGATTAATGATGACATCCCCTCCAGACATAATCTGATAAGAAGAAAGCTGGCTCAAGATGAGATATGTCCTCTCTATAATGAGTTTGTCGAAACATCTGAGCATCTTATGGTGAATTGTAACTGGATCAGAAGAGTTTGTTATATTTCTCCCTTACAATTTTAATTGTACTTTAGTTCGTGCCCATACGATAAGATCATGAGTCCATGGAGGACTAGTTGATTTTCAGAACCATCCTAATATGAGCAACTTTTCTATTTTTGTTTTGGTTATATTTGTTGGTATATCTAGAAAGAGAGAAATGATGTTTTATTTGATGATGGATTTATAAAATTTAACTATGATGCTTCTTTCAAGAACATTATCTAGAATAAAAGTTATTGCTAGAGTATCCAGAGGTAATCTAGTTGGCATTATAGGCAAGTGAATTATGGCATGCAGTCCATTATAAGCAGAACTATTGACAGCTACAGAGGTAGTGGTTTTAGCTATTTCCAAAGGGTGGAAGAAAGTCTGCAGTGAATCAGATAACAAGATTACTATGTAGTATTTGAATAAGAGATCGTGTGATGATTGAAAGCTCTCTAACTTGGTTGAAGATTTTTTTAAGTCTAGTGTGTTTGACTGTATTTCTTTTAGGTGGATTAATAGAGATCATAATAGAGTTGTTAATTTTCTAATTAAGTTTAATTCTAATCATAACTGTATGATTCATCTGAGATTTTAAGGTCACATTGATGTTATATTCTGATATTGTTAAAAAAATGATATATAAATTAAACCGACGCATCCATACTTTAAGATTGTGAGTTTGAGTTATAACATTCTTTATTTCCAAAATTGTAATTCTGATAAAAAAATTCAGGGGACAGAAAATAGCTAAAATAAGAAGGGGACTTAATCGCAATTTAGATATTTACGGGCCGGTTTTTGCTTATATAGGAGGACAGGTCCAATTCAATTGTTCAACTACGCTCTTGTAATCTGATTAACCCGGTTTTCTCTTTCGACCGTCTCGGTTTTATCAAAGCACGACTCTCTCCTCTCGTATCCTTCACCGTCTTCCCCCTTTTGATCATCCGCAGATCTGTGTTTGATTTTCCTTCGAATTCTTCTGCCAATCCCTGAATCGAGTTTAGATTCGTTCGATTCCTCTTTTTCTTCGTTCAATTTCTCCAACGGCTTCAGTTGATCCGACGCGATTTTAGGGTTAGGTTTCTTATCTGTTCAATTTTATATCGTTTAATTTTCGGTCGGATCTTTAGATCCTTAAGTTTTAAGAGTTTCCTTTTGTCAATTCAAAAAATACCCTTCAGAAATTGATCCTAATTATATGTTATTTCGACCGTGCCGGATATCTAGGGTTTGAAGTGTTCGAGTTCTTTACAATTTGATCTTAAAATTATTGGGGGGTTTGTGTTCCTTTCGTGTGGTTGTTGTTGTATGGTCTTATTTTTGTGAATAATTTTCTGATTTCGATTTCAATTGTAGAGAAGTAGGGTTAGGGTTTGGGAGTGGTTTAGGGGCTCTTTATTTGGTCCAATTGGGTTGGGTATCCGTAACCTCTGACCTAGAAACGCTCTTTTGTGGTGAAATTACGCGTTTCTTTCACCGATTAAGGTTTCAAGAAGGCGTTTTAGTTTGTCATCTTTTTACCCGCAGTGGACCAGAGTGTAATTTGGGAGGTAAATATCTTAGTAATTAAATAATTTCATTCTATGTTTAGTAATTGGAGGAAAATTAAATGCATTGAGAACTATGGTTGTATGCATATTATATTATGTATCTTCTTTACTCAAAAGTTCATCATGGTGAGTGCCATAATCACATAACCTTAGTCCTGGAAGTTATTTTCTTTGCAATTGGTTAATTTTAGATGTAAAAATATATTTTCCACTTCCCTGTGGCTTGAAAATGAGTCCGTCAACGGGTTTATCTAATTCTGACACTTGATAATAATGATATTCTTTGAACTCCTACTGATTGTTCTTCCATTGGGGACAGCATGGGATGCAAGCGTGCCTTCGACAATGACGATTTCCAGGTTCCTGTTAAGCACCATAGACATTATGAACATGCTAACCAGCAGAATGAATTGGCTCCTGTTTTCCACTGGAAACCTTATTATCCAGGTAATGCTGTTTGCTACAGCTAATCTGTAGACTGTAGTTATGTGATGTCAACTTGAGGCATCACCATTATCTGCCATAAGTAATGTTCTCGTTTCTTATCTACTGATAAAAAACAGTTGAGAATGATGATCACCATCCTGAATCTCTGTGGTATGAGCCGCTTGAAATGGATACCATTGCTGAAGTTTCATATTTGGCTGACAAGGATTTTCAGACCAGCAGCTCTAGTGAAGAAGATTCTGGTTCTAGAGCAACTACTTTCTCATCTTTTTCTCCAGAATATATTGTATCCGATTTCGCTCAGAGAACATTTACTCCGTTTGAGGGTGCCTGTTCATCTTTGTTAGATGGCTCTCCCAGAAGACAAGTTCCAATAGGACCAAACCATCAAGCCTGTCTTCCTAAATGGCATAGCCACATTAAAGGGAACAATTTAGATCAGGTAAACCAGCCAAGTAGTTCCTTTCGATTTTTTGGAGAAGAAAATATTTATGATAATGATAAGAATGATGTGCTTATGGGGGCTTGTGTCATTCCGATGCCTAAAACTGGTCTGCATGAGGGAAAGAGTCATAAGATCGGAGACTGCCAAATGGATTGTGACTGCATGGATGGGGGTTCTATAAGATGTGTCCAACAACATATTACAGAAGCAAGAGAACAACTGAGAAAAGCTCTTGGGACTGAAAAGTTTGTGAATTTGGGGTTTTTTGACATGGGAGAGGAGGTAGCACTCAAGTGGAGTGAAGAAGAAGAAGACGCCTTTCACCATACTGTTTATTCAAATCCCGTATCGTTAGGACGGAACTTCTGGAAGCATTTGGCCATGGTTTTTCCTTCTAGAAGTAGAAAGGAAATTGTCAGCTATTATTTCAATGTATTCATGCTTCGAAAACGGGCTGCCCAAAACAGATCAAAGTTACTCGACATTGACAGTGATGATGATGAGTGGAATGGAAGCAATGGAGTCTCGTTTAAGATTATAGTTCAAGAAGAAGATGAAGACTCTGCTATTGAGTCTCTTGTTGTTCGAGATGATATGACTGACCATGAGGAGGAGGATTCTCCTGAAGAATACGATAGTGATGATGACAGAGGAGATGATGCCTCCGATGATGATGGTGTGATAGATGGTAGATTTGATACCATATCTCATCAGATGGATAAGAATGGTGAGAGATTACGCGAGGGATTTGACTTCCAAGATGATTCATGCATGTCCTCAGAGTGTCAAATTAATATGTCTGAGTCTTTTGGTCCAGTTGATACCGTCAAGCCTCTTCTGATCAGTGGGGATAAGTCCAATCTTGGCAGATGCTTGAGAACTAGTTCTGATGCGTCTAGTGATATGATGGGTTACGTATTGGATCCATGTGACTCTAAAATGTGGGATACTAGATCTCCAATCTGTGCAACAAAAAACGTCGATCTTCTACCGACTTCGAAAATGATCGAAGAGATATTCGGGGAAGACAGAGAGGATTACAAGGCGAGGGACGACTAAGGTATCATTTAGTTGTTCTGATATTTCTATCCTGTCTGTTTAATGCCTTCCATTGTAAATCACAGTTGGTCTCTTTGGCAGGCGAAATCGTCGTGCCAATAAAATTTTCTATGCCATTTGGAGAATTCAGTTTTTGATTTCTCTTTTGTACATTCCCTCAACCTCTTAAGTTACCTTTTGGATATGAAGGATTACAGTTCCAATTGCTAAGCAAAACTAACGCTTCCACTGTTGCAAATGGCAGTGAATTCCATTTATGAACCTAAACATATAAAATCTGTGCATTTCTTCACCCTTTAGCGTATATTAGCTTTCTTGTTTAAGATAAGACTGACTCTACCCTCTGTTGGTTTAAGAATGACGATGATTCTCAATTCAATGTAAGGTTATTTTATGACCCCATCATAAAGTCAATGTTACCATAACCACTTGGGGTAAAAGCCTGAGTGTCACTTATTTAATGTCACAAGTACTACCTTGTTTGAAAAGTTAAGACAAAGATAACATAATTGTCTATTCATCTTTGTTTAGCTTTCACCATTGTTTTACAAGCAGCAAATCAAGAACTTTATTAGTTCGTTTCTCATTTGTTGACTGACACCAACAATGATAAATTCATTTCTCATACAGGTTCATTTCTCATCAAATCAAGAGTTGAATATTCTTCCTTATAAAGAAAATCCAATGGTCGATAACGATACCCAGCATTATCATAAAATGTCTAGATTGACGAACATATATGCAATTAAAATCCACTTCAAAGAGAACATAGAAGGTAATTCCAAAACAAATATATATTGATCAATAATAAAATTCTTCAATGCCGGGGTGTTTTCCCTGTATCGAAGTCATAGGGTTGAACATGTTGAAAGAGTTCAATAAATATGTTATGAAATTTATGTAATGTGTTTTGGGGTCAATAAATAAGAGTTTAAAATTTTTTTTTAAGCTTCAACAAATGTATTGAATGTATTAAAGGAAGTTCAATAAATGGGTTTAAAAATTCAACAAATATCTCGTATCATGCCAGGAAATGTCCCGAAATTGAAGAGTAACCCATATGACAAGGGTGGTGGTGGATGAGTTCACATTTTCTTTTTTATATCGACAACAAATCAAGATCATTTGTTCATGTATTTATAGTCATGTCCCCTTTAGCAAAATAGTTTCATGGGAGTAAGAAATAACACGTGCCAAAAGGACATTGAGAAATGATAAAGAAGATTAATCCATCGGCAACTTGGTTCTCACAATTTAGGATCTTGACCGTCCAATGCAACAGAGAAAAGTGCTCATTTGACTACACGTACTTCCTATCTTTTGTTTTTCCCATTTTTTAATCTTCTGCCTCCATGCATGGAATTCTCCTCCAACTATAACAAAACCCAAGAGAGAGAGAGAGAAATAAGAGAGAGAAAGAGTCATGGTTTTGCTTTGATTGTTCTTCATGGGGGCCTCTTCATCGCCATCATTGGCGAAGGTTAATCTTTCATTCTTTTTTCATTTTTTATTTTAACCGATCAAGAATTGAACATTGAAGAGGTTGAAGAAGTCTTGAAAGTGAAAATTTGAAGGCTCCATTCCCTTTTACGATTCCGATCTTGTACTTGACAGAAACTGTCACATCTGATTTTCTTTGAACTTTTTCTGATCCCTTCTCGAGTTTCTCGATCTTGAAATTCACTCTTTTCTTGTCACTTGGATCCTTAAATGTAGCATTTTAGCAAGAAAAAATTCACGGGTTGCTAGTTTTTTTCTCTTTTCTTTACTGGGTTGTTTTCTTTTTTGATTTCTGGGTAACCAAACACAATAAAATTTCTCTATGGAAGGAAATCAAAAGACAAAGTTCATATGCAAATTCTGCAACAGAAGCTTCCCATGTGGGAAATCTCTGGGTGGACACATCAGAATCCACTCGACACACAACCAGAATTCAGTTCAGAGATCATCAGAAGAAGAAATCAACAGAGGAAATGCAGAAAAGTTTCAATCTTTCGGAGATTTGTGCAAAAACAAGAGAGATTCAATTTCAATTTCAGTACCAGAAGCAGCCGATGCTAATTCCAGTTATAAGCTTAGAGAAAACCCCAAGAAAACAAGGAGATTTGCTGCTGATTCAAATCTCAACTCAAATCAGGAAAAAAGATTCTGCAGAGAAGAATGTCCTGAGAAGCTTCAATTAGTAATGGATAGTCATTCAGACACTGACGCATCAATTTCGAAGGGATTAAGGAGATCCAAAAGAATCAACAATGGTAATAGTTACTCAAACACTTCTTGTTCGTCTGATTTGAAAATAGAGAAAGAACAAAGAGAAGTAGCTTTGTGTTTGATGATGTTGTCCAGAGATAATAATAATAATGGTGAGTCTTCTGATAATAATTCAATCGATTCCAATCGTGTTTCGGATTTGAATGGGTGTTTGGTGATGGGAAATGGAAGCGATGGGAAATTAAAAGCTTCTGATTTTAAGTTTTCTGAGAAACTTAAGAATGTTGAATACAATACTTCCGTTAATGAGTCAAGAATTGAAGGTGAAGAGGCGAAATTTGGGAAGGATGTGATGGGAAATGAAGATCATGATCAGTTGCCTTTAGCTTCTTATAAGTATAAGCTAAGAAAGAGAAGCAAGAATGGTTCATGTGGTCCGAAGTTTTCGGAGAACGAAAGCGAGAAGATGATAAATCCCGGGAGCGTTGAAAGCAGTTTAGAAACGAAAAACTGCCCGATTTCTTTCCCGGATAGTGAGCCTGTTGAGTCTAGCAGTGGAAAAAGCATAATTGATCAGAGTTTATCAGGCAATTTGGAAAGAAAATCAGTTTTGTCAAAGAAAATTACCAAGGGGCATAAATGTCCGATATGCGCGAAAGTATTCCGGTCCGGACAAGCCTTAGGGGGTCATAAGAGATCCCATTTTATTGGAGGTTCTGAAGGAATGACTATGGTAATGAATCGAGTCTCTGATCATGAGAATAAATGTGTAATTGATCTTAATCTTCCTGCTCCAATGGAGGCAGAGGAAGCCGGGTATATTAGGTTTATGGCTTGGTAATTTACTCAATGGAGGAACATATCTATCTAGTTTAGTCAGTTAAGTTCATTCATTCAATGGAAGATGAGATGCTGAAAGTGTATAGACAAGTTTCTATCTAGTCCTCAGATTCAAGGTAATGATTTTCTTGCATTTGCTTCTCTAATTTTACTTGTTCTTTTCCTTTTTATGTATGAACAAGAGTTTATTATTGCAAATTGAAGTTCATTTATCTGTTATTTATCATATTTCTTAGCTTGTTTTAGATCTTGTTTTGTCGAAATGACCCGAAACTGGAGCTTTCTTCACTGCCCATCTTCTGTTCCTAAAGGAATCAAAGACATCTTCTTTTGGAGAGACATGCCAAATACTAAGTATGCCAATATCAAATGGTTGAGAGCTTGACATAGAAGTTTTCTTCCAAGATTACCTACTCAAAAATTTGTATAAAATTATTCTGATTTATGCTAAGACAAGTGTTGATTAGCTCGATTAAACATGTTTTAGACATTATAAACTTTCAAGAACCAACCACTTCTTTTCTTGTTTTGACTTTTTAAAAAGAAAAATCATTTTAATCTTAAATCTCAAGTTGGATTTGGAACAGTTATAGAGTATAGAATCATAAGGAACCAAAGGTTTTTGCTGCTTTGAGTACTCAAGAAGAAATGTGTATTTTGGGTGGTTGCATTGTCACCTTTCATTAAATCATTCCCATTTGTGGTTTGACATTGTTGAAAATCAAGGGAGCAATGTTTGAATGATTTGAGCCATTGAAATATATTTGACTTATTCACATAGTTTGGGTTGGTAGTTTTCATTTTCATCTCATGGAAATCTTTTCTGGTATTTTAGTGATGGTAGGTTCTAAAAGAATTAAACGATCCTATTTGATCAAATACCTAACGTATATCCTTTTCATTATGAAAAATCTAAGCAAGTTTTGGAATAGTAAGTCTATGGGTTTTGTTATTAATGATAGTAATAACATTGATAATAGAGATATTATTAATATGATAGTGGTTTTATCGACCCTTTTCATTATGAAAAATCTAAGCAAGTTTTGGAATAGTAAGTCTATGGGTTTTGTTATTAATGATAGTAATGACATTAATAATAGAGACGGTATTAATATGATAGTGGTTTTATCGACGATTGATCAGTATATGATAATTTGAATTTATTCATATTTAACATGACTCCCTCATATTATATTTAAACACTATATAATGAAGATCCAAACAAAAAGCGAGTTGAGTACAATTAAGAACATTGAACTCTTAAAAGTTGAATGAGTCAATCTTACATTGTATGAGTGTAGAATCAGTCATAGCAGCCCATGCCAAAATACCATTCAAAGTGAAAAGTTGTATTGCATTTCCAAAAAGTTCAAGGTAATTGTTATTTGAGGTTAGAATAATTTAGTTGTAAGTTATCCCTTTCCCTAGCAAAAAATCCAAATGGTTCAAATGGGTGACCAATTGAACATTATATTCATCACATGACCCATTTGGTACCACACATTAACAATTTTCTTTTTGAAAATCAGCAGGTCATAATTTTACTCTACATTTTTTAAACTGGTCTACGGTACAAAATTTGTACTGTACAAAATTAATATTTTGATACATTGAAATGTAAAATTGATACAAATTGTTATGAGTATTTTCTCAACCACCAATGACACAATGACACGTGTTACGCCACATTAGGAGGATCACCGATGAAGGAAAGTTTTAAGAGAAAAGAATCGACCTCACCTGGTCAGCGAAGGGTATGCTCAGGTTGTACAGACTCAAGCACACAAAAGGGGAGGAATAAAAGTCCACAAAGAGAGCTCGGATAATCACGAACACAAAGTCATCATTACTTAACCAAAGTAGCACCCTACAGGTCCAATTGCCATGACATGATGTTAGGATAGTCTCTGTTCGGTCATTTCAACATTTAATGTTGAACGCTTTATGTCAAGGTCGCCTCCCTTCTATCCAATCAAGACAGACTTCGTATCTCGCAAAGCTTCTCCAATATGCCTCCAAGAGGCTTCTTCGGCACGCTTCCTCCTAGTCGAGGACTCAGGTATAAATACTTCCAGCAATCGAAGAAGAGGTATGCCTTCTATCCCCAAGGAAACTATGCCAAAATATCGACCAAATACTGACATAAGCATCGGAGGCCCTTAGGCGGGGCAAGTATCCCCCGGTTCCTCACCTTTTGGGTTTCTTGTTTATGTTTTGCAGACTTTGAAGAAATACAAGGAGCTCCAACCAAAGGGGAGATTTGATGAAGTGATGTTGAAGTTTTCGGCATGAACAATTAGCGTCGTATGTTGGGACGACTGTCAACTCATTCATATTTAAAGCATTTGAAACCCTTTTCTTTCCTCAGGGAGAGAACATGTCTAGTACTTTAAACCGATGAATATCTAAGAGTGCAATTAAATATTTATAGTGAAGTAATAATATAATTAATAAATAAGATTATTTAATTAAAAAATTTAATTAATAATCTGATTTATTAGAGCTCAAGATTATAGGTCCATGATCCCTAAGTTANATATATATATATATATATATATATATATTTAAATAAATATATTGAGTATTTTTTATTATCAATAAGTGAGACAGAATATCTAATTTATGAAGTTAGATAATTATAAATTATTATCAGATAATAATTTGAATCAACTAAATCTGAAATTTGTGAACTAACAGATAAGTTAGTTCATAAAGATAATCATATATGTTATTTTAGAACTAATTGATATCTAGATATCTATCTGATTAAAATAAATATTTAATTCACAGTGATTGTCACGTGTCAATTTCTGTAGTGGCACATGGCACTGTAGTAGTGATCGTGCAATATTGTAGTGCCACATGACACTTTGTCAACTCACGACAACTGCAATGCTATATGACACTACAATTGTGCACAAATTATAGTAAGTCCCACTACAATGGTAGTTTTGAAATTAAATATTATTTTTAGTTTATCCCTAAAAATCTTATATGCCATTATCTAAAAAATATATAGATATTATTCTATTGGCCTTAGTGTTGATAGACATTTGAGAACACAATTGCTATCAGGGTGAATTCTCTATGTGATTAAAAAGTTAATAAAAATTCTGAAAGAATAATCATTGTATCTCTCAGAGGATTATCTCACTAAATTAATCATTCTCAATAAATCTCTAGATCTCATGTGTTCAGTGCATCTAAAGACAGAAAAAATGTCTTTGAATTATTCTATATGCCCACACACGTCCTAGTGTGCTTGAAGATTGACTTGGAAGATCTTGGTGTGGATCTCGAAGTTTGTTTGTTCATGGGAACGCAAGATCATTGGTTTACTAGGACGCTTGATATATACAACAAGAGGTATATGATTCTTATCCATATATATTTGTTTTAATAAATAAATATATAATGGATCCTGATTGAAAAGAATTTTCAATAAAAGTTTTTATTTTAGAAACCGTTGTGTCGCGCTTGTTTTCGTTTTATAAAAAAAATATGATTAATTTTTAATATATTTCTAAAAACCATCACGCCTCCGTTGCGCGAGCGTCGAGTTTCCAACATTGTCACCATGACAATCACCCGGCAAAGGAAGAATGACATAACAGGTGTAATCTCCAAGGTAACTAGGACTGGGAGGAAAAATGTGCCAGTCACCGTTTGGGTCATAGCGGTCTCTTGCACGAAAATGGTCCTTCCCAAAACTAAAAGGCTCACCGCAGAATCTTTAGACATTCACGGAACCCTCGGGAAAAATCACCCAAGGAAGGGTAGTACGACCTCTTGACTCGGAGAGAGTGCCACCTCTCGGTGAAGCCGGGACCAACACCAAGCAAGAATGATGATGGCTGGACTCTCCCTTTGTAAGGTTCTGGTTGGGCTCATCACTAGAAGACGAAGGAGGAGAACAAAGTCATCAGAGAGTAAACGAAAGCGAAGCTCCCCAAAGGACCCTTCAGGGGAAGTATATGAGCAACGACGACAGGTGGAGGAAAGTATCGACGGGCCACCCTCCGTCTAAATCCCTGATGTCGTTCTTGGCCATCAGTAATTTTGTAAAGCTCCTGTGTAGGTGACAGGTAGTATGGATGAATGGGTCCAGGATCAACCCCCCCACTATGGGTGAGATACAAACATGGGCTACACAACTTCCAGTTCTAAAATCCCACTTCAGGTGAAATGAAAGGACGAAAGCCTTGACAAGACCGGTGCACGGGCTCGCGAGCCAAGTCAAGACATGAAGCCCCAGTGAGAAGATTTGGTTTTACTCCTACCAAGCCCTTGTGCGAGATAGATCAACCTATAGGAAAAGAGCCTATGACCGGCGCTCCACTTAGGAAAGACTTGAAGTGCCAAGATGGTTGGTCGTACTCCCACCAGAACAGCCGGAGAGGAAGGATCAGGATGAACCCATATCTCCCCACATACAAAATGTGGAGCTCGGGAGGTCCTGCCATTGAGGCGAAGATACAGCTCGGGAAATGAGGAGCCCACTCGCCTTTGGTGGCATACCATAATCATGAAGCTAATTAGGATTTCGGGATGCTCCCATCTTGAAGGAGGAATCGAGACCGGAATGTATGAATTTAATAAATGCACGTAAGTTGCACATGATTTATTTTGGGAACGATTCTCCCCTTCGGTTTTCCCTTAGCTAAGAGCAAAAAAGTTGTTTTCCTTTAAAACGGTCAACGCCAAGATGTAAAGGTCAAAAAAGCTGTTTTCTTCTACAATGTACGATGGAGGATTAAAAAGTGATGACTCGCAATGTGCTTTAGCCCGACAGTCGGGATTAAGTAAAAAGTGATGACTGACGATTTGCTCTAGCCTGACAATCAGGATTAAACAAAAAACCATGACTGGCGAGGTGCTATAGCCCGGCAGGCGGGATTAAAAAAAGTGATGACTAGCAAGGTGCTCTAGCTTGGTAGTCAGGATTAAACAAAAAGTGATGATAGTTGAGGTGCTGTGGATCAGTAGTCAGGATTAAACAAAAAATTATGATTGGCGAGGTGCTCGAGCCCAACAGTCAGGATTAAATAAAAGCTGATGACTGGTGAGATGCCCTAGCCCGTCAGTCGGGATTAAAATAAAAAGTGATGACTAGCATGGTGCTCGAGCCTGTCAGTTGGGATTAAAAAGTACGACTGGCGTGGTGCTCTGACCCCCCAGTCATGATCTAAAAGTTATGTCTGTCGAACATTCATGCTCGCAAATGTGATTCAAGAGTCTAACCAGAACAGGGACGCCTGACTGGACATCAAGGCAAAAATGATGTCTTCCGAGCACTCATGCTCATAGATGAGATTCAAGGGTCTAGCTAGAACAAGTACGTCTGGCTAGACATAAAGATGTCTGCTGAGTACTCATGCTCGCGGACGGATCGAGGGTCTAGCTAGAGTAGGCACGTCTGACTAGACATCAAGTAAAAAGTGATGTCTATTTAGCATTCTAACTCATCATACATGATCAATGATCTACCTAGTGTAGGCACGCCTAGTTAGACATCAAGGATAGATGTCTGCTGAGGGCTCCTGCTCGAACACAAGATCGAGGGTCTAGCTAGAGCAGGCACGCCTGACTGAACATCAAGGCAAAAATAATGTCTGTCGAGCATCCCAGCTCGTCAGACGGGAACAAAGGTCTAGCCAGAGCAGGAATGCCTGGCTAGGCATCAAGGATAGCTGTCTGTCGAGCACTCATGCTCGCATATGAGATTAATGGTCTAGCTAGAGCAGACATGCCTGGCTAGACATCAAGGAAAGATTTATGCCGAGCACTCATGCTCGTAGAAGAGATTTAAGGGTCAAGCTAGAGGAGTTACGCCTGACTAGATATCAAGGAAAGATGTTTGTCGAGCACTTATGCTTGAAGATGGGATTCAAGGGTCTAGCCAGAGCAGCCACGCCTGGCTAGACATCAAGGAAAGATGTTTGCCCAATACCTATGCTCACAGACGGGATTCAAGGGTCTAGCTAGAGCAGCAACTCCTAGCTAGACATCATGGAAGATGTCTTCTGGAGCAAGAACGGCCAACTAGTCCAAGGAAAGTAATGATTGCCAAACACTTATACTCGTGTGACAAGGTTATGGAAAAGCCTCACCCTAGGCAATCTCAACATCAAGGACACGGATATCTATTGAGCACTATAGCTTGAAAGACAAGGATAAAGCACTCTGATTAGCGCTTCAGTTCAATGATTTATCTAGAGCAAGAACGCTAGAATAGATGATAAAGGAAAAGTCATTTGGATAAAAACTAAAGGAATTCATCTTGCCTTCTGGGTCGCCAGACCAGGAAAAATCCCAACTAGGAAAAGGCGAAACGATGCAAAAATGGTCAAATAATTAATTCCATTCGGTACAATCTCCCTTGACGAATGAAACTTAAGGCACAAGAGTGAGATGCCCAAGGTAGGTAAAGTCTAGCTAAGATGATGGAGGCTTCAGAACTGGGTATAAGAGGCCACCCAAGTCCTCGATTGGGGGCAACTATTATGGGTGTTTTTTCAACCATCAATGACGTAACGACATGTGTTACTCTGTAGGAGGCCCTCGATGAAGGAAAATCTTGGGGAAAAAGAATCAACCTCACCTGATTACTACCGAGGATGCTCAGGTTGCACAAGCCCGAGCATATGAAAGGGGAGGAATTAAAATCCACAAAGAGAGCTCGGATAATCTCGAACACAAGGCCATGACATTATGTCAGGATGGCCTTCGTCGAGTCATTTTGACATTTTATGTTGAATGTTTTATGTCAAGTTCACCTCCCTTCTGTCCAATCGACATAAGATGTATGTCTTCTCTCCCCTAAAGAAACTATGCCAAAATATCGACCAAATTCTGACTTAGGCATCAGAGGCCCTTAAACAGAGTAACCACCATCCGATTCCTCACCTTTTGGGTTCCTTGTTTGTGTTTTGCAGACTTTGAAGATACAAGAAGCTCAACCAAATGGGAGATTGCATGAAGATCACTATTGAAATTTTCAGCATCAACACATATGTATCAAAATACAACTCATATATGGTACAAAGGCTGCACTGTAGAATAAACCCATTTTTAGTGTTTTAGATAGTGGGAATATAACTTTAAGTGAACCATATATAATTTGTGTTTCATTCTTAATTCAATCTCTAATTTTAGTTTTGTTAATTTAATGCCTGAGCTAACTGATTAACAACTGAACCCTCAACAACATATCCACAACATATCTTATGAGATAAAGATAAATGATTGCCCCTATCCTTAGCAGGTTCCTGATCGGCTCGGCTAACTCATCCTTCCGACGATCTATATTGTCGTCCTCCCATTTTCCTTGCGTCTTCATCCAGACCAATGGCTATTTGATTATTGAGGGTTCATTGTGGCTAGGGGTTGCGACTGAGGCTGAATGGCAATTGGCAGAGATTGGCCTACATTTGCAACTGAAGCTGTATCGTAAGGAGGTTCTTCTTGGTTCTGATTTTCTCTGTTGTTCACCATGGCGACAATGACGATTGGGATAATGATCGAGTGAATAAGTGGGAAGATCTATGTTTCCCTTTGACAACGTTAAAATATGTATGCTTAGAATCTGAAGTCAAATGATCGCCATGCTTCATTCATCGAGTCATTCGAGAATTTAAAAAAATGACAGTAACAATCCATTTGTTCAGGTTCTTTTTGCTTTGAACTTTCCAATCCATAAAATTATTCAAGTTCTTCTCCATTTTTTTTTCTTATTGCAATAAATTTTGATGTTCTTATAAATGTTTTATGAGAATTTGACGATTTAATTTTATGAGTTAGTGGGATATGCAATATGCTTTTTTATTAGTTACGGTGAGTACTTTGTTTTATTGTTTCAAATCAGAGTGTTATATTAATTTATTTTTGTTAGGTTGATCTAGTTTGACCTTATCTTTATGTTATTTAATTATCTATTTGATTTATTAAATTTGGATCACATCAATTTCATGTCGCATATCTGGATATTGTTTACTGAATTTTAAATCTTTGATTGTTGTGACAATATATTGCGTGTATTATTTTCTGAAGATTTTCGTAATTAATGTCGTATAGTATCGGTATTTATTATATGTATATAATTGTACACGGTATTATATTTACATACTGATAGTATATATTACTGTATACATCATGTAACAACTTTTTATTATTAACATGCATATAATCTTTTTTAATGTCTTTTTAAATAGGCTGTTAATTGTGATTACTAAACAATTCATGCCAAAAAATATTGTTACAAGGCTATTACTATTATTATATTATAGTTTCTTTAATTAGTTTTGTCAATTTATAATAGATAATCACCATCAATGCATCTATATTTCTAATCATTGTTATATAATATAGCTTAATACAATTCCAACTTCTTGAGCAAGATGACAATGACCATGAAAAGAGGGATAAACAAAAGAATTATTCAATTTTACCATGGAGATGACATACTAACTTTGAATATTTTATTTCAATCTTTTGTAATTGAGTAGCCAATTAATTATTTGATGTTTGAAATAGTTTCTATGACAATTATGATGGATATTATTGTTACGATATTTGATAGTAAACTTTTGATGATATATATGAATTTTGTAATGAATGATATTCTTTTAGGATATAAATAATAGATTGAAATGATTTTAAAGGCTGATACTGATTCTATGATAATGTATATAATTTTTCATAAATATTCTTGAAGTGATGGGTATACCATGAAATCTTTATGATATTTGGATTATTGTTTCTATATGTATATGATAATAGACTAGTACATAAATATATGCTATATATAATTTTAAATGAATGATATCATTTTATGATAAATGGTGGATTAAAATGATTTGAGAATTTATATTAATTTTATAATGATAGATATAAAACTTTATCAATAGTTTTAAAATGTGTGATCTTTATGATACTTGGATTATGGTTTCTACACATATATGATACTATACTATGCATATATAAATATATATTATAAATAATTTTAACATTACTAATAAATTTGGCGCTGGACATTTTCATTGACATAATAAACCTTACCACATATATTATCATATCTATTGAAATAACACATCATGTGATGCATCTTACAACCAATGATAACTTTAATTTATAGTTAACGTATTTTCTCCCTTCATCTCACCTGCGTCATAAAAATGGATTATGGATTATTAACCATCTATCTTGTATTTAAGAATAAAAAATAATAATAACAATCAATAAGTTACAATGACATACAAAATAATAGGTAATTATACAGTACATAATTATATAGAGTATATACTACATAACAAATTTTAAGTATGAAAAATCTACAGAATATAGAAAATACAATGACCTGCCTTCGAAAAATAGAGCAAAACAGATGGACAAATTGTTAACTCGCAAAATAGTTATATTAAACAGTTTCATGAAGAAAAAAAAACTTAAATAAACTCAGAAGAAAACTCATAACAATCACAAATCTCATAAAATCAAGCATGAATTTCAGATTAAATCTAAATTACAAGCACAAAAAACTTACATCTGATTTTGACCTTTGCAATTTTTTGTATATTGTGAATCTCGTATATATTGCGCCTTAAATCTAAGACGAAAACTGAAATTTTCATCTTAAATTCATGATGTCCATGAAGATTGCGATGATTCGTTACAGATTCCTGATTCTGTATTTTGATTTCTACTGCTGGTAGATGGTTGTGATTTCAGCATCATTGTGTTTGGGTTTCGTCTAGTTCGTGGCTTCTGCCGGGGGGTCGTGAGAGAGTTCTTTTATTTAGTAAACAAGGTATTTTTGTCTAATTGAGTGTTTTGTTTTAGTTTGTTATTGGGTCACTATATTATTCGGCCCATATGTGCAAATTACTAAATATCGGACCATTATTTGTTTTATTTTTATAAACAGGCCTACATTCCTAATAAAGCCTATGATATGAGTGTAAAAGTATTAGATGGTAATAAAAGGCCCAATGAAAGCAGCCCAGAACTACCAGAAAACCCTATAAAACAGCCCATTAAAGGCCCATAAGCAAGAAAAACAGCCCTAAAATGACCATTAATCAGCGGCCCAATTCAGGCAGCCCAAAGAGCTTGAAAACACCGTCTCATCCCGTCCAGAACATCGAACCATCCCGTCCTGTCCTGCTCGATTTCTCTCTTGAACACAAGATGGGACGGTACGGAAAAAAATTGTCCCGTCCCATGCACACCCCTAATGTAAATATACAAAACAATAAAACTTGACAGCAATTGAATTTGATTTAATTGTTTAAACCTCTCCACCTATTTTATTTTATGAGATGCGTTTTAATCGTTGAAATTTTATCTCTAAATAAATATTCACAAAGAATCTTGATGACAACAAGTTTTGCTAGCAAGTGCGTCACGATCCCATCTGATGGAGGGTTTTGATGGATCATGACTTATGATCACACTAATATCCTTCAAAAATATATCTCACACTAATATCTTTAAAATGTAAGAAAAATTATATTTTTGTTCCTCAAACTATCGTTGATAAACACTTAAACCTTAAACTTTCAAATGTGACAGCTTAAACTATAAACTGCATAAAACTTACATTTTAACTCTCATAGTAGATCCATCTATTCCCCCATTAAGTTTTATCTAAACGATGTCGTTTTGAAAGAAAGAAAAAAATGACGTCATTTCTAATAGTTAAAATGACGTCATTTTAAGTGATCATGATAAATTTTCTCCATTTATCAAACACACCTCAAAAGGACAAAAATGGATTTTTGCTAAACTATACCACTTGATAATTGAGTTTATAAAAAATATGCCCATGCCCTAATTTTCACTAATCTAACCCCGGGCTCACATTCTCTTCATTTTTCTCTTTTTTCTTCATTGTCCTTACATGATGTCTAATCAAATGTCAAATTCTTCTTCACTCAACAATCAACCACCCTACCCCATAGTAGTCAATTCCGTTTCGGTGGTCGTTTCAGTTTTTTAAAAAATTAAATATTTCAAATATTTTAATGTTTCGATGCACCATTTCAAAAAAAAAAATTTATTCGTCCAAAATAATATTATAAAATTTATTATATATATAATATAACTAAAAAAAAGTGAATCAATAGATTATATCAACATGTAATTACCATTAATCTTAATAACTCTTTATCCAGAAGAAAATTCTAAATTAAGTACTTTATCCTATTATATTTAGATCCTACATCTTAATATTGCTTTATCCTATTATATTAAGAAAAAATTTTAAAAACTCCCTAGTCCTTATCTGCTCTCTCTCCTCACTCTCTCACTTTCCTTTAGCTTTTCCATCAATCCAAACACACTCGATTTTGCTCTAATCCATTAACAATGACTGCCATCGTTTCTTCCATGCAACCCACCTTTCACCCCGTCTTTCTGTTTCTTCTACTTCCTCTTTGCCAGCGTCAATTTTTCTTCTGAGTCCTACCGCCTTCTCCGTGTCCAAAATCCACGCTCTCTCTTCCTATAGTTTGACATTTTTAAGCCTCTGCAAGTGTTTTAGACCCATTGGGATTTCACCCAGATGCCAGAAGAAACTCACTCACTATCCGGATGTAATGGGACGGTCCCCTCTCTTCTGTTAAATTAATCATTCCAGGTAAAAATTTGGAGGTATTTTATCTTATCCTTTGCTTCATTCATTAAAAATAGAAGGATCCATACAAAAAAAAAAGAAAAAGAAATTTTAGTTTCATTGCCACTACGCCCAGTTCTTATTATCTGAATTATGCTTTTGTTTGTAGTTCCGCGAAGAATTAATGTTATTGACTTAGAAAGAAGGGATTTGGGGCATTCTTTTGTTTGGCCCATACACGGTGAAACATAAGAATTTCGGCCGAAAACTGGCTGAAACACCCCGGAAAACTGGCCGAAAAAACCCCCCCTTTCATTCCGGTTTTTGGCCGGAACTTCCGGCCATTCCGGTCGGAATGGAATGGGAATGACAGCTATGTCCTACCCACCTCCATTACCCTCATTTCTTCTTCTTGTTTTTCATTTCTTCAACTTCACATTCGTCTACTTCCTGCTACTGCTACTGGTGGAGAATATTTCATCATCTTCAAGAAAAGCTTTCATCGTCTTCTTCATCTTCAAGAAAAGATTTCATCGTCTTCTTCATCTTCAAGGAAGGTTGCATGTATGATTTTTGTTTTCTTCTTTCTGAAAAACTTGAAGTTTCATGAATTTTCGTTCATGACTTTTCTGGGTTCTGGGTTTTTCTGTTCCTACAACAACATGCAGTACGTTATTTGAAGTTCATGTAGTGTAATTGATGACTACAAGATGATCGTGTAGTGTACACGAGGACTACACAATCCTCGTGTAGCCATCGTTTAGACTTCACACAGTGTACATGATCTCCGTGTAGTCCTCGTGTACACTACATGATCATCTTGTAGTGCATCAAGAATTTCTTCAGTAGTTCACGATGCAGTACAAGAGCATAGTCCAGCATCTTATACACTACACGAGGACTATATGATCATTATATAGTGTACACGAGGACTATATGATCATTATATAGTGTACACGAGGATTACACGATCATCGTGTAGTGCCATCATGTAGTGTACATGAGGACTACACGTTCAGCTTTTAGTCATTATGTACACTACACAATGATCGTGTAGTCACCGTGTACACTACACGATGATCATATAGTTCTCGTGTACACTACATGATCATCCTATAATATTCCATTTCATTCTGTAGACTTCTTGTACTGATTTCCTTCATTGATGTATATACAAATATGTCTGAAGTTCGAATTTTTGTAATTCATGATGGAGATTAAGAGAAAAATTGTACAACATGATCTTTTAATGAAGAGAATACCAAATTATTAGATATACAACTAACTGCCCTTACCATGAGTTATCAGGTATATTGCATGAGAACTCCTAGTAGACCTCTCAAACTATGATATGTCCATCAAATTGCTTTATAGAAGTCATGTCCCTCGCCCTCCTGCTAAAATTTTAAATGAAAGAGATTTACAGTTTTTTGTTAAAGAGAATATATCATAATCACTTCGAACCCCATTATTTGTAAGTACCAAACCTAATTTTTTTCCATCTCAAAGTTGGGATCCTGAAACCACAATCTCACAACAACCTCGGGTTCCTGAAACTCAAAGGTTTTATCAGAGTTGAGTTTCTAAAATCACAATGTCACAACAACCTCGGGTTCCTGAAACTATAATGTCACAATAACCTCTGCATAAAAGCATTTCTCATTCTGAGTGTGTTGATCATTTTGAAAGGAACTAGCATTATGATGATGTTTTTGGTCATGACTATTGTAACGACCTTGGTGACGATAACGATGTTTTTGAGGATGAGGATGTCGATGGTGGTGATGATGGTTTTGATCAGGGGGCGTATGATGAAGCCATCTGTGGAGATGACCCTGATAAAGTCATCCGTGGAGACGACCATACAACAATACCAGACTTGTATATTGGTCCTGAACCCGAGACCACTCGTCATTTGCCATCATGACCTGATTTGAATGCACAACGTCCTAAGTCCAATGAGCAACGGGCTGATTCGAATCAGCTTGTATCAGACACAATCAGTATGTATGAGTTGTACAGTGATAAAGGCGAGTTGGATAAGGTTGCTCGTATGATGGTCATTTGAAGAAATTTTGAGTTTCAAGTCTTCAAGTCAACACCGTCGATGTTGGTACTTGTACGTGTTGAGAAAACATGCGAAGTGAGGTTACTGGCCATGAAACTGTAATACTGTCCATACTTCAAAGTTACAAAGTTCATTAATATACATGCATGCACATTTGAAGTATTGAGACATGAACACCATCAGACTTTATTTTCATTGATTTGGTCATTCTATAAGGTCCAAATACATGTGTGTTCGATGTATATATAGGCTAAAAGACATAATGGAAGATGTTTGGCTTGATCTTGGTGTCAACATAAATTACCATAAGGCATGGAAGGCTAGAGCATATGCTTTGAAATTAGTTCGAGGGTCGCCTGAAGATAACTATAGGATGCTCCCAGCATATTGTCACATGTTAAAATAAAAAAATCCATGTATTTTTTTCCATCATAAGGTCTACACGATCATCGTGTAGTCTACAAGATAAGTACACGGTCATTATGTACCAATCATGTAGTCTACAAGATGGGTACATAATATCCGCGTAATCATCTTGAAATCTACATGATAGGTACACGAATATCGTGGACGCCAAGTGTACCCATCGTGTGCTCATCTTTGAGTCTACACAATGTGCGTGTACCCATTGTGTAGTCTTCAAGATGGGTACACCGACCTCATGTATCCATTCTGTATTCTATGTACTCTGCCAATTTCAATACAATAATATTAAATACTTTCAGGGACAACAATACACATAGAGACTGATGAACAAGATCATTTTAAATATTTTTTCATGGCTCTTAGACCCTCTATTCATGAATTTCTCAATTGTATATGTCATGTCATTGCTGTTGATGCAACAACCTTAAAATCTAAATTCAAAGGGGTATTATTTGTTGCAACAGTAAATGATGGGAACAACCAAGCATATCCTATTGCATTTGACATTGCAAAAATTCAGAAAATAATGATTCATGAGAATGGTTCTTCCGTAAATTTCACAATGTAATTAGTGTTTTGTAAGACTTGGTGTTTATATCCGACATGCATACAACTATACTAAATGGTGTACATGTTGTATTTCCCAATTAGCTTCATGGAGCTTACATCTTCCATATGGGCCAAAATATCAAATCAATTTATAAAAAGGAAGATGCAGTTGCGTTGTTTTTTGAAGCAGCAAAGGAATACCGTATATTAGAATTCGATCGGCTGATGACTCATTTTACATCTGCATTTATGGAAATCTCACAATACGTGTTGGTGGGGGGGGTGTTGACAGGTTGGTACGTTCCCGTTTTGATGGAAGGATGTACAATATAATAACTACAAGCATTACGGAATGTTTGAATGAGATTTTGAAGATGCTAGAAAGCTTCTCATAAGATGCCTTATAGAACATACTTGTGATATGTTACAATGGTGGTTTTATGAACGACGGACGACCGCATGTCAAGTGACCTCGCATACGACAGATTAGATTAAGATGGAGCTTAAAATTAAGCATCTTACATCACGATCACTATCAGTGTTTCCTTCTGATATCCACAAGTTTTGTGTCACGGGCAGGGGTAGGGAAGTAGTGGTAAATTGCATCTCAAGACTTGTACGTGCAGAGAATTTGATCTTGATCAAATTCCATGCAAGCATGCGTTAGCTGCATGTCGGCAGCGTAATATTTCTGTATACAGTATGTATTCGATGTACTATAAAAATGAGGCTCTAATAGTTGCGTAGGCGAAAATAATACATCCTCTCAGAGATTAAACAGATTGAGTCATCAGCCATGAGGTTCAAGAAAAGGTGATATTACCACCTATAACGAGGCGGCGACGTGGCATACCTAGGGCAAAAAGAATTTCATATAGAGGTGAGGAAGTAATAAGAAGGAAGTGCACACATTGTGGGTAAATTGGTCACAACCAACAAACGTGCAGAAATTAAATTCCTCTCTCTCAACATGCTGACCAATCCACTACCACTTAAAATAAAAGTATTGACTTTTATAATTTTTTAAATATTACTATAGAAAGAGACATATGGTTATTATTAATATTGTCATGAAGTTTAAATATTAATACGAAATTCATCGTGTACCCTACAAGAATGCTACACGATGACCATGAAGTCATCGTGTAGCCTATAAGAAGGCTACACGATGACCATGAAGTCATCGTGTAGCCTACTAGAAGCCTACACGATGACCATGAAGTCATCGTGTAGCCTACTAGAAGCCTACACGATGACCACGAAGTCATCGTGTAGCCTATAAGAAATTGGGATATAAACATATAGTAACCAAAACCAAGCATTCAACAACATATAAAAAAATAGGCATTAAAAAAACCATAAAATTAGTAAAAGTATAAAAAATACCTATCCGAGTTATAGAATAAAAAATTATTTTGGCACTACTTTTCCACGTGCAAATAACTCAATTGCAATTCTTCGATATCTCGACATTTTCGTTTGAGTTATTTCTTCGAGTCATCTCATATGTGAGGGTTTCGACAAACTTAAAAGAGAATAACCCACAATCAAAGCTACAAAACACATGAAATGTAAAAATATAATTAAATAATATGTATGAAATTATAAGTGCGTAGTGAACTTTAAAAAGTAAGTATATTTCACTTACCCATGCTCTTGTTGTGGACACGACATGACCTCATATTCTCACGTATTTTTGGGTTGAACCTCCTTTCTTTTCTTATAAGTGTTCATTATTTGAAACAGACAGGGGACAATTTTCATTTAAGGTTTCATCAACTCAAGATACAAGGAGCGTCTTCATGGAGTTATATATACAAATTAACTAGCCATTCAAATCAAGCTCTACCGCTATCCAATGACTTTTGTTCACATTCCTTGTAAAGACAACCTATAAAAATTAATAGATAAAAACAATTATTGGCCTTTATAAGTAAAAAAAGTATGTTTACTAGCTTTTTTACAAGACATACATTATCAAACTCTTCCTAATCCCTTCTAAAGTTCTTCTGCAAGCCAAGGACTGAGTACCCGAGAGAATCCTCCACCTCAAGAGTGAAGCCCGCGGGATTTTGCTCAAACTCTTCCACTAGGCCGGATAGGTTTCCCTGTAATGTCAAATCAAACATTGTAATTCAATAAAAATGATCATGAAGTGTACACGATGCCCATGAAGGTATCGTGTAGACTACATGAAGTTCAAAACATAAAACATCTTACTTACCTACAGAATCAAATCATCAACGATGACTGTGAAGTGAGGGTTGTACTCCTGCAAATCCTTCCAAATAAGCTCTAAGTATGCATCGATATATTGCAATGTAATAAAGATTAGATTACATAAGATATTAATATTTATTTTTAAATACCATATAAAAAAGATTATAAATAACTGCTTACATCTGACTCAAGCCATTGATAATGTGAGGAGACTATTTTTTTAAACCAGGTATGGTCAACGTTGTAAAATCCTACTTCTACTTTCTCGTTCCTGTACAACGTAATTACAAATCGACATTAAAAGTTTTATGATGGGTACACGATGGCCATGTACAATCATGTAGTCTACATGATGACTACCCAATGACAGTATAACCCCCGTGTAGTCTATATGATGGCTATATGGTGGCCGTGTAACCATCGTGTAGCCTACACAATGAGTACAAAATGGATGTGTAACCATCGTGTAGCCTACACGATGGCTACATGATGTCCGTGTAATCATTGTGTAGTCTACACGATGGCTACAAGATTTTAGTGTAACAATCGTGTAGTCTACAAATGTCTATGTATGAGAAGAAGAATCGTACCCGATGTCTATGTATGATGTCTACACGATGTCTATGTATGATGTCAGTGTAACAATCGTGTAGTCTTCTTGTCCTTATTTTTCTACTGCTTATTTTTCTTCTTTATCTTCTTCTTTTTCTTCTTTTTCTTATTCTGTTTTTTTTCTTCTTTTCTTCTTTTTCTACCATATTCTTCCATTTTTTTTCTAACTCTTCATCCTCTTTTTTCTCTTCTTCCTTTTCTCCTTCTTTTTCTTCTTCCTTTTCTACTTCATCCTCTTTCTTTCCTTCATTTGTTTCTTCTTTTACTTCTTTTCCATCTTCTTCATTTTCTTTAACCTCTTCTTCTTCCTTTTCCTCTTCCTCTTCATCCTTTTCAGCTTGTTCCTCTTCTTTCTATACCTTTCTCTATCTCCTCCACTACCTTTCCCTTTCTTCTTCTTCCTCTTCCTCGTCTACATTCATCATCATGTAGTCTTCTTCTTCCTCTTTTCTTCTTTTTTCTCATTTTTCACCACCTCCTCCTCCTCCTCCTATTTCTTCTTCTTCCTTTTCTTCTTCCTTTTTTTTCTTCTATTTTTTCCTCTATTTTTTCTTCATTTTGTCTTCTTTTTTTCCTACTTCTTCTTTTTCATTCTCTTTTTTTCTTCCTTTTCATCTCACTCCTCCTTCATGTTCATCTATTTCTTCTTGTCCTTCTTTTTCTACTTCTTATTTTTCTTCTTTATCTCCTTCTTTTTCTTCTTTCTTATTCTATTTTTTTTCTTCTTTTCTTCTTTTTCTACTATTTTTCTTCCATTTTTCTAACTCTTCATCCTCTTTTTTCTCTTCTTCCTTTTCTCATTCTTTTTCTTCTTCATCCTCTTTCTTTCCTTAATCTGTTTCTCCTTTTTCTTCCTTTTCCTCTTCATTCTTTTCATCTTGTTCCTCTTCTTTCTATACCTTTCTCTCTTCATCTATCTCCATCTCCTCCACTACCTTTCCTTTTCTTCTTCTTCCTCTTCCCCGTCTACATTCATCATCATGTAGTCTTTAGGAGTTTGAGGACGTAATGAGAAATCATCAATCCATGATGTTACCATATGCTCCATCAAAATATTGATTTAGAAAATTAAAGAGGAAATGACTAATTGCATGGACACAATATTCTTGTCTATTGAAGTGATCTTTTGTTTCATTCCAATCAAACATTTCATCACCCAATCCCAATTCTTATCCTCTATCTTTCAATTACCTCCTTCTCGGACCTCTTGCTCTTCTTCTTCTTATCATCATCTTCCTCTTCTACCCATGGTAATGATAAATGAAGCGTCGACTGAAAAAACATATAACATAAATCAGACAAACCAGTTAAAGATGAGTACACGATGTCCGTACAACCATCATGTTGTTTAGACGATAGGTGCACGATGGTCGTGTACCTATCATGTATGCTACATGATGGCTACACGATGTTAGTGTAACCATCGAGTGGTGACTAGAAGGATATAGGATGAGTACACGATATCCGTGTACCCATCCTGAAATCTACATGATAGTTACACAGACCTCGTGTACCTATCTTGTAGGCTACCCGATGGTTACATTGACCTCGTGTACCTATCATGTAGTCCACACGATAGGTACACGATGGTCGTGTAACCATCGTGTACCTACACGATAGACGCACGAGGTCAATGTAACCATTGTGTCGCCTACACGATAACTACATGCTGTCGGTGTACAAGAAGAAGAAGGGTACAAAATGATCTTGAGCATACCTTTTCCTCCTTTTGTTGCTCTCCAGCTACAAATCTCCAGTAGCTTGTTTCTTCTTCTTCCTCTGTAGAGATCAATGAATGAACTGTCAACTAAAAATGCAAGTAATATGAATTAGTATATATGCAAGTAATATAAATTAAGTTATCAACATAATTCACAACTTAAATTCTCCTTCAAAAAAATTTCTCTTTACAGATTCTCAACCGGTGCCATTCTTGTTGGACACCACTTGAGAATCCTTGAACCTTGGTCGAAACCTAGTTAGCGTGCAATCTACCCACCAAGGGGATATATTCAAATACACATGCCTATTTAAATAAAAAAGAGTAATTCAGTATTCAACACATAAATAAATCAAAACATCTGTTTGTATACTCTACATAGAAGTAAATAAAATTTACCAGGAAGGGGAAAAAACATCCATTGAGTGAATATCTACGAACAGAAGTGGATTTTTTTTTATTTTTTTCCTTCGTCCTTAAGATCACAAAAAATAGCTTGTGTATTCTTTATAGATAATTATGATTTTATTTTTCTAGAGAAAGAGACCCCCACAGATATTGGTAGAACGCTTTGAGGTCGTCAGCCAAAACCATCTATTTCTTCTCAATTTGGGTCCGGCTCTCCTTCCCCAGCAAAAAATGCTCTAGTAAATAAATAAGAGTCACCTTAATAGCATCAGAATCTACCTCATAATCAATGTTTCTGAACTTTTTCTCCAAATCAACCATGATTATTCCATGGGCTTTTTCAAAATACAGATCACAAAGTCTGTTGGGGCCACGGTCTTCTTCTCATCTCATGCTTCACTGAACTTCAGTATGGTCACCAGTGAAAACTTCTTCTTGGAGAAGCACAATGGTTCCTCATTGATAAGAAACCAGATTTCCTCCTAAGATGGAGTGTCGCTCATAGATTCAACCTTCCTGGACAGTAGCTGGTGGCACACAATGGTTAAAAATTTCATGGTTAGGAGATCCGGGAGATGGCCAGAGCATGTCTCCCGAAATAGGGATCATTTACTCACTGTCAGCTTCTTCGTGATAACCTATATCATGTGGGTATTGCACTTTTCATTTACCCTTCCTTTGGGAATTCTGGTAATGTCATGGATGTATTGTAGTTGCATCTTTAAAGAAACCACTACCTGTAGAAAATTCAAGATAGACATAAGATCAGAGAATTAAAGTATATACGATGATCGTGTAGACATCGTGTAATGTACATGATGTATTACACTATGACCGTGTAGTCTTCCTGTACACTACACAATGTTCATGTAACAATCGTGTACTTACACGATGATCGTGTACCCATCGTGTGATGTACACGATGTGTTATACGATGACAGTATAGTCATCATGTACACTATATGATCATCTTGTACCCTTCGTGTAGTGTACATGATAATTGTGTAGTCCTCCTGTACACACGACGACTACATGTTCATCGTGTGCCACATCATATAATGTACAAGATGATTACATGATGTCTTTGAAGAGGATAATGTAGTCATCTTGTACACTACACGATGGAGTACATGATAATCGTGTAGTGTTCAAGAAACCCACAAATTTGAGAAATAACCTCTTGAAGTATCAAAAACAGAAACTCAGAAACCCTAGAGAAAAAACTAAGAAACCTAGAAACCCAAAAACAAATAGAAACTCAGAAATCCAAAAACATAGTTTGTCGTGATTCTTTGCTATGAGAGACGAAGACTAAAAGATTTTCAGAGAGAGAGGGAGAGATATGTTGTGACTTTAAGAGAGAGATAATAACAATAACAGAGAAAAATGAAAGGAGACAATACACGAAGAAATGGTATATGGTACACGAAGATGTGGGCTTTCGTGTAGGAAACATTACATGAAAATGTGTAATGATTTTTTTTAAAATTTTCAAACCCCCATCTGGAATGTGTAAAGAGATTTTTTATAGATTTTGATTTGAAAGTTGGATATGGGTATGGATGAGCGAAAGTTAGGGTAGGGGTATATTTTTATAACTTTAGTTATCCAGCGTATAGTTTGCAAAAAAAAACGGACAAAAACCCCGATTCCAATTGCCTCTTCTCTTATTCGAATGAAAGTTTCTGTGAAGAAGATGAAAATTTGTTCCCATTTTCCACAATTTTCGGTTTGGGTTTGAGGTATTTCTCTGCGATTTCCTCTAATTTCTACGATTTTTCTATTTGGATAAGTTTATCGAACTGGAGTTCTCTTCCATTTTTCTGTTGCGATTTTCTCTGGATGAATAAGGTTTTGGTTGTAATTTCTTTTCATCAATAAATACGTTTCTTACATTTTGCCTATTTGGGTTTTGAATGTAATTTCTGAATGTCTTTTTCTCCGCGATTTTTTCTTTGTCGTTTTCTCTATGATTTTGGTTTTGGATGTAATTTCTCTGCGATTTTCTCTGATATTTGGCCTTGGAGTTCATCATTATGTTCGGTTGTTGAGAAAATGGACGAAAAGTGATGGGCATGCCATACTCTGTTCTGTTCTGCTTTGTAAATTGTTCTGTTCTTCTATCTGATACTTGTATGTTTTTATTTCTCACTTCATGGGGGATCTAGAAGGGTTTTTTTTATTAAACTATATTGATAAAGTATGTTACAAAATTATACCATTGGCCTAATACTTTATCACTTACTTTTTCTTAATTTTTTTGTCAATATTTTTCTTACACAATATCAAATTAAATGTCAATTTAAATATAATTAAATATATTATATGTGTAGTGTACACAATGACTACACGACGATGGTGTAGCCATCGTGTACCCATGGCTCACAATCCACTTACATTTTCTTCATTTTCCCCAATACCTTTTTTACACAACATCAAATCAAGTGTCAATTCATTATTCTTCAACACTCAATCTTCATATTTATTAATATTTAAATAAATATATTACATGTGCAGTGTAGACGATGAATACACGAGCGTCTTGTAGTTATCCTACAGACTACACGATGAGTACACGGACATCGTGTAGCTACGCAATTGTTATACAAGCATCGTGTACCAATCCTATAGACTACACAATGGGTACACAGTATCGTGTAGCCATCCTGAGACTATACGATTAGTACCAATCCTACGTCTCTCTCGACGTTCTCTCTCTTTCTCAATGTACCCTATCTTCTCTCTGCGCTGTACGTTCTATCTTTCTCTCTCTCTACGTTTTCTTTCAAAATTAACAAAATCAACCAAAATTAACAAAACCTACAAAAATTAACAAAACTCATTAAAATTAAATAATGTGAACAAAATTCATAAAAATCAACAAAACCCATTAAAAATTAACAAAACTCATTTTATTGTATTTAGTTCAGGAGAAAATGAGTTTCTAGGAGAGAGAGATAAAGATGGAGGATGAAGAGAGAGAGAGAGCGAGTATGGGCTAGTGTATAAGAAAGGCAATGGGAAAAAAGAGAAAAAGTGAAGGGGAGGTGGGCTAAGGGTTAAGATAAGTAAGAATTAGGCCAAATGTATAATTTTGTTAAATATTTTATCAAAGAGATAGTTTAGAATAAACCCGATCCAGAATGATATTAATGACTATTTTCTGACATCAAGTTGTTTCTTTTGGCAACTTTACCTGTTTTATAAGATAACGGGAAATTATGTTATCTATTCTAATCAATATATCATCTGCTGTTGGCTTTTGAGAGTGTGATTGATCGCTTCAGGACCTAGGGAAGATGCGTAATCTAATTGATCTATATAAAAGAAGTTCCTCCTAGAAATGATCTATCATTTGTTGTTTGTCTCTTTGACTTTTCATTAATAAGTCATGAATAATAATTATATTTTTGACTTTTCCAGAAATGAGTAGTGTAAAATTCTCTTTAGCATTGCATCCTGGAGGTAAGTCCGTGCGTACTGATATAACCAACCATATATGAAGGAGGTGAATCAATTATGTGGATAATTGTGATAGTGATGAAATGTCGGTGCATGACATAGGATCTATGTTGAATGAATTAGGCGTTCAAAATTGCATTATTCAAAGCTTGAAGAAGACTTTGACAAGATATTATGATTGTTATTTGACCTATACATATATATGTCAGAGCATCCTACATCGTCTGAAGAGGAAGAATCTAGTGATGAAAACATTGTAGTAGGTGAGTTAGTGGTTTTGGCAATGAGGTGAAAAATAACAATGTTTTTTTTAAGCGAATGTGGATGAGTTTGAATTGGAATTACGAACTCTATCTGAGGCAAGAGAAGAGATCATGTTTGAGGAAGGTAATGAATGTTTTAACAATACTACTTAAGACGTGAATTTTAGTGAGAATGACATTAAAATTTACTTGGATTATGCATCTAATGATGAGTCAAACTCAATATATGGGTTTGATGAGGAGATAATACCAAAATAGCCTGAATATAAGATTGACTAAGATGATTCTCCATTTTTTCTAGGGATGCTCGTGGATTGTGTGGTGAAAAATGATTTTGATCTGAAATTTAAAAAGCGTGAAGTTAAAAGACTAACAGTTGTTTGTTGACCTGGCTGTGAATGGAGATTGCATGAATCGTTAATGCAAGATGAACAATCATTCCAAATTAGACATTGGAGAATTTGCACACATGCTTTCGGAAGATTGAAAATAGGCATGCTAGGCCGCATTGGTTAGCCAAACACTATTTTGAAAAGTTCAAAAGTCAACTAATATGGGCGTTGACAGGTATCCTTGATGAAGTAAGGAAGGATTTTAATATCAACATTACCAATAGTCAAGCCTATAAACCACGAAAGATGGATTTACAAAAGGATTGAGGGCAAGTATAACGAGCAATATTATAGGTTAAAAGATTATGGTGAAGTGATCTTGAGGTCTAATCCTAGTAGCAGTTTTTACGTAAGTATTGATAGGCGTGCACCACATAACAAGCCAGTATTCAAAATATTGTACATATGTCTAGATGCATACAAACGTGCACTTTTGAGTGGAGGCAAAACTATTACTAGATGCATGTAAACAAGCACTTTTAAGTGGAAGTATACCTATTATTAGCCTTGATGGTTTCCACCTGAAAGACATTTGCTAAGGTCTCTTACTTTCTGCCACTATAATTAATGGTGCAGTTGTTGTAGTTGAAGTAGAGCCCAAGGACTCGTGGACTTAGTTTCTGGAATTGTTGTTGGTAAACATTGGTTATGTTCAGTAACATGGTTGGACTTTTATATATGATTGACAAAATGTTAGTTCTCATGGTTTGACTTTTACATTAGATTACTTTATCATGTTTACATAGTCTGCTTTATATTATGTTATAGGGTTTGGAGGTTGCACAAAAAAGTATTGTGCCTGACGTTGATTGTAGTTATGTGTGCGATACATGCTAGCCAATTTCCAAAGAACATTCGAAGGTAAGGTGTACAAAGATGCTCTTTGGGCTGTAGCTAAAACCACAACAAAAGTTACTTACAAGAAAAAGATGAAAAGATTGGCTAACATTAATATGATTGCACATGATCATCTCTGAACCACAATTTTGAGCTAGGCATACTTTCAAGACGTGTCCAAAGTGTGATATGTTATTAAACAATTTGAGTGAAATGTTGCATATATAGGGCAAGTAAAGGATAAGCCCATTATTGTGATGTTGGAAATGATAAGGAAGAATCTAATGCCAAGAGTACATAGAAAAAGAGAGATGATTATGAAGTACAACAGGCCATTATGTCCATAGATTCAAGAAGTTAGAGAAATCAAAGATGAATGCAAGAAATTGGGCACCTCGGTTATCTGAAAATGAGAAGTTTGAGGTAGACAATGGGAGTGATCAATACGTGGTTGATTTGGAAAAAAATTATTATAGTCTTTACTAATGGGAGTTGACAGGCATTCCATGCTCAGCTATCCAATGTATATGGTTTCTAAAGAGAGAATCAAAAGATTATGTGCATTCATATCATATGTGGGGAAACATTCTTGAAAACATACTCCCATTTCATTCGGCCTATAAATAGAATAGTTGTGTGGCCTTCCTCCAATTCAGAGGCCTTGAGCCTCCTCGTATCAAAAGACCCCTCGGAAGGCCAAAGAAAAAAAGAGTATAGGATTCTAATGAACCACACAACCCATTTAGGACTTCCAAATGGCATGTGGTCATGAAATGTCGTCAGTGTGAATATGTAGGTTACAATGTCAGAACATGTAAAGGGTCGGGGAAGGAAAAGAAAAAAGGCATGCAAAGAAATAGTACCACCAATACCGTCCAAGTGAGTGGCCCAGCTGACAGTTCATCAACTTCATTACTTGTATGTATTTTGTTACTTATACCATTACTTAAACTATATGTATTTTCTTAATTTATGTATTTATGTATTATGACTACTCTATGTTACTAACATTGTGATGTGAAACAATATAGGAGAATACTAGAAGCACTTTTATGGGATTTATGTATGTATGTGATACCAACTGTACATAGGTGAAGCACCATTACCTTAACTGTGAGAATAGTTTCTCTTTTTATGATATACTAATTCTTTAATCTTTTACTCTTGTAGGAATCTCGAGTTGGACAAGATGGTCCTGAATGATTCTGACCACCAAGAACTATTGTTTTTTGTATATGCACAAGATGGGTAGATGAAGTATATGAGTAAATGAAGAAAGTACTTTTTTAATGTCATATAGGACATGTGAATGAGGTAAATGGGTAGATGGCTTGATGAGTACATGTTTTTTGTATGTAATACTGGACAGGTTTATAAGGTATATGGGTAAATGGGTTGATGAGGTAATCTGTCTTTTATATGTAATACTGGATAGGTTTTTGAGGTGTTTTGTAATATGTCATGTTTGGAGGATGTCATGGAAGAACTTAGAATTATGTACTGCATGGTGGCCTTTATTATGGTGGCCTTATATACTTAATGAAGTGGCCTTATTACATTATTATATACTGCATGGGATGCTACATATGTGGCCATATTCCATTAGACTTCAGATATAACTAGCTTTAGAATTTTGCAGATATAATTTGCCATAAAACAAACAAAGAGAGGAATGTCAGTTAAGATACGAACCTAAAAATGGTTTGCCCACCATTCAATATCTGAAAACTTATAGGAGGGAATGAGAACGCTTCTTTGAACAAGCACAACATTATAGTATTGGTTCAATGAAAAACTGATCACAATAAGAAACAAGTGCAATTAGATTGATACATCAAGTTCTTTAGATTAATACATAAAGTACACCCCAATGAAACAAGTGCAATTAGAATACACCCAATATAAAATGACTTATATAACCTAGAGCTTGCCAAAATAGAAAATCACAATTAAGGGTGTAAGCCAAACTCTTAAAACCGATAAAACTGATTGAACCGCGTGGTTCGATTGGTGTATGTATCTTCGACGGTTCGGCTCGGTTTTAGAGTTAGAAAACATTGACAGTTTGGTTGGATCAATGGTTTCCCAGTCAAAACTGCACCGAACCGAACACTTTCTGAAACCCTAACCTCCAACACTCTTTGTGCAGGTGTAACTTCTTTCCGCTTGCCTCTCAACTCTTCACTCTCTTTCTTCCCTCTCTCTTCATGTCTTCGTTCAACATCTCTACACACACATACACACGCACACACACTCTCTCTTCGCTCCATCTTTCTTTTTCAGTGTTTGTCCTATCTCTGTCTCTCTTCGTTCTTTATCTTTTCGCTCTCTCTCTCTCTCTGTCCCATCTTTTTTTTTCTCTTTTTGTTACATATATCACTCTCTCTATTCTCCATCTCTCTTCTTTGGTTCATGCACTTTTATAGAGAAGATGGTTACTTCCAAGATAAAGAAGATGAAGATGAACGATTGAACAAAAATTGCTTGGTCGAAGCTTTCAGCATTCTATTAGTGGAAGAAAGGATGCTTGGTCGAAGATGGATCTTGAAAATCAAAGCTTATGTCTAGATTGAAGAAAAAATTGCTTTGAATATGAGTGGATGCATGATTCTTGGTTATAAGGATTTATGCATTTGGTTTGCTTTCTCTTTTGTACTGTTTGGATTCTGTTATTCTGATTTTTTTAACCTTGAATATGAAGCTATTAGTATTTAGATACTCTTTACTCCTATATTTTTTCATTAGATATTGCATAAGTTTTAGGGTTTGCTTCTGAAACTAGAATTTGGATTATTTGGGGTGAATTTGAGTAAGCTTGAAAGATTTTTTGCATTGTTTTGACAAACCGCAAAACCGAATGAACCGAAACGTTATTGAGCGGTTCAGTTTAGTTCAATTTCTATTCTTACAGTGGTTTGATTCGATTTGTAATACATGAAAATTAATTTTACGATTCGAATTGATTTAGAGCCCTAAACCGAACCTCTTACACCCCTAATCACAATTGCCTAAGTTGCACATAATAAGACAATCAAGTAAAGTTTTTCCTTTTTACGCAGTCTTGCAATCTTCCCTTCAAATGGTCTCCAATCTGTCTTTCAAATCATCAATTTCATTAAGCACATTTGTACTCAAGAGCAGATCATGTCATTCAAAGAACCGACATCCAAGATCAGTTTGCTGTAAAATACCCAAATCTTGCAAAAATTTGAACGGAGATGCCAAAGGGCCTGAGTTCAAATGAAAATTTCCTAAGCGTGCCAAACGGCCGCTTAAAACAAGAAACAAATAAAAATTGCCTAAGTGTGTTAAGCAGTTACTTAAGGCAAAATAAAATGATTGCCTGAGTGTGTCAAGTAGCTGCTTAAGGCACAAAACAAAATGAAAATATTTTAAGCGTGTTAAGCGACTATTAAGACAGAACTAAATGAATATTGTCTAAGCATGCCGAGCGACTGCTAAAATAAATGAAAATTACCTAAATGTGACAAATAAAGGAAAACTATCTAAGCGTGCCAAGCGGATGCTTAAGGAAAAACCAAATGAAAATTGCATAAGCTTGCTGAGCGGCCGCTTAAGGGAAAACTAAATGAAAATTTATTAAGTGTGCCAAACGACTGCATAAGGAAAAAACAAAGGAAAATTTCCTACGTGTGCCGAGTGGCTACTTAAGGCAAAACAAAATGAAAATTATCTAAGTGTCAAGCATCCGCTTAAGGTAAAATTAAATGAATATAACATTAGCGTGCTAAGTAGCTGTTTAAGACAAAACTAAACAAAAATTGCCTAAGCTTGTCGAACGACCACTTAAGGTAAAAAAGAAAAAGAAAAATTGTCTAAGTGCGTTGAGCGGCCACTTAAGGCATAGCTAAACGAAAGCTGCCTAAGTGTACCTAGACACCACTTAAGGCAAAGCTAAAATTTCCTAAGCGTGCCAAAAGGTCTCTTAAGGCAATTGTCTAAGCGTGCCGAGCAGTTGCTTAAGCCAAACTAAATGAAAATTGCCTTAGTGCACCGAGCAATTGTTTAAGCCAAAACTAAATCATAATTGCCTAACCGTGCCGAGCGGGCACTTACGGCAATACTAAATGAAAACTGCTTAAGCGTGTTGAGTGGAAACTTAAGATAAAACTAGATGAAAATTGCCTAGCTATGCCAAGCGGCCGCTTAAGGAAAAACTAAACAAAAATTGGTGTGTTGAGTGGCCGCTTAAGGAAAAACTAAATGAAAATTTTCTAAGTGTGTCGAGTGGACGTTTTAGGCAAAATTTAATGAAAATTGCTTAAATGTGCCTAGCAACTGCTTAAGGCAAAACTAGACAAAAATTGCCTAAGAGTGCTGATTTCTCGCTTAAGAAGAAACTAAATGAAAACGGCCTAAGTGTGCCCAACGGCTACTTAAGGCAAAACAAAATGACAATTGCCGAAGTGTGGCAAGCGGCCGCTTAAGGCAGAATGAAACAAAAATTTGTCTAAGTTCACAAAGCGGAGCCAACAAAGCGCGGAAGAATGAGAAAGAAGTTGTCTCATTATATTAATAAGGTTTGATGGCAATACAAAAAAAGAAGAAGACACATCAACAACAAAAAAGAAGAGAAGAGAAAAGAAGAAGCTTCAATCAAGCACGATGCGATCAGCCAGTGGATTATAAGCCTTCTGCATTCTTCAGAAATGACTTCTTTCCTGATAGCTTCAGCAGTTTCCATGACAGAGACACTTCATCTTTAGCAGGTGGAGGGACCGCCTCGATATGAGGTTGCTTGAGCAGAACCATCAAGATAGCCAATGGTATAAACTTCCTTATCTCTTTGGTTTCTAGCCTTGTAGCTTCAGCCTTGTAGCTCATCTCACCAATCTCATTTTCCTTAACAACAAGTTTTTGTTTTAAGTCAGACACTTCTTGCTTGTATTTGACCAACTCGCCGCCAACACTATTAAGTTTGTCAGTAAGAGCATTGGGGTAAAGGGCGACCTGCAAAGGAAAAGATGAACATAAAAAGGTTAGTATCATAAGATATCATGAGGTCAAAACCCGGAGTAAAAAGGGTCTAGAATTGAGGCGCTGCCTCTGAGGTGCCCAACACTGGGTTAGGAGACGCTAGCCTGATTGTAGCAGAAGATGAGGAAGCCAAAGAAGCCAAAAAATTCAGCTGAAAACAAGTCGAATGATAGGGGCAGAGAGGGTAGAAGAAGCCCTAGGGGCTAAAGAAGTAAGAAAAGGGGAATTCAAGTGTCCCACAGCAGAGGCCAACGACCCAATCGCCATTTGGGAATCGTAGTGTGGTGGTTGAAGTTCTAAACAGAGAGCTGAACTGGCCTTATTCTTTCAAAGGCCTTATTAAAAGAAGAAGAAGTAGAGGAAGGGCTGCTTGCTGGAAGAACAGATAGGGGTAAAGGCTGAAGAAGATGTTGAAGAAAAGAGGCCTCTTGCTCAGGGTCTAGGAGCCACTGCCAATCGTGAGTTTTGACTCTGTAGGCAACATTAATCTGTAGGAGTTTGAAACGGATGAGTATTCTTCCTCTTATCTAAAAAAGAAACAAGGAAGAGAAAGTTATAAGAAATGAAGAAAATAAATCACAAACTGGAAAGCAAGAAAGTGATAGTGCATATTGTCTCTCTTCGTCCTCTCTCTCTCTCTCTCTCTCTCTCTTCGTTCCATATTTTTTTTCTCTTTTTGTTCCATATATCACTCTCTCTATTCTCCATCACTCTTCTTTGGTTCATGCACTTTTATAGAGAAGATGGTTACTTCAAAGAAAAAGAAGACGAAGATGAACGATTGAACAAAAATTGCTTGGTCGAAGCTTTCGGCATTCTGTTAGTGGGAGAAAGGATGATTAGTCGAAGATGGATCTTGAAAATCAAAGCTTATTTCTAGATGGAAGAAAAAATTCCTTTGAATCTGAGTGGATGCATGATTCTTGGTCATTAGGACTTGTGCATTTGTTCGTTTCTCTTTTGTACTGTTTGGATTCTGTTATTCTTATTTTTTTAACCTTGAATATGAAGCTACTGGTATTTAGATACTCTTGATATTATATAAGTTTTAAGGTTTACTTCTGAAACTAGAATTTGGATTATTTGGGGTGAATTTTAGTAAGCTTGAAAGATTTTTTTACATTGTTTTGATAAGCCGCAAAACCGAACGAACCGAAACGTTATTGAGTGGTTCAGTTTAGTTCAATTTCTACTCTTACAGTGGTTCGATTTGGTTTGTAATACATGAAAATTGATTTTACGGTTCAATTTGATTTAGAGCCCTAAACCGAGCCGAACTGAACCTCTTACACCCCTAATAACAATTGCCTATGTTGCACATAATAAGACAATCAAGTAAAGTTTTTCCCTTTTACGCAGTCTTGCAATCTTCCCTTCAAATGGTCTCTAATCTGTATTTGAAATCATCAATTACATTAAGCACATTTGTACTCAATAGTTGATCATGTCATTCAAAGAACTTGCATCCAAGATCAGTTTGCTGTAAAATACCCAAATCTTACAAGAATTTGAACGGAGATGCCAAAGGGTCCAAGTTCAAATGAAAATTGCCTAAGCATGCCAAACGACCACTTAAGGCAAGAAACAGATGAAATTTTCTAAGTGTGTTAAGCAGCTACTTAAGGAAAAATAAAATGATTGTCTAAGTGTGTCAAGCAGCTGCTTAAGGTAAAACAAAATGAAAATATTCTAAGTGTGTTAAACGACTATTAAGACAAAATTAAACGAATATTGTCTAAGTATGCTGAGCGACCGCTAAACTAAATGAAAATTACCTAAGTGGGACAAATAAAGGAAAACTGTCTAAACATGCCAAGTAGATGCTTAAGGCAAAACCAAATGAAAATTGCATAAGCTTGTTGAGCGGCCGCTTAAGAGAAAACTAAACGAAAATTTCTTTTGTGTGCCGCATAAGGAAAAAACAAATGAAAATTGCCTAAGTTTTCTGAGCGGCTACTTAAGGCAAAACAAAATTGAAAATTATCTAAGTGTCAACATCCACTTAAGGCAAAATTAAATGAATATAACATTAGCGTGCTAAGCGGTTGTTTAAGACAAAACTAAACAAAAATTGCCTAAGCTAGTCGAACGGCCACTTAAGGTAAAACAAAATGAAAAATTGTCTAAGTGTGTCGAGCGGCCACTTAAGGCATAGCTAAACGAAAGCTGCCTAAGTGTGCCCACCGACCACTTAAGGCAAAGCTAACATTGCTTAAGCGTGGCAAAAGGTCTCTTAAGGCAATTGTCTAAGCGTATTGAGCAGCTGCTTAAAGCCAAACTAAATGAAAATTGCCATAGTGCACCGAGCAACTGTTTAAGCCAAAACTAAACCAAAATTGCCTAAGTGTGCCGAGCGGCCACTTACGGCAATACTAAATGAAAGCTGCTTAAGTGTGTTGACTGGAAACTTAAGATAAAACTAAATGAAAATTGCCTAGCTATCCCAAGCAGCCGCTTAAGGAAAAACTAAACAAAAATTGGTGTGTCGAGTGGCCGCTTAAGGAAAAACTAAATGAAAAATTTTCTAAGTGTGTTGTGCGGATGTTTTAGGCAAAACTTAATGAAAATTGCTTAAGTGTGCCTAGCAACCGCTTAAGGAAAAATTAGACAAAAATTACCTAAGTGTGTCGAGTACTCACTTAAGAAGAAACTAAATGAAAACGGCCTAAGTGTGCCCAACGGCTGCTTAAGACAAAACAAAATGACAATTGCCGAAGTGTGGTAAGCGGCCGCTTAAGGCAGAATGAAACAAAATTTGTCTAAGTTCACAAAGTGGAGCCAACAAAGCACGAAAGAATGAGAAAGAAGTTGTCTCATTGATATTAATAAGGTTTGATGACATACCAAAAATAAAGATGAAGAGACATCTACAACAAAAAAGAAGAGAAGAGAAAATAAGAAGCTTCAATCAAGCACGATGAGATCAGCCAAAAAATTAGGAGATGCTAGCCTGATCGAAGTAAAAGATGAGGAAGCCAAAAAATTTAGCTGAAAACAGGTCGAATGATAGGGGTAGAGAGGGTAGAAGAAGCCCTAGGGGCTAAAGAAGTAAGAAGAGGGGAATTCTAGTGACCCGTAGGAGAGGCCAACGGCCCAATCACCAATTGGGGACAGATAGTGAGGTGGTTGGAGTGCTAAATAGAGAGCTGAACTGGCCTTATTCTTTCAAAGGCCTCAATAAAAGAAGAAGTAGAGGAAGGGCTGCTTGCAGGAAGAACAGGTAGGGGTAAAGGCTGAAGAAGAGGTTGAAGAAAAGAGGCATCTTGCTTAGGGTCTAGGAGCTACTGCCAATCGTGAGTTCTGACTCTATAGGAAACATTGATCTTGGCTTTATCGTCAGGAGTTTGAAACGGATGAGTATTCTTCCTCTTATCTAAAGAAAAAAGGAAGAAAAAGTTAGAAGAAATGAAGAAAATAAATCACAAACTGGAAAGCAAGAAAGTGATAGTGCATATCGTCTCTACACTCACCACCGACTTGGAATGCCTTGGCGTTCCACCATTTGTCACCTTTTGGCAAGTCCAGAATGAATGGACCACTAACTTGATCGCTCCTTATAGAAGTAACGCATGTGCCATTTTTCTCTCCTTAATGGAGTAAAGCAATCAGAACTCGTTTAGCCCTAAGTTTAGGCTGTATAGGCTGTTAAGAGACTCAAAACACAAAAAAAAATCTTATAGGTGTTTGGGGTGAACTGAGCAGGAGAAAGTAAATGATAATTGAAAAAATCTTGAAACAAATGAGAAATTAGGAATCTAAAACCCGGCGCTATGTACATGGTCCTAAAGTTAAATTCTTCCAGAGAACAAAGTGGGTTAACGAGCTATCTATTAAAGTAAGTGCAAGAAACTTCATTGGGGAAGCCCTATGAAACTGATTTACGAACCGGTCAAAATACTCCCTATTCTAAACTTGGGGACAGTAGATGAAAATTTGACTCCATTGAAAGTTGGAGAAAAGAACAAGAATATAAATGAAGTAGAAACTTACAATAACACGAATGACGAGCAGAGAAAAGAAAGAACGAAGACTTCTCAAATATATATATTGTCACAGATGCAAAGAGGCAGACTCTGTTGGAAAAATAATAACTTTCAATAAAAAAGGTGAAGTGGTATGAAGCAATAATCAGTGTACGGAATAGGAAAAGGCAGACACATGGAGCCTAATTAAAGGCAGAAAGAGCAGTAGAATTTGAATAGACTAAAACGGTTCACCACTCAGACAAAGTAATGATAGCATAGATCAGCGTGAAATGGCACATCAGTAAGAATGAATGATTTTGGACATGATGTCATCAAGAATTAAGAGATGTCAGATCGACTAACAAGTATTCCACATCAACGGCTTAAAACTCGTTGAGTAAAATAAGGGAATTTGTACATGGATCGATGAGTTGTCAAAAAACAGGGAGCTATTGACTAACAAGAGAATGGCACTGGAAATCGATGACTCATGAAGACGCTTAGAGTGCTAGGATGATGTGACAGTCTAAACAACAAATAAGAGTTGAATTTAGTCAAAGCAGTTACCACAACGACCTCATTCTTGTTAACAATATGATAATGTGGTTTAAATTTAGATTTTATTTTTGTTAAACGACTGAAAAAGGACCTATAAATACAATCATATGTATCGATTAAAGGGCAAAAAATACAATACATTGGACTCCTAGAATAGATTTCATTCTCTCATTTAGTATTTTACATTCTTCGAAATCCACATTTTTTAGAAGTTATCATCCATTTGAAATTCAAGTTAAGTAGAGGAAAAGTATTCCTTTACAAATAGGTTGATATTCTTGAGTCTTAAAAAATAATATTTTGAGAAGACAAAATGAATGAGTTGTTAAAATTTCAAAAAGTTTCATAAATGACTTAAATTCATTAAATTATTGAATATTTTGAGAGAAAGAGAAAAAATCAGACAATTGAACAAACACAAATTATTTTTCTCACATATTGACTTAGGGTGAGTTTGGGAGTGTTCATCTAAAGTACTTTAATACATTAAAAATGTTGCTTCAAATCAAATGTACTTAATAAATATTGTTATTTGAAACACATATTGGTATGTGAAAGCATTTCTACAAGAGACCTATCCTCAAGTATTTTTTAAGATACTTCTACATGCACATGAAAATGTTTTAAAATATATCTGAGTGTTTCGTAGAAAAACGTATGTGACACAATTATTTCAATATATAAAAACATTTATAATCATATACACGAATAAACACACCCTTAAACACTAGAATAATTGAAATTCTCAAGTCATTAATTCCCATGGTATTCGCACATTGATTTAACTTTATTTTTTGTTGAAAAAAGAAGGCTCATAAAATTACTAATGAGAGAACACGTTATGGGGTCATTATAAATCACTTAAAAAAGCGGCTTTCGATCACAAAAACCTTATGTGAAAAAGGGCTTTTGACTTTACGTGATAAGGAAGCAAGACAAAGTGGCCATGATCAAAGATATTGAGATCGTCTAAAAGCAATAAATCTATATATATGTATAGTAATTGGATGGCATCCTTCCTTCTCCACAACCACCATCACATATCATTCACATATTGCAAATAAAATTTAAATATTACTAAAACTGCAAGATAAATACAATATAATCTATGCATGTAAAATTACGCACTCACTTATCGAGTGTAGGTCAATTGAAAGGAGACTCGCGTTTCCCAGAGAATCAAGTGGATGTTCATATATACTTCATCATCCATGCATCACAAAATGGATTTGTATGTCATAGAGATCTATGCTTCGTAAACAATTTCTATCGTCAAACCAAAAGAATGTACGTCAAGCTGCATATGAAACTCGGTGCAATTGCATCAATATTGGTTAGGTTTTACATTCTGAACTTGACGAAAGCCTGTGTGTTGATCCTATCAACGTGCTCTGGCACTTGGGTATATATTTTGAGCTGACGATTCTCGTTCACATCTAATATGGAACTTTCTCTCTCTCTCTCTCTTTGGAAAAAGAAGAAAAGAATAAATTGATAAAAGATCAAACACTAAGGATAGAGTAGCATATTTATAAGTTCAAAAGAACACTGTGAGTGGTCTTGGAATTTTATTAGCACAGTAGCAGCAGTATCAAATGTGTCATTTTTTATATACCATTTCTAAACAGAATGCAACGAGACTTTTAATAGTCGAATTTAGGTTGTGTTGGGAGTACTTTGTGAGTAGAAACACTTTTATTCATTCAAATAACTATTTTAGTTTAAAACTATTTCATTTTCAACTTTACATAAAAAACTTGGATGTATATTTATTTATATTTTGAAGCATTTTAAGATACACTTGAATATATGTACTTTCTCTTAAAAGTGTTTAATTAAATACTACAATTATGTGTTTCAAATAATAACATTTGTCAATTAAATTTAATTTAAGGTTGCGTTTTTGAATATATGTATTTCATTGTTTTGCGTCCTTTGTAGTATATGGAAAATAAAATAATGATCGAAATCACTTATACTACTGTAATAATATCCTTGCCTATTTTTTTTTCAGGATTCATTTGTTTAGTTTTCTTTTATATTTTTGAAGATCCAAACATGACAAAAAAAATCATTTTTCACTGCATAAGATGAGTTTTAAGAGTGTTTTTGGTTAAAGCATATTTGTGCAACTGGAGTTTTTTTAATAAACACATATACATTTCTGGTGTTTCATGCTGGTCACTCCCAATAATACTTCCTTTATAAAGATTAAACTTAAGTTTGGTGGTGCTTCTATGTTAAAACATTTTCATGCATTAAAACATATTAATTTTAACTCCTATCAGGCTCTTTGAAAAATATGTATGATGGTAATATTTTTTTCTATACTTGAAAACACTTGTCCACAAATTACATGTTGAATAAGATTCTTTTAAATATGAAAGCAAGTGCTTTAAACAAAAATGGATACAAAACAATTCTCAAAACATATTGTCATTGGGTGTGTTTTTTAGTGTTTTTTTCTCTCAATGGAATAAAACTTAACACTTTGACAGTTTGAAGTATATATCTTTGAGTTTTGGAATCATTTGAGGAAGTGCTTAAACATGTATATTTCATAAAGAAATGCTTTCAATGTGATATAATATTTTATTTATTTATAAAAAATGATAAGAAAAAATTTATATAAAAGCATTTCTAAAGTTAATGCCTCAGTTAAAATAACTTCTTCATTTCTCCAGTTGAGTGCTTTTAAACAAAAACACTCTCAAGCTCACTCTAAACAATACTCTAAATAAGTAAACATCATTATGTAAAATACGTACCGCGTTAATTTTATCATCTTTTACGTATTCCTGGTGGCACAATGTCGCCGAGCAATCCTTGATCTGAAGTAATTACCTGAGAGGTTGACTCTGGCATTGGATGGGCTCTTCCAGCCTCGGCCTGTGAGGGTGGCATAGTAAGAGGACTGTCCTGTGGTTGCTGCTGTAGTGGTGGATGGTAAAATTGTGGGATGTGGGGAGGTAATGGAGCAACATAAGGAATAATGTCATGGCTAATGATACCACTGTTTCTGGATAATCCCACTGCATGATGACAATGCTGGCCTTCATATGTTGTTATTACAGTGGTCGGATCATCTGATGAGCGCTCCACCCTTTTCTTCACCGTGCATTTGCTATTTGTGCACCGATAGTAGCTCCTGAATGTTCAATGTAATATGATCTGATATGTTAGTCGGAGATTGGACACTTCATATATTTGTTGATTCAAAAGAACTACTTTAGGCTATGTTTAGGAATTGGAACATATATAAGAAACAAAAGATTTTATCCAGGAAGATCTTTTATGACATTTACCTATCTCCTTATGTATCTCACTGATATTTATTCCATGCCTTAACGAAAGTAATTAAATGTAAGTATTTCTTGAGCAAATTAGGTTACAGAAAGGAAGACGCAAGGACGTGATGAAAGCACGGTGAGACACATGCAATTAAGGAGATAGAGAAATAAGACAAAAACTGAAATCATTTCAATTTTTCTTACGGTTTTCTTTTATTTTTTCTTTAAAGTTTAGGAAACGGGATTTGAAATCTATACTTCTCGAAATGTCATATGTTGGAAAAGTAATAAGGATAACAAGTAAAATTAGGTTTAGAATAAGAATGAATGAATATCCATATCATATCAACGGGGTCATTCTACACTATAAGTCATGTATAGTACAAGGCGTGTATTTTCAATACATTTATACTAAATTTAGGTGTATATGGACTAAAACTACAGGGCATGTGCGGTAGACTAATCTCATAAATGTCTCTTCAGATGTTTACCACGTGGGCATTTATTCCTATTTTTGTGGACTTATCTGTCTACGTGAAAACCATGATGAGAACCATAATTTTTCGTCAAAAGAGGAAATACTGACCTGGGGAAGGGACTGTTTTTAACAGCTTTCTGTCCATATTTCCTCCATCGATAGCCATCTTCAAGATGATCAACTTCACTCTTCGTCATAAATGCAAATCGTTGTTGCCGCATTCGTTTTTGCCCCCTCTTTTTGACCTTACTCCTACGTACCAAAAAAAAACTATATTTCATGACATACCCTTATTTAAAAAAAAAAAAGCAAACCAAAATATTGAAATCAAAAGCATATATATTAAACAAACACATCAATCAACACACTATGCATGCATGTCGTACTCTACGGTGATGGAAACTTATATATTTATTTTTCGAAATACGTAGTTTCAAATTATTCGATATAAAAGACAATTTATTGGAACATAATGATAATAATAAAATGTGAAAATTTATACACAATGAAGAAATTATGCAATATAGTGAAAGAGAGTGATAAGAACATGAAAGAAACCAAACTAATTTAATAGCCAATTAATGTGAATGTGAATTAGACTCAAAATGGTCCAAAAGCAATGGCTAATAATATTTGAAAAGTCGAGGGATAATTCAGAGGGTGAAAAAGGTTAAAGCACGCCATTCCCGCCGCAATAACGGCGATATTCGGGAAGTTATTTCGATATTTTAAACAGCCTTTTATTTTATTGCATTGTATTTTTATGCCCCTTATTTCTATCGAAATTACGAAACTACCTTCTCCAACTTGCATGATAATTGATAATATTTCCTATAGAGAAACAGCTGCACTATCCTTCCCGTTCCAAACCCCAAAAGATTATAAACAAACTAAAAGCCGCTACAAATCGAGACGGTTCTTCAACCCCTTATTTTTAGAATCTGAAACTCGCGGTTTTGGCTATCGAATTACAATGAAAGAGGCGTCATGGATCCGACGACTCACGCTATCTCAGGTGGCTTTCCGCCGGATCCCGTAATCTTCTCGTGCGGGTCATCGCTAGAGCTTGAAGAGAAAGAAGGATTCGACGCTGACACGTCACCAGCTGATGCGATCGCAACCGCCGCGTCTGAGCTCGGCAACCTGCTTGTACTATCCGGCGGCGCTTCTCCCAAGCTTCCGCCTAACTCGGACCTCTCAGTCTTACTTCTCCGCTCCAAGCCAATAGACCGTTCACCAGCTTCGTTCACATAATCTGAGTGAAAATTCCAGCCGAATTCGCTTAATATGCTGCTTTCTCTCTCACTGGAGAAGACGTGAGCGCCGTCTGATTCGGCGCCAAGTGTCCAACTCGTATCGCAGGTGAACTCAGTCTCTGGATCGGACCTGTCTCGATCGTCCATAATTAAGACAAAAATGAATCAAAACACAGTGATCGGAATCGGAAACCGATTCAAATCCGAATTTCCGAGAAGAAAAGAAAAGGGCAGAGGAGCAAAACAGAGAAGAAATTAAGAGAGAGAAAGCTAGGGTTTAGATTGGGAAGGAGAGATAGAGAGAGAGAGAGAGGGTGTGGCGGCTCGTTGGGCAATGGAAAGGACGCGTAGTTTTGAACTTTTTGAAGAGAGGTTGAAAGCTTCGTCTCGTCAATAGAAAACACAGTTAGAGAGAGAGAGAGAGGAGAGAGGAGAGAGAGAGAGAGAGAGAGAGAGAGAGAGGAGGGTGCGAATAGAATAAGAGATAAGTTAGAAAAATGGGCGTCAGGGTCTAATTGAAGTACGAGAGGTTGATATTTAAGCATGTAGGAGGACGTGTGGGCCCACACGCATGAATAAATTTTGGGTTCTTCCTCCCACGGTACTCGGTAGATAGTGAGAGACTCCGACAAGAGGGAACACCTTGACCTTGTTCCCCTGCACTCTCTAGTAAATTACCTTTCTTTTAACCCTCTTATATCTATATATTGAGATTAATTATTGTCGATTCAAATCATGTATCACTCATTTTCTCTAGATTTTGTAACTTTGTTAAAAAAATATTACCTTTGCTCCTTTCTCTAATTCAGGGAGAATTTCCTCTTGTTTTTATTTTAAGCTATGTTTAGAATCTTGGATGATCTTGATAAATATGAATGAAAGAAAAACGAATTAGTGAGAAATGATGAACGAAAGTTAAATTGATGAAAAATTATAATTTACGTATTTGATGTGTATAGTAATCTATAGAAGATTTGAATTACGATATAGAATGTATTATAAATGTATAAACTTGTGTTAATAACTTAAAGTTGACTAAATACTCCTTTAGTCATAATATGCACAAAGCATTATGAGATGTGATATTTTAATATTAATTTTAATTATGTTGGACTAAAATTTGGTAAAAACTTTTAATTAAATTCAAAAGTGTTGGACCACAAAAGTATTAAAATTAATTTCAATTGACCACTAATTTAGTCATCTGAATTGATATTAAATTAATATAATTTTAAATCATGTTACAAAAAGAGAGAGTAGAAATGCAGGAATGGTACAAACGTAATTTTGTTGGGATCTGAATTGCTCTCCCGTTTTTTAGGCAGTTCAATTAACTTCTCAGAAAGTAATTAAATTAGGATTACCTACATATTAAGATTGTTATCTAATTTAAGGATTATTCTAAATAAATATTATATAATTTTATTATGGGACGTTTGGTGTGGTTTAAATAAGAATGTTGACAAAGTTTTAATGGTAAAGTTAGATGAAATTTTTTTGAGATAATCATGTTTGACAACACATGATTAATTTAAAAAGTTACTGGGAAAATAAGATTACCTTGTTTGGTATAGTATGAGACTTAAGAAAGTTGTTGAGAATTGAATAAAATTGTTTGAAAAATTATATGAAATATTGAGAGTAATTAGATTAATAAATATTTATTATTTTTTAGCTAGTATTATTTATATATTCTAATATAACATGATATCGTAAATTAACTATTTATTACTGTCACCAATAAAATTAAATCTACTATTTTTTTACTACACCAAAATTTTTTTTGTTTAAATTGTACAAGTCAATTCAACATAATTAAATAAAAGAGAAAAAATACACACACCTTTAAAATATCTCCCTCACTTTCAGAAAAAAAAATGTCTGTATCTCCATCTCTCTGTTTTTCTGTATCTCAATTTCACTCTCTCACTTTACCAAACCGAAGCCTCTGTCTTCTCAAAATAGAAGAAAAATCTTGGTTTCCTTCCAGCACGTCTGAGCTCGTCCAGCCGATACATGTACACTTCTTCAACTCCAAGCATGTTCATCTTCTCTCTCTCTCTCTCTCTCTCTCTCTCTCTCTATTTTTCAGAAGTAATCAATTACTAGAACCAAAGTTGCAGAAAAAATTTATCTGCTATAGTTTCTCTCTCTCAGGTCTTCTTCTCAAAATACACACACTCTGAACAAAGTTGCAGAGAAGAATCATTTGAAACTGTGAATCAGATCTTTGAAATGAAACATTCTTCTCTCTTTCTCGGGTTTAAACTTTGAATTTTGTGTTTAAATATGAGTTTTGATCATTTTTCTAAGAAATTGGAAGAAACTCTATTTTCTATGTCGGGTCTTCTTCTCAAAAGACATAAGATGGGCTTGGTCCCTGATTTCGTCTCCAAAATCTTGTGTTATTGTTACATTTAGTTGATAAATTTCTTAGTTTTGATTTTTTTCTTTATTGAGTGAATGGTATTCTTATTGATTTAAGGATTTATAATTTTATTTCCTTATCAAATAAATTTGAATGGTTGGATTTATATTTACCATATCAAGAAATTAAAAGTGTTTAAGCAAGTGGTTTGTTTATATTTATCGTATCAAGCAGTTTGGGTGAATGAATGAATTATCGGAGTGATAATTTGCTTTGTGCAATTAGGTTTTACTGTAATTCCAATATTGTATATTTCTTAATTTCGCATACAGTTTGTTTATACTTACATGCTTACCCCTATCTCTCTCTCTAAAAGAGTGTGAAGGAAAAAGATTGTATATTTCTTAATTTCGCATGATAGATTGTAGTATGAAGCTTACCCTATCGCAATGTACTGGTAAGGCACACACGTGCATCTAGTTATGGCGAACATGAGTAAACTAATAATCTACTTTGTTTAGGATATTATTATTTATGTGACGCTGGCTATACAAATGACGAGGGGTTTTTAGCACCATATGGAGGATAGAGATACCATCTAAATGATTGGAGAGAAGCCCATCAACCATCAACTCCACAAGAGTTCTTTAATATAAAGCATTCTGCAATGAGGAATGTAATTGAAATGGCATTTGGATTATTGAATGGACGTTGGGAAATTATTAGAGGCAAGTCATACTATCCAGTGAAGGTCCAATGTAGGATTATTATAGTATGTTATCTTCTCCATAATCTTATATTGAGGGAGATGCCAGTTGACAATCTACACATTATAGAAAATTATATGAATGATGGTTTTGATATAGATTCCAATCCAATATCATATGTTGAAAGTTCTTATGCTGGGACGACAATGAGAGACAACATGGCTACTTAGATGTTTGGTCAGTAGAGTCAAAGGAGGAATATATAGATTATTCCATGTTGTTTTGTAAACTTAGTTATTAGTAAGTTTGTTTGTGACAGGTTTGAGTAATTAATTAATGTTACTCTATCTTGTAACATGTTTGAGTATTTAGTTGTGAATTAATGAAATGAAGAATTTATCTTCTTGCTATTTAATTTTGGCTATTAATTAATTATCTAGTTCTTGTTAATTATCTATTGTATTACATGGTTATCAAGGTTAATTATGGATGAAGAAGCTTCATCACCAAAACAGAAAGAAAAAAATCACCACTGGAGTAAGGTGGAGGATGAAAAATTGGTAGAATGTTTGATTAAATTAGTTGATGTTGGCGGTTGGAAATCTGATAATGGAACATTCAAGGGCGAGGCTAGCAAGCAAGTGGAAAACTAGATGAAAGAAAAGCTTCTAGGTTGTGGGATTACAACTACCAATATTATTTCACTTATGAAATTGTGGAAAAAAGACCATGGGGCAATTGCTAAAATGTTGGGACTAAACTGCAGTGGGTTCGGGTGGAATGATCATGAGAAGTACATCGAAGCTGATAATGATATATATGACCCTCGGTGAAGGTTAGTTAAGTTCTTTAATTGTTTTTAGTTTAATATACTTAATCTGATGCATCCTCCATTTTTCCAAATTTTCATAGACATCCTAATGTAAAGGGGTTAAGAAATCGGTGCTGGTGCTGAAGGTCCAGCTGATGTAGTAGAAAATATGGCACGTGAACCTACTAATCCTTGAAATGACAGTGAGTTCTATATACATGACCCTCTAGTAAAGGTGGAGGATAATTTTGTAGGCAGTGGTTCAGCTGCAGGTACTCCTCTGGTAACTAACCCGTCTTCTTCTGTATTCACTAAAAGGGGTAGTAAGAAGAGAATTAGGGGTGGGGAAATTAAGAATATGGATGCATTGACACAAACTTTGAATATGGATGCTAGTGATAATATTGCTAAACTTGCATCATGCTTCCAACAAGAAAGTGAAGCATATGAGAGAAAGAATCAAACTTTTAGAGAATTGCAGCTTGTTGAGGGGTTGACTGATGAAAAATGACTTGAGACTGACATTCTTTTAGCAAATAACCTTGGTCAAACACAACTCTTATTCTCCCTTCCATTTCAATATAGGAGGCCATATGTCTTACGCATCATAAACGATAACACAAGTCATTGACGGGAATTGTTTTTAGTGCTTCGGTTTGTTGACATCCTATTTTGTGTTTTGAAATATTTTGTCAAGCTTAACGCCTTATACTTTTGGTCAAGCAGATATATTGCTATGAAATTGAATGTTTACTATTAGGTGTATGTAAATCTGATGTGTATATTTGTATATGTATATGACTATTAGGTGTATGTAATTGAAAGTGTATGTTTATGTATGTATATCACTATTAGGTGTATGTAAATCTAGTGGGAAAAAAGGATCATGTTTTTGGTTCTTATGAAATATAATGGTTAATGCATTTAATTTTTTATTGAATAAAAGCTAGTGTAATAGATGTTCAAACTAGTAAACTAGTAATGCAAGTTTAATAGCAAACTCTCCATTTTGAAAGTAGCACCAACCCAACTCATTTCTTCATCAAGGATCCTTACATTAAATTTAATATGCACAATAAATTTTATATGAGAGTAACAGAAATATTTATGCACTAATTAATTAATTATTTTATTAACTCCACCAATAAAATTAAATCAACTATTTTTCTATTTACTACACCAAAAACTAAAATAATTTTTTTCTCACCGTACAAATAAATTCAATGACAAATTATTCAAAATCACATAGCAAAATTCAATGACAAATTCTCTACTGACAACTGCTAAAAAGTCTTAATAGTTCATGTCGTGTTTGATTAAAAATTCTCAGATATTATAAGTTAATTATTACATATAATTTTCTCTTTTTTATATTAAAAATAAATCTGATTTACAAAAAGTAAAAGTTATTTTGAAAAATGTGTAAGATGGGTAAGTGACTTGGGAAGATTATTTGATAAAGTAGATTTTTAAGGGAAAATGGTAGGAAAATAATGTGAGATTGTTATTTAACGAGGTTAAATAACTTTACCATGGTAAATTAGAATAATTGTAACAAACATGAGAAAGTGTTGAACACCCATAACCACAACTCATCTGCTGATTCTTCAACATCAGTCAGTTCGGACCTCCACTTAGTTTCACCCAAGCTTCATCCTGGTCATGGGCTCGGGTCCATAAGCAATGACAATTGCCCTATGAAGACTAACTTTCGCTACGGCTCCGATGGGTTCCCTTAACCAAGCCATTGCCTATGAGTCGCCGGCTCATTAGGATCATTAAAAGAATTAATTCAAATGTATAATTGTGTCTTAACTCAACAACTTTAACTTTTAGAATAATTGTTGGTAACTTAATATTCTTGAGTACCAAAAAGATAATAGGAGTTTTCAAAGTTGGTGAGTACTGATTAATAATATATATATTAAGGAATGAAAATATGAGAATATTAACAAGTTGGACTAACTTGTTTTAGGGAAATGTCATTTTATTGTTCATCATGAAGATATAGATTAGCTAGTCATTAATCTTAATGAAGAAGCCATCATGAAATTATGTGAACCTTTACTTACTTTTCAAATCTACTACTTATGATCTTATGATTACCTATCCTAATTACTAGGGGTGTTCAAAATCAATTCAAACTGAACCGACCGAATAAAAAAAATGGTCGGTTCTGTCGGTTCTTTATGACCTACGGTTCGGTTCAGTTCGGCAGAGCTATCGAACCAAATCTTCAGTTCGGTTAAAAAATGTTTAATTTTTGAATCGAATCGAACCGAACCAAAATATTAAATTCATATTATATTTTTATATATATATAATTTCATATCAAACCGAACCGATACAAAACTTTGATTTTATATTATTTTTTCAATAATATCATTTAAAAAATTATTTTTTAATTAATAATACTGAACCGAAGAATCGAATCGAACTGATTCAGTTCGATTAGGCATCTGGTTGAACCGAATGTTTAGGTCTGGTTTGATTTTAGTCCACTAACCGAACCGAATTGAACTATATTCACCCCTACTAATTAGATACCTTTTAATTTATTTGTCACCACACACACATATAATTGAATTTATTTTATTTTTTAACGATTATTTATAATCATATTGTGTTTACATGAAATTAAAAAAAATGCACTTAGCATTATATTATTTATTTTTAAATTATGTAAGTAAAATAAAAAAATATTATGTTGTTATTATTTTTAGCTGATATATTATCAGTCAACCAAGTTGTAGAATATCAAGCATGTTCTAAGGAAAAATATACGAGTATATAGTAGAAATATACTTAAAAAAAGTGATATCATTAAGTTATCTATCTCATGTTTTATTTTATGTAACATACTAATTCCTCTAGCATATAAAATAAAACATAACTAAAAGCTCCATATTAAAGCTTCTGTATTAGACAGATAGCTAGAAAACTAGTAGCTTCAATCTTTGCTTCTATAAAATCAATGTATTATAAATCATTTTTATCAATATATCAACCTTTTTACTTTCATAGGAATTTGCCCTTACAAACACTAGAGCTCGAGGGAGGGAGAGAGAGAGAGACGAGCCTAACAACATTGTGCTTTGCTGTCAAGGGTGATAACAGAAGAATTATCTTTCATTAACCATATTTGTCTTGTAGTGCACCTGTCAAAAGTGATGTAAATAGAAGAATGGTGATGTGGCTTCAAAATCACACTTTTGTTGTTGACATGTCCTCTTGATGATGTGGTGATGGTGACTTGTCAATTATAGTCCTAATATCCCCTCTCAAGGTCAAAGAGGAGGCTGTCACTTTGAGCTTGGACTTCAGAAACTTAAATCTATCAGTAGAGATGATCTTTGTGAGAGTGTCTACAGTTTGCTCACCCGATGGAACACATAGAACTTGAATTGTTTTTGACAAGAGATGAGCTCTTACAAAGTGAATATCAATTTCAATATGCTTTGATCTAGCATGAAAAATAGGATGAGGAGCTAAGGCAACAGCACCAATATTGTTACACCAGCTAGTCGAGGGTTGAAGAAGTGAAATGTGTAATTCTTTAAGGAGCTGATGAAGCCAAAGAATTTCAGTCGCAGTGTTGGCCAATGACCTATACTCACTCTCTGTACTGGATCAAGACACAACATCCTAGTTTTTTAAAGACCAGGAAATAAAAAAACCACCAAGAAATACTACATAAGCATATGTACTCTTCATGTCATCAAGGTTACTGGCCCAATCAATATCTGAAAAAGCTTCTAATGAAAATGAGTGGCTGGTTTGATTGAAATATCATCTGTTAGAGTGCCTTTTAGATATCTCAGAATCTGTTTGCAAACCTGTCAGTGACTAGATGTAGGTTTATGGAGAAACTAACTGAGTCAGTTGACTATAAATGAAATTGCAGGCCTTGTGAGTGTGAGATATTGGAGAGCACCTATAGTACTCATGTACAGAGTGATGTCAGTCATAGATTCCCCTTCAAGAAGAGATAGTTTGACAAGAGTGCTTGCTGGACTAGGGCAAGGCTTGGCATTTTCCATTTTTGTTCTTTTAAGTAGCTCACTAATGTATTTAGATTGGGATAAATGCATGCCATTTTGGAATCTGAGCACCTCAATGCCTAGAATGTAATGAAGAGAGCCAAGGTCTTTGAGAGCAAAGCAAGAGTTCAGTTTATTGATTCACTGATGGATGAGGTTGGTGCATAGCGTATGATCAGTATATCGTCGACATAAATTAAGATGTAGATGATAGCCTTTCCTTTCTGCAATATGAACATGCTAGAGTCAGACTTAGAGTTATTGGAACCCCATTGGAAGAGAATGAACCTAAGCTTGTCAAACCAGGCCCTTGGTACCTGTTTCAGGCCATAAAGAGCTTTCCTCAACCTGCAAACATGATCTTGTCTAGAAATGTCAACAAACCCTCCAGGTTATTTCATAAACACAGCCTCAGATAACAGTCCATTAAGGAAGGCGTTATTAAACAATCCTGATAGTATTATGCTTCACTATAGGACTAAATGTTTTTGAGAAGTCAATTCTAAGGGTCTGATAGAACCTCTTAGCTACCAAGCGAGCCTTTAAACTTTGAACAATGCCATCAGCATTAAGTTTGACTTTGTATATCTATTTGTTACCGATCAAATTCATGGAAGATGAAAAAGGTACCAATTCCCAGGTTTTGTTCTATATGAGAACCTTGTACTCCTCAGTCATAGCTTGAGACCACTTAGGATCGAAAGAGCCTGCATAAATGATAATGGTTCATCTGGTATGGGGTGAGGAGGGAAATGGTACTTTGAGTTGATGTAGGTTGTGTGTTTCTTAATGCCACTCTTAGGCCTAGTGACTATATGATGATTAGTTAAGAGAACAATGTGAAAAAGAGTAGGTGGAATAAGATGACTTGGTTTGGATATTGTGATTGGGATGGACATGTCATCAGTAAGATCATTAATTGTAAATATAGGAATTGATACATATAAATGAGCATGAGGACTCACATGAGGTGAAGAGTTGCTTCTTTCTGGGGAATTTTGAGAAGTGTCTGCCGGTTGAGTATGACCTGGTGATAGATTACCTGTAGGACTTGGATGTTGAGAATTAGATGTGATAGGAGTTGGTGAAGATGAAGTAGTGTGATTAGGTCAAGTGCTCCTAGGGAAATAGACAAAGGGTAGTGTGACAGAACTTGGACTAACCTAAACTAAGGAACTAGAGGTATGAAATTAGAATGGTTTGAGTAGGGAATGTCATGTTCATTGAAAATCACATTTCTAGATATATATATATATATAACCTTCCAGAAGGATGTAAGCACTTGTATCACTTGTGAATAGGAGAGTATCCAATTAATGTGCACTTGGCAGATCTAAACTGTAATTTGTGTGCATTGTAGGCCATAAGGTAGGGGTACAACTATAAATAAATACTTTGAGATAGGTATAATTAAGAACCATATGAGTTAGGGTTTTTAAGGGAGATTTATGATGTAAGGTGGCTGTAGGGAGCCTATTAATGAGGAAAATAACACATTGAAATGCATCCCACCAGAATTTGTAAGGAAGAGAAGCTTGAGCTAATAGTGTGAAACTTGTCTATACTATATGTTTATGTTTTCTCTCAGTTGGGCCATTTTGTTGGTGAGGATAATAGTGCCTATGTATGATCCCTTGAGAGGTAAGATAAGTAGTGAAAGGCTTATACTCCCCCCAATCAGACTGAACAACTTTTTGATAGATATACCAAATTGTTTCTCTACCAGTTTCTTAAACAGAATGAATGTTTGAAAAACTTCAGATTTCTGTTTTAAGGGGTAAATCCACGTGAATTTGTTGTAGGCATCAAGAATATGTATATAGTATCTAAATCCCTATCTAGATACAGTAAGTGTTGGTCCCCATAAATCAATATAAATGAGTTCAAGGGGCCTTTGGGTGACATTACGTGCGTTAGGAAATGGAAGTGAATGTATTTTGTCAAATTGACATGCATGACAGAATTCAGGAAGTGCTCTAGGTTTTGGCATGTGCAAGTGATTAAAAGCTTTAGTTAAGACTTTGTATGAAGGATGTCTTAGTCTCATATGCCCTAGATTACTGTTAGAGTAAGAAAGACCAGGAAATTCCAAACCATAAACTGTTTTTGTATTAATATCAACAGGAAAAAGATTATAGTTTCTAGGTGCAAAAAGTAATTTAGGCCTAACCCTAGAATTACAAGCAGTATTTACCTAGTGTTTTTGGCAGTTTGACACGGAGAGTAAACTTTTAGAAAGGTTGAGACCAGATTACAAACTAGAGCTACTAGTCTCCTATCACTAGGCATCTTCAATTGGTAGAGTCTTCCTTTAAGAATCCCTAGAAGTATAACCTTCCCTGAGATTTTGTCCTTCACAACACAATAAGAATCATGAAACTCAAGAAAAACTTTATTTTATCAGTTTGGAAACACTAACTAAATTCTTAGTAATTTCAGGAACATGAAGTATGAAGTTGAGTTTAAGGGGTTTTGCAGGGGTGTGAATGACAGAGTTACCAATATGTGAAATGGAGAGAAGATTACCGTTACCAAAAACTACTCTTTCTGATCCATTGTAGTCAGATGCTATGCTAAGGTTTCTAAATCAGAAGTGACGTGACTATTAGCACCACTATCAACATACCAGTTGGAGTCAGGGATAGATTCTGGTCTTGTGGTAAAGGCAGTAGTAGGTTAGTTTGAGAAGTGATTCATTGGTCCAGGAATGACTTGTTGATGTAGGTTAGGTGTGATGCTTCTATCAAGCATGTAATAGCATATATTTGCTCCATGTCCAGGTTTCCCACAGACTTGGCAAATCAGACTTTTTGAGTTTCTTCCAAACTTGCCTCCTCTTCTTCCTCTAATGAAGTTTCCTCCTCTATTCCCTTGAAAGTTATTGTTGTTCCTGTTTCCACACAGGGCATTTCCTGAATTGGTGAATCCCCTCCTTTGATTGTTGTTGTTTGAGGTTACGACATTGACAATAGCTTGAACAAATTCAATCCACATTATAGACTTGATGGTGAGAACAAAATGAGGAGGAGTGAAGGATGGGGAGATAAGAGGGAGAAGCACTCAAAGAAATATGGCATTCTACAACATTTAAACACAGGTTGTTAAACATTATTGTAGTGCTTAAATACATATTTCTTGTAGTGCTTTTCCCTCATTTCAGAGTCAAGCTCTGGTCCTTCTCACTCTCTCTCGATTCTTCTCCAAAATACAAAGCACAGAGATCCCCTCTCTCTCATAGATTGTCCATCTCAGACGACCTAGGGCTAGGCCTTCGATGAAGAAGAGAGAGTAGAGCTCATCGATTAGCTTATTTCTCACTCTCTCATTCAAAGACAAAGAGCGAACTAGGGTTTTCGTTGATTTTTAGGTTTGATTCACTAGTCTCCTTCACTTTTGAGTTTTAAGTCTTTGCAAATCCTTTCTCTTTGGTGTCTCTGATACACTTCTATAGTTTTATGTAGCTATGGCAAAGCAAAACAGAGATATTCAAATAATGGGGAGAAGAAGCTGAGCCCTGGTTTTCATTTTGCTTATGTCACAGAAGCTGGAGCTTTGGTGAGGTAAAGGTAAGTGTTGAATCCTTTTACTACTAAAATCCATGTTTGTGCATAGCTTTGTATCCCAACTCTCTCCTACTTCAATTTTACTGCTCAGAACAAGAGGTAAGGATTTTCTTCTTGCGAGGTGGATTTCAATCTCAAATCCATGTCCGATTTTTGTGAGTTTTGTATGTTGTTGTGATTTTTGAGCAGTAAAAAGGGTTTGTGTTTCAAAATTCTTGGGCATATAGGGTTTGAAAGATGTGATTGGAAATCTAGCTTTGACTTTTCAATATTCGATTCAGGTATGGGTTTAACAGATTGTTTGAAGAAAAAATTAAACTTTTAGAGCTGGTAATGTTAAATGGGTTAGGAAAATTTTTGTTTAGTTTTCTATATAGTTGTTATCTTGTATTTGGTTTTTGTATATGTTGTTTCCCCTATTTTTTTGTCGGGAGTAGTCGGTGTTGTCAACAGGGCTGCAACTGAAGTACATCAAATAATCACCAATTACCTGGAAAAATCCACAGAAGGCCTATCAAGTATATGTCTCACAGTATCACTTAAAATGTTTCATGTGCTCTTCTAAGTTTAATACATGTTTTTTACGAGAAACTTACAGCATGGTATAGTGTTTCTTCTTGTCCTTAGAAAATTCACTTCACCAAGTGTTGAGAACAAACTATTTATGCTCATTACTATCCTTGTGATATCTAGAAAGAAACATAAACAAGTTGGTTGGCTTGTTGTTAATATCTGGATTGAAAACCCAAACTAACATCGTAATGTACAAGGAGTAATATTTAGTTTTAATCTTTGAGATTCTAAGAAGAAATTAAGGGAATGTCTTTTATGTTTTGAATGTTCAAGCATATAATTTTTGCCGTGTTATGTTTCTTTGTTTTTCCACTGTGTGAAACTTTGGGTTTCTTCTTTCATGTAGCTTCATTTTATTGCATAGTTGAAGGACTGCTACTGTAAGCTCCTTCTATAAGAAACTGTAAATATATTGTATGACGTGTTCTTGTATATTTTTGTCCATTATCCTATTGCTTTTGTGAATCATCACTCTTCTCATAAAGCTCGGTTTTTCCTACATGGAGTTCCAACAACACTCATTATTCAATTCTTCTATAATCTAATCATTTCAACTGACAACTTCTTTTTTAGCTATCTCTGTTTGACCAGCAAATGGGTGCTCAAAAATTAATCAAGGTGAAGTCCTTTGGTTAAAATCATAAGCATGCTTATAGATGGTAAGTATCCGCTTGCTAGAAAAGAAGATTAAGTAAAGGCTTGTTTTCTAAATTTCTTATTCTATACTTGGTAGACAACCTTCTTTTCAGCATTGCATTCTGAGCTAGAAGCAACAAAAATATTTATTTGTACACATCTTAGTTCAATTCTTTGATTAATTAATGATTTTTCAGACTTGCATTCATTGTCTGTTATCTATGAGTTTCACAAAAATCATGGTATTTGGAGTGTCACTAATTTTTCTTTTTTACATGCAGTAAGAGAGAGGACCATGAAATTGAAACAAGATTATGATGGCGGGGGAGTGTGTTTTCACTACAAGAAAATGGTCTTTTAGCAACCAAACTTTTAGTCACGAAGTTAAATTCGTGGCTAAAACCTTTTTAGCAACCAACATTTTAGTTGGTCGCTAAAGACTCGAAAAATCACCCGAGAAAAAATAAGAGGGTGTGCAACAAGTATTTTATGGTGCTGACGAAAATTCAAATTCGTCGGCAAAAGTCTTATTTTTACTGACCAAGTTATAAATTGGTAAGTAAAGGTCTAATTTTTTCTAAGAATTAAATGATTCATCGTAAAAGGTTGCCACAAATATGACGTCATTTTGTTGGAGGAATAAAACCCTCTAATTCCACTCTTACCCCCTCGATCGGCAGAGTTCAGCTACGCAGAGCTCCCTCCCTCTCACCCCCGTCGATCGACGGCCTTCACCTTTGATGTTTGTCACCGAGTAATCCTCATTCTTCTTCTTCGTTGATTGTCACCAAGGTTTAGGTAAGTAAACCTCTTCCTTCTTCTTTTTTTTCAACGATTTTTTCTTCATATTAAAGGCTAGGGCTTTGCTGTTATAGTGGGTTTTTGAGAAATTGATACTTGGGGTCCTGAATTTTTGAAGATATATTCAATTTGGAGGTTCTTCAGGTATGTATAAAGTCAATTGTGTGTTTTATGCTTTTACCGATTCTCTAAAATTCTGAAATTATGTGTTTTATGTTTTTTTCGATTCTCTGAAATTGTGTGTTTTATGTTCCCTGATTTCTGATATTGTGTGTTTTATGTTTTTGTCGATTCTATGAAATTGTGAGTTTTCTAAAAAATGTAGTTATTCTTTGATTTTTGCAGCAACATATTCTAATTATGTTTTTGGTGATTAAGTTTGGAAGTTTTGTTTCTTATCTCCTTAGTTATAATTATGTTGTTGGTAGTGAGGACACTGCCATTCTTTTTGAAGTTATACTTTTGTTGGTGGCAATGATGTTGAAGTTGTTTCTTATCTCCTTAGCCTATGCCCTTCTTTTCTTTGACATATCTGAAAACTTTTCTGTCTAAGTCTTTAGGTAGTTAATTTTGCATTTTTCTGCAAGTTTTAAATTTAATTTATTGACCATTACTGCTCAATTTTTTTAAGAAAAAGAATATAAAAGCTTATGAGAAAAAAATAAAGAATAAAATGATTTGCAAAGCATGCTGAGTAAGGATATGTAGGCTAATAAATTATTTATCCCTTTTTGGATTGAAATCGTCTTTATGCATGCTGTTTCTCGTTGAAATATGATTACCTGATTAACATTATATTATTTAGATGTGAATGGTTTGACACAAATGCAAAAATAAATAGAGTGAAGAGAGATATTGGTTTCATTTGTGTAAATGTGAGCCGAACTTGGTATGAAGATGAGCATTTTATTCTCGCATCTCAAGCACAACAAGTCTTTTATGTTAATGATTGTAAATTTGGAGTCAATTGGAAAGTGGTGCAAAAGGTTCAACATAGACATTTACGGGATGTTCCTGGGTTAGAACAAGAGATAAAATAAGATGAAGTCATAAGGCCTACTGAAAGAACTATGCCATCTATCGATCTAGATGAGTCGGAAACAATACAATTTCGTAGGCATGACGTGGAACGTTCTGAAATAGATGCAAATGTTATTGGAGTAATAGATGGTAATATTGAAGATATTGATTTTATTGATGATGACGACAATGAAGATGACACTTTGGTTAATTATGATGATGATTCATAGGATATTATACCAAGTGATGATGATATAGATTGAGTTTTAAAGTAATGGTGAGCCTGTTAGCATAAAATATTCGTTCATTTCTTCTTAAATTTCCTTTAATTTATTTTGTAAGCAATAACATGTTTAGGATCTTCTTTCATGCCATTTATCTTTATACAAGTTAATGTATCCAAGAAGAAATACTCTTCTTGGACATGCGTGCTTTACGGGATGAGCATATTGCTGAAAATGTCACACCTCGCTCTGAAGAAGAGATAGTTGAAGAAGTCCTCAGGAGAACTAAAGGTCTTGGACATGGAGTCCCACCCACATTTTTCAAGAAAAAGAGTCGAGTTGGAATTGAAAATATAGAATTAAAGAAACAAATCAAGTCTATGGAGAGTCAATTACAAAACTTACTTGCTTGGGCTCATCAAAACGATTTTCCATCTCTTGACGATGACTCAAAAACAGAAACATGAGTTTCAGAATATTTGTTAAGCTTTGTAATTGTAACATCAAGTTTTAAATACTCTATTTTTTATTTTTCTTTAGATACATTTGCGAACCAAATTCTGTAGTGAATTATGATTCGAAGATTTTGTAATGAACTACTATATTAATTATTAATATATGTATTTATTAAAAAATATTGGGTTTGATAAATTTTTAGATAATATTAATTGCTATTACAGGTGTATATGAAAACTAAAAAATTCATCATTTTGTAATGTAAAATTTGGTGGCCAAAAATATTTCGCGATAAAAAAATTGGTCGCAAAAGAGTTTAGGCGACGAAGAGAAAATATTGGTGACAGGTTTTTATGACGAAACTTTTTTTTGCCGCAAATAATTTTCATGACAAAAAGAAATATTGGTCGCAAAAACCTTTTGGCAACCAACTTTTATTTTCATCGCGAAAGCCTTTTGGGACTAGTTTTTTTTCGTCGCTAATGGCTAACGCGACAAGTTTTGTATTTCGTCACCAAGACTTTCTCTGATGAATCAAAAGTGATGAAGTTCGCGACAAACGTTATATCTTTCGCGACTAATTATTGGGGCTTTAGCGACTAAAATGTTGGTCGCTAAAGCGCCTGTTTCTTGTAGTGTTGTGACATCTTGTTAGGATCTTTATGCTGCCACATCTCCCAGACCAACTTGTAATCAAAATTTTTTTTACTGCGCATTAGTTTAAAAAGATGCCACCATCAATAATGAGTTGGATCAGGACTGACCTTAACTAGCTTGTGTTTAACTATATGCTTACTGTTTTCACATATCATTGTGGCTAATTTTACATGCTTAATTTTCAGGTACATAAATTGTTTGCATATCATTCTTTGACAAGGTAATCATTCTATGGCCTGCCAATATATTGCCACTGTATATCATGTGAATGTATGGTTCCTTCTGTGCTGTACTTTTTGTTTGTCTTGTTTGATGACTTTGATTATCTTTTTAAGAAGGAATTCAATGTGTTTTTGTAATATCATGAAGTTGTACTTAGTGACTTAGAGTGACAATCCCTTTCTCTACTTATGGTTTTTTATACATATATCTTGTACTCTGCTTTTATGAATTAATGCTAAGTTGGTCATGTCATTAGAAATCTACATTTTCCCTTCCATGTTAGAATGGTCTCTTCCAGTTTTTGTGACTTCCTAGATTCATATTCTGTTTGAGTGGTAAGCAGTTAAAGTGAATTATAGATTTGTCATTTAGCACAGTTGTCCATGATATCTTTGATGGAGAAGCTCGTTTCAATGTCTTTATCCATGATACTTGTAAGAGATCTCTTACAGAACTCAACACATGTAGCTATCAACAGTTTTTTACAATCGAGTTACTGATCCATATGAATACTATTGAAAACTCACTTTTTATATCTAAAAATCTGCTGAAATTTCTGTTTACTTTTTGCAACCCATGCAGCCAAAAATGCGCTAAAATATGATATGATTGGGATGTCAGCTTGAATGTCTATCACTTAAAAGATATTGCTGAATTTCAAGTTTTTATCTAAATGGTAAAGCTCTCTAATGAAATTTTGATGTAATTTCTTGGTGGTTACCTACAATACATTAGTATATGTAGACTGCAGTCAAAAGAGATATGTAGATGATGTATCTATTTGATACTTGTTCTAGCTGTTTATTCCCTTGTAATATCATATTTTACGTAGTTATGGTTTTGTTATTCTCTTGCAATTTACTATATTTCAATTTGGCGACATGCCTTGGAGATGATGAATATGCAATAGCAAGGGGAAAAATGATGTCTGGGATTAAACAAGTCTCTCTTTTATATTTTAAGGACAAATGTTGCTTGCATATTTTAAGGATAAGTTAGTTTTCAAGTAAGATTTATTTGTAAGTTGATTGAATGAATAATGTAATATTTTGTGTAAAGATATATATTAATGTTGTTAATTATTATATTGATGTTCTTTTTATCATTTTGAAAGTATATAATATGAATAATTGACTATAGCAATGAATCTTATGGTATCTTATTTTGTAGATACAAAAGTACATGCGAATGTTAATTCACAAGTATTAAAAACACATGTTGAATACATTCAACGGGGGTTTGAAAATCCTATTAAACAATGTTCTACAAGTATTAAAAACACATGTTAATATGAGGGGCTGTCACAGGTGTCGCGAGAACTCTACGGATTACTTTTCACAGAGTTTTCTACTTCTTGTAGAATGTTATATTTTTTGTAGTGAAGGGACGGGTATGGGTCACGGAGAGAGCTAAGAAGCGCTAACTATACACTCGTTTTGCTTTAAAAAAGTTCTGGATATATAGTGGCTAAAACCCAGCCGATCGAGTATTTTTTAAATTGTTTAAAAACCAATTCCCAAGTTTTAAAACAATTAAGTACAAACGCATCTTCTATGTTTTTGGAACCATGACCCCTTATGAACAATATACTTCAAGCTAAATCATCAAATTCATTTAACTAATTAAACATGTCTTCTTGAACATAATGTGTGTTAATTTTTTTTTGTTTTTATTAAGTTCTAATATTTTAACAATAACAAAAAAGAAATTGAAGGTATCATTTTATTAGTATTTTAACAAAACACATTGTTTGTTTCTCTATATTCTGAAGACATGGAACTTGTTTAATAAAATAAAAAACCAACTAGAGAAGTGGATAGCCCTAATGCCTTCCATGAGAGAGGATCAAGATAATCATAAGGTCTTAGCTCAACTTCTCAAGTTTTTGCTACTCACATATCGCTAATTCTATTTTAATTTATGACTACTGGAGATTTACCTAACCAGCGTTAAACTCTAAATTATGGTCGTGAGCCTACTTGCGCTATAACTCATGCCTATTGATTTGTCGGGGGAAGTTGGATATTCTTGCTTAACCAAAAAAGTCAGTGAGATGATTTATTTTTTTATTTATATATCATTTTGTTTCCTTCTAAAATTGTGTAGGAGGGGGGGAATGAACCTAGGACCGTCCTGAGTTTGGTGACCACCGGGGCAGTCCTGGTGGTCAAGCTGAGAGAAAACATCAACTTGACTGATCCTTTAATTTCTCATATTGCATGTCCATTATCCACATCATAGATACGTACATATTCAAAGTGCAAAGGTTATATACAATTATTACATAACTCAATTAGATAGAAGTCGATAAGCACACAAAATTTTTACTGTCAAAACTCCAATAATAATTAGACTGAGCCAACATGAAGCTGACCAATTTTAATCTCACTTTGAAAATCATGTAGTGTGATTGTTGCGGTCAATTTGGTAGTATCTTTTATTCTAGTTAGAGGAGAAATTATCAAACTGTCTAGCACTCTCTCACCCCTTGGTGTCAATTAGTTTTTTTTATTTATTTGAGACAATTTAACATAAAAAAAACTTGTCAAAATAAATAGGGAGTAAATGATCACGAGCATAATTCCTGACTTCTCAGTTTTAAATTTTTTTTATGTTTCGATAAAAACTCTTTATGTATTAATATTTTTTATTTATAACATGTTCTTTTGAATGATAGCATAGTTCATTGGTCAAAGTATATTATTTTAGTAAAGAGAGGTTTTTTTGGGTTCAAAATCTCATTGTCTCAAATTTTACAATGCTGCTTAACTTTTTTGTTGCCTTTTTATTTGCTAATGTATTTGCCATATGTGTTGCACTCGTTTATCCTCTTAGTGTTTATTTTATATATTCAATTTATTTTATAAAAATATTAGAAAAATGTTATGTATCCACCTTAATTACGTCTAAAAAACATGAGATGATCTCTTTGGATAGAGATACACTTATTAATTAATGGCCACATCAAGTGTTATAATTTATTTATCTTTTTATAGATTTATTATTTCATTCATAAAAAAATATTAATTCTAAGAATAAATCTTAAACATAACTAAAAATATTAAAAAAATAGTTATATTGACATTTATGTTCTTAAAAATAGAAATGCTAAGAAAAGCTAGATTTGTAAAAATGACACAAAAATATATATTTTCTTCTAGAAAAGAAGCAAATGTCCTCACCAAAATGTAGAGAAATTAAAATGCCAACTCAACTTTATTTGTTTTTGTCTCCTGGCGATATACCAATATTACTAAGAATAATTTTAGATTGACTAAATAATTAATTAAATTTTTAAGTGATCAAGTTATTTGTTATTTATTCATGGATTACTTTGTCAAATTTTTTTAATAAATAATAAAACACCTAACATTGTAGAAATTAAGTGACGTCATTATATAACAATATATGTTCCAAGGAAAAATCTAGGGTTTTAGAATTCACCTTCACTGATAAGGACCAGTCAACTTCTGTCAAAGTTCTACAACACAATAATAGATATACCCTTAGATTAGAGAAAGAAAGGGGTAAATAGAAATCTTTTAAAATCTTTTTGCAAGTAAAAGCCTAGACGCGTGGTTGTAAATAATGCAATATGATTTGTTGTTATCATTATCGATATTATTTGTGAATAATGAGCTAAACTATTTAATTTATTTGTTTTTATCTTAGACTTTGGCCCACCAATCAAAGCTTCTCCTTTATTTTTTTATTCGTTCGTATTTTGGACCATACTAAAAAATAATGGGACACCTCTTTTAACAATAGGGAGAATACCACTTGATTGGACAACTTTAATTCCATTCTTTATAATTTAACATGGATTAATAAATAATTGAACTTTTTACTTTGAGAAATCGCCGCTATTAATCTAAGCATATTCTGTCTTTTTTTTTTTTTGAAATTTACATACCCATATATTTGGTAATAACTGTCACGTGGAGCCGAGGTATAGGCAAATGAAAAATTTATGTGATACTATCGTCTCACTAATATAAGTTTACAATATTTATGGTTCACATCAAACATAAAATGAAAACTTACAATTAAATAATAAATTTTATATTATGACATGAATGTATAGTCCCCGATCATTTATATTAAAAATTAGTTGTCTACGTCTTAGCCCCATTAAGAATTTCAATCCTACATGTGTGAGAAAATGTTTAGAAATTCGTTGAGATATATAAATTTATTTTAACCCAACTTAAGTATTCATTGCCAAAAAGCTTCAATGATGGCATAGTCGTTCATCGCTCAATATTATACCGACTAAAGAATATGTCGTCATCGAAGATATTTAGCGGCAAGATTTAGCTACATCGACATAAAGTTTCAGTGACAGGATGATCATAATGAATGATAGCATTTAGGGGATATTTGATACGAGTTAAATAAGAATGAGAAAATTAAGTTGATTGATAAGTTTAAATGGTAGTTGATAAAATTTCAAGATAACTATGTTTCATAGTTAAAAAGTTATCAGAAATATGAGATTACATTGATGATATTTATCAAATGTGGGTAAAGTTATTAGAAAACTGATTACAAAAGATGTATAAAGAATTTAATTAAGGCTAATTAATTAAATTATTGATTATATATACACACATTTCCTCGTGTTTTTAGTTTTTTTAGAAAAGATTATTTATAAATTCAAAATCAATGACACGTTGTAAATAGTATATTATAGACACTAATAAATTAACTATTTTATTAACAAAATCAATAAAATCCAATTGACTACTTTTCTTTTAATATGCCAAATGAAAAAAAATAAATTTTTGCTTATAAAATATAAATGTTTTTTAAAAGTTATTATTTGACCATTATAGTTTATACCAAGTTTTAAATATGATCATTATATTGAAAAAATAAATTTCATCATCAACATTTATATATTATATCTATATGATCATTTCATCAGTCACAGTTAATAATTTTTACATATTTATGATGTGACATGTTATTTATACATATGATATGATATGCATGTCAACAATATGATAGAGCCCACATATTATTTTATATTCCAAAAAATGCCCAATTTTGAAATTTTATAATATCCGAGAAAATGATAAAATTTGTTATTTTCCCATGTGGAGAAAAGGATGCAATGACAGATTTAAAAATATGTCACTTAATTAATTATCCTATGGGAATATAACAATCCACGGAAAAAAAAATTTCTTCGCTAAAAAACTTTGACCTTCATTTTTACCGACAAAATACTTTGTTATTGATACAGAATTTCCGAAGGCACTATATTTTTCACATCGTTCCTGGAAGACCTTGCCCTTTTGCAAACAAATAGTTATATAGTCTTAGCACATGCCTTTGACATTAGATTTCTGAGTACTAAAGTGAAATAACTTTGCTTTGCATCAGTTGTTGTTGCAAGTTTAACCAAGGTGTACTATTTAGATGAAAAAGACTTTTTTTCAAAACCGTGAAAAATATTTTTAAAAATAAAAAAGAAGAGATGATTTTTTTAAAAATAATTATAAATAATTGAAACGTCATTTAATCATTTAAAATTTCATCAATTACTTAATCAACGTATACTTAATTTTCTTTTAATATTCTGAAACTATCTAAATCACAATTATTAAGTAATTTCATTAGTAATAATAAAAAGTGGATGGAGTAAATTTAAAAATATAATAATAACTCAAATATGTGGAACAAAAGTTTTGATTGCACTATCATTAATTATTTTTAACAATTATTTGTTTACAAATTCCAAGGACAAACGAATTCTTATAAAAAATTAACAAGGACAGACTAATTAGTAGGCCTTAATATATGTGGCTAAAAGTGGTAGTCGGTGACTTAAGGGTTCAATTAAATTCGTTAAGCCTGTGGTGTAGAGATAAGACATCCCATTTGGGTACACCACCACTTGTGGTCCAATGTACTCTTGTTTGAAAAGACTTTCACGATTAGTTTACAAACCTTTTTCCATCTACATGACATCAAAAATATTATTATTTTTTCCCCGTGAAAAGACTCTAAAGTTAAAGTTAGGGAAAATATTATGCCCGAAAATATTCTCCATACTGGATCATAGTTATTTTTAAATTATTTTTAAAATAATTTAGGTCATATAAAGTTCTACAGGTAATAATTTTTTTAATTTATCAAATATATATTGGAATTTATCAAATACATACTAGATTTCATCAATTACGTAGTGTGGTTCATTAAATACATATAAAATAATAATTCTTATAGTGGTTCACTAAATACGTACTGAGATTCATCAATTACGTACTGAAATTCACCAATTATGTATTAGCGTTCACCGAATACGTACAAAATAATAATTCTTGCAGGGGTTCACCAATTATGAACCGAGATTCACCAATTAGGTAGTGATGTTCACCAATTACGTAGTGGGGTGCACCAACTACGCACAAAATAATAAGTCTTGAAGGGATTCACCAATTACATACTGAGGCTCACCAATTACGTACTGAGGTTCACCAAATACGTACAAAAAAATAATTTTTAGAGGGGTTTACCAATTACGTACTATGATTCACCAATTACATAGTCGCGTTTACCAAATACGTATAAAATAATAATACTTGGAGGGGCTCATCAGTTACATACTGGGGTTCACCAATTACGTATTGAGGTTCACCAATTACGTACTGGAATTCACCAAATACGTATAAAAGAATAATTCTTGTAGTGGTTCACCAATTACGCACTAGGGGTCACCAATCACGTACAAAAGAATAATTCTAGGATGGGTTCACCAAATACGGTTCACCAAATACATAGTAGGGTTCACCAAATACGTAGTGGAGTTCACTAATTACGGAGTGGGGTTCACCAAATAAGTACAAAATAATAATTCTTGGAGGGGTTCACCAAATATATACTGGGGTTCACCAATTACGTACTTGAGTTCATCAATTACGTAATGGAGTCACAAATTACATATTGGGGTTCACCAATTATGTACTGGGGGTTCACCAATCTATCCCGATGGTTTCTCTAACTAATACCGGCGCTTTTCCATCCAATATCGGAGGTTCTGGGCCCAATATCGGCGATTCTTGGCGATTTCTTTCATTTTTGGCAGTTTGTTATTTTTTCAGTGGTTTTACATCAATACAATGGGTTTAGGACCCTTTTATGACGGTCTTTCAACAAATTTGATTTTTTAAAATTGATCAGGTATACTAGATGAATCACAAATAAAGTTATCAAAATTTTGAAGAACACCTCGAAGAATGATTAATTTTGTACGTGAAATATTTTGGTGAACCCTTCTAAGAATTATTATTTTTATACGAGAAATATTTTGGTGAACCCCTCCAAGAATGATTAATTTTGTACGTACTGAGATTCACAAATTTCATAGTGGGGTTCACCTAATACGTACAACCTAATCGCCATACATAATAGTTGAATCGCCTATTTTTAGCCCACAAATGCCATCCTGAAGGTGCTAATCACATCTTCAAAGTCAAGCGCTAGTTTTATGCCTCCAATTACCTGTTTCATCACCAAACGTCATGTCTAAATAGGTGATCGCCAGTCTCACTCCCAATCACCAGTTTTTGGGGCCTAATCGTCATTTATATGACTCTAATCGTCATTCTTCACAATCAACCGTAAAATTATTTTTTGTAATTATTTATCATATACCGGAAAAATCATTGATAAAAAAAACTCATTATATCAATACAAACATTCATGATACTCACTTATTATGTGAAATTATACTAGATTAATTAATGATTCTAGATACAATTGAACACTTATTCATAAACTCGTTAAAAGTTGTCATTAATAATGTTGTTGTGCTTTTGTGGTAAGTATCGAGCGAGATGGGTTTTCACCATATATAATTATAGGTCGTGATGTTATGATAGTCGATAAATACTATTTATCGATTTGACGAACACATATAACTTTCAAGGTCGGATTCTATCTATAAATCAAATATATCTGCTAAAATTTTGAAATCGAATATTGAAATTTGAAATTTTAACCTTTTATTTTATAAATTATAATCCCAAAAATTTTAAAAGCAACTTATTTACGTTTTAATTTATAACATATAAAAAACTCTAAAAATTAGGAATTATGAAAAAGCATAAAATTAAGACTGAAACAGCTTTCGGGCCTCGAAAAGTACTTAAAATAGTATTTTTTAGACCTGAAACTGGGCTACAAAAAGTAAACCAAGTTGCACATGTAGATCTCTGAATAAGTTTCGATTTGATATTTTACGGGCCACGCGGTTCCACCCGAGTCAAAAATTAAAACCTTCAAAAATTGGCATGCGCGTGCCACGATCCAATAGGGAATATTGAGACCAAACGCCTATGTGTCTGGCGTTTGTGTCCCAAACGCGACCAGCAGGCTCTAAATGCCATGGTAACAGGCGTTTGGCCCGTGTCGCTGGGACAAGAACCAAATGCCAGTCTTGAATGTCGAATCGCCATGTAGTGATGATGTTTAGGTCCCAATTATGACGTTTGGCCCTACTTGTTTTGATACACTTATTTATTCTCGTGCACTTAGCTATATTTTCATACTTAGACATACATATTAATTTCACACAATTATGCATTTCATTCATGTACTTATAAATTCAAGATCTCTCTCTCCCTCTCATTTAAATTATGCATTGCATTTATCTTTTCACACACTTAATCATTTTTACAACTTAACCTTGATCATTTTCACAACTTAACCTTGATCATTTTCACAACTTAACATTTTTGATACACTTGGCAATATTTTCATTCTCCACTTTTCCATTTTCACGTACTTGTTTTGATGGAACTTAACTATTTTCACGTACTTATTCATTTTCACAGGTAGCATTTTCATACAAGTGTTTTGATATACTTTGCTGTTTTTATACACTTAGACATTTCACACCCTTAGTCATTTTTACACTTGATCATTTTCACACCACTTTTCCATTTTTATGTACTTGTTTTGATGGAACTCACTTCTTGATCGTCGACCCCCTCAGTCACTAGCTATTTTCATGTACTTAATCATTTTCATAAGGCACCCTTTTCAACACAAGTGTTTTGATGCACTTTGCTATTTTTTACACTTAGTCATTTGCACACTCGATTATGAAATAACGATTGTCATGTACTAATCTCATTATAAATCGTTATGAAATAATAACTCGTTACCAAATAAAATAAATTTAATTGAGAATTTCCTTTAAAAAGTATCTCTATCTTAAACTCTACAAAACACTTCTAACTTACATTCTCGATATAACACAAATACAAATCCATTATACTATTTTTTTAATAATTACTTCAACTGCATCGTTTCATTCTAAGTTGCAATGTGTCAGCTAAGGCATAACCCCCAAGGTTAGACACTTTCACATTTTTCATGTGATTTTCATCTCATTGTTCCCATGCTCGTATCAAAGCTTTATCATAAGGAACCTGGCATACTCTTAAAATTTACAACAATAAGACCACATGTAATTCAGTTTTAAACTAATTAAAATATCTTGGATAGAAATGCAGTCTCATAGGAGCTTGGGCACAAAATGACTATGCAAGTACCTTCTCAAAGTTTGGAGGCTTTACAATCTTTCTCTGAAATTAAAGACAACAAAAGTATATTGAACCTATCAAATAAAATGTAATGATGCTAATAGAGACAAGCTAGTGATGAATCATAAGTGACTCATGGAATATTGAAAGAACTGGAGATATTTCAATATATAACACACAGACAAATCTAGGAGGCTAAAAAAAGTAACTATATATGTATTTAAATACTAAATACATGTAAGACTAGGGGCAAAAAGAACAAAGAAAGGCCTACTTTTGATAGAGTAGGTTTTCCTTTCCATCTCGCTTGCTTTTGTTGTAATGGATAATCCAAACAAGAACCAATAACAATACTCATCCTCCCTCTGTTTCAAAAGAAAATCGCTAACAACAATGAGGCAATAGCAAACCACATGGATAAGCAGAATGACAAAAAAAGGACAATTGATTTCAATGGCAAGTGCACGGATGTTGAATAACTCCCATAGGTACTTTTGATTATACTAACGATTATGTAGATCTAAACCTACATATGAATATGGGGTGCAAGACAAGTAGAGCATTTATAATATTTGAAAGTAAAGGCACAAATCATATAAAACTTGTTGAACAAAAGGTTCAGAACAGAGCAAAACCACATAAGATCAACATCAAAATCTCAGATACACAAGGGAAAATGGCATTTCATTATGTTGTATATGCCTTACGATTAGTACTCGTGAAGTTGTTTAGTTAAAGGTAAACTATATTATAACCAAAGAAAAGATAGATACACAAGGGAAATAATTCTCAGGTATAACCGCTCAAGAGAGTAACAAATTAATAACTCATAAAAAAGAAAACTAGAAACTATGAACTAGAAATAAGTCAATATACAATGAAAAAAATTAAGCAGCAAAGTTAAACTGGGTTCAAGTACTCGTAAATAGACATAAAGAAATTCCTTGTGTTAATTTTTGATCAATAAGCAACATATAACCATTTAAGAAGACATAAATTGTAGATAGGCATTAGGAAAACCATGAAAACACTTTTTTTCTTCTCTTCTAATTAATATACACCTTTTTTACATGAATCTCTCATCCCAATCATGACAACATGGGAGCTCGTCGAACTCGGATCATGTGTCTGCTTTTCTGTCCATTAACATAAAATGAGAAAAACCAATGAATTAAAATGCTCCACATCATAGATTTAACTTCTAAGGTAGAAATATGATATTAATTAGGGAATAACTTGATATACCACAACATAGCTAACCACATGATACATGCCATAACAAATAACCACACATATAAGATGCACATATTGGCTCCATGCCATTTATAACGGTTTCTGCAATTCACAGAAAGTAAAGATTGTATTTATAAAACAAGCTGTTATAAATGATGCACGAAAAATACATAGAACCTTAATGCTGACTTAATTAGACAACACACCTAATCTCAAATCTATAAGATATAGTCGTTTTTCATATGCTATCCCAGCTTGACCAAGTAAAAAGTTTTCTGGCTTCACATCTCCATGCACAAACCTATTTAAGGAGGAACAATATCATTTACGGTAGAAACTAACTATTACTTCAAAAAAGTGAATACATAGAAGGCTAGAAGATAACAAAAAACTTACACTTTCAAGTGAACCTTCTCAAGGATTAATATTGCCTCCACTGCAATGCAAGCTACCATACTTGGTGGCATCTTGTTAGTAGACATGAACATAATAAAATGGATTAAATCAAGTTTAAATGCATATATAATGGTTAGAAGTTGAACAGAGAAACATTTTTTTTTCTTACTACTGGCCATGTGTATTCCAAATGTCCCAGAGATTGGGTCCTAGCATGTCCATGACCTAAATTGCAATTAAAATCCTTAGAAAAGAATAATATTAAAGGTATCCTCATGAAAAATGTAAATTGAAGCTTACCAAAATATAGAAATCCCCCTGACTAATGTGTAAAAGAATACAGAAACAAAGCAAACAAGACATACAAAAAAACAGAAACGTACCCATAAGAACCATACCTCTCTACGTGATACAACCCCCTTAGTTACTGAGATAGTGTCTCCTCCAAAGGGATACCCAACAACAGTCATCACTGCATCTTGTCCAAGGAATTTGCTTAGAAGACGTGTTTACGACAGTTACAGAGACATAATCAGATCTTAAACAAAATAATATTTAGATAATTATGGATCTAAAACTTGAATGTTTCTATTAGCTTAAATAAATGCTGCATGAACTTCAATATTTTAGTTAATGGCTCTACTAAAATAAACACTAAGTAGAAAACTGCCATATGATCATACTGGTCAAGGATGGGAGTTTGAGAGACCAAACAACACCTATTAGAATCCATCACAACCAAGAGGGAGCTGGAACATCTCAACATTTTTCCTCTATAAAAGTTATCAAAATTTCAATTTGAAATAGAATCCAAAAGAAAATCCAAACCAATCACCAAAAAATCTCAAGAACTCCATTTTTAAAGACTGTGTATGAAACAAAATCCAAAATGACAGATCTATAAAGTCATCCGTTTTTAAATCCAACCCCTCAAAGAAAATCTGAAAAATCACAAAAAGTTCTAGATATACAACCAAAATCATAGAAAATGCCAGATCTATAACCAAAATCACAGAAAATGCCAGATCTACAACCAAGATCAGAGAAAATTCTAGATCTACAACCAAAATCACAAAAAATATTTAAGTAAAATCTCGAGAGCTCAGAGAAAATAGAGTCGAGCTTACCTATTTTCGCAGGGAGTTACGCGAGCTTCAGACACCTTCAATGGGAGCTTTGCGTGGAACATGATGGCGTGCAACAACGAGAGAGAGAGAGAGAGAGAGAGAGTGTGTGTGTGTGTGTGTGTGTGTGTGTGTGACCTAGCTTTTGGGTTGAAGTTGAAGGAGAAGGGGAAGCTTCTGAGATTTATGAGTTCGTGTGCCCTGTTTTTGGTTGAAGGAGAAATTAATCACGTGCCTTAGATTTTGGCCATTCGCGGGAGGTGAAGCTGAGTTCATTTGGGTCTTGGGTTTAAGTCGAAGAAGAAGGTTGCAAAGTGTAAAGAGAGCTCGATTGAAGGAATGATGAGAGGAAGAATGGAGAATAAAGATGGAGCTCATGTTTTCGAGAGAGAAGAGAGAGGAGTTTTCAAAGAAGAGAGAAAATGATGTGTTTTGGTTGAAGAAAAGAGAGAAAAATGGAGAATTTTAAACCAGCAGCTAGGATTATTCTGGCCAGATCTAACGGCCAGGAATTAATCCTGGCATTCATGCCATTAAAAAACTCACGGCATGGGAAATGGACCCTAACCTAGAAGCTAAAAATAAGTTAGATGCAAAAGCTAATATTTCTATCTCTTTTTAGGCACACATAATTAAGTTTCATTATTCACATACACATACTTCTTTAGTTTGAGTTATTCTAACACAGTTATCACATAATTTGTATCTCGTGTCGTAAAATAAAGTTACTAATTTGATCTTCTTTGTTAAAAAATGTCATACATTTGTTCAACATGAACGACTCATTTCTGAGTAGTTTAAAATTTAAAAAGAGCTCACCTAGAAATTGACAAATTAAGGAAAATTATACAACACTTTCCTGGTGAATGTATTGTTATTTCCAAAATCTGAACAACACACAAACCCAACGCTGGTGAGCTCATATTCCTGCACATAAGAGATCAAAGAACCCAAAGAGTAAAGGTCACCGAAAGAGGTATCCTCACCTTAGGGTCTCCAAAGCTTAACTTATAAGTGTGGAGAGAATTGAAAAGAATTTATGCAAAGATCGAGTGAGCTTACCTAGATTTTTTATGGTAGAGGTGCTTATATAGAAGGCGAAGCTTAGGTAATATTGTGAAGTGTTCCCATTGGTTGAAATGAATGTTTCTGATATGGAGGGTGACGATTGAACATGATGGGCATGGTCCAATACTGTGACAACACGTGGAATATCTCGTTTCGTAGGTCTTCTATTTTTTTCTCGAAACTTGAACATGTCACCTCTCAAAACCCTAAGTAGTGATCATGTCCGTGCTGTTAGATTCCTTCTATGGCTTGGATCATCTTTGGGGATGGGAGATGAATAACCATTTGTTTTCCTTTCCTTTCCCATTTATGGTATTTTCAAACTCCCTTGTCTCTCCTACTCATCCCATCCTCTGAGCTCCTATCATTATCGTTCATTGTTGAGTGATCCCTCATTGTCTCCTTTCTTGTGATTTCTGATAGGCCTTATTGCTTTTCTCTTTTTCTTCTCCTTTGTTTTCTTTTAAAGATGTCAGGAGGTTCTGGGGATTTGAAGTTCGAGGACGAGAAAGGGCCGACTTACTAATCAAGGCTGTAAATCCTCAAGCTAATTCTTGGCTGAGGCTAGCTTGAGCAGGACCATCAGAATCGAGATGTTGATAGTATTCCCTTGATAGAGGAAGACTTGGACACTATCTAGAATGCACACCACGCCCCTAGTTATGTCTAGACGAGGTTGTTGTTGGAGGGTGAACTTATAAGCGCTCCATGGTATGGGGGAACAATGTTATACCTGGCTGCTTTTGAGTGTTGGCTGAGGCTTCCCCTACACCTTTCTTCTTATGGAGTGGTTCTCTACCAATAGGATAACCTTGGCCAGCTCAAGCCTGATTCTTGGAAGAGCCCAATAGGCTATTAGGTTCTCTGGCAGTAGCGCTGGGAGGAGGACTTAACAGTGGATGAGTTTCAATTCAAATTCTAGTTGAAGAATCCTCCAAAGAACATGAACAGTAAGACCTAGTATTACGCCACTAGTCTGATTGGGAGAGTGAATGGGATTGTTAGTGGCACACTGACCTAGTCTAAGGACTAGAAATATTGTTGGTTTATCATTTCTTTGCATAGTTTCCAAATTTACACATATACACTAGCCTCGTACCTGGGCTTACCCTTTCGATTAGCAAGAATGAATTGTGGAATGCCTTCATGGAATTACGGTTTCTGTGTAGACTCATGAAAGTTCTCACGCAGGTCAATCCTTTTAGGATACCGCTTGGGGGCACCTTGTTACTCCATTTGGATAATAGTGTGGACAACCTAAGAGTCTGATAAGATGCTACCCACACATATCTAGACAATGTTAAAGCCCATCCAACGGCTAACTAAAACAAACATGAGGATCATCCAAATATTATGTATGACACATTGGATAATTATGTGATATCTTTTAATAATCATACTTTTCTATGAGGCATCATCATCATCAGCATAAAGTTATCATTTTCACCATTTCATGCAACATTCGTATTGTTATCATTTTTAGCATACAAGTGAAATTATTGTTTTAGTGACTAAAGTTATTTATCTCTTCATATTTTTTAAACATTGTCATCATTCACTGACGTTGTTTAAATTAACGATTTGACTCCATTTCATGCTTCGAAAGTTCACTACATGCATTATAGGTTCATCTTTGCTTCATGCATTATTCATCTATTTTTTCGAATACATTGTAAGTTTATTTATTGCTTCGCTCATACCTAAATCTAGATTGTTTCATTAATTATTAAAAAAAGTGCACTAGTTCATCTCCATCATCCTTAGAGAACATGATCTCAAGCTAGAGTAATGGACGAAATATCTATCACGAGAAGAAATGAGGCGTGAGATAAACAAGCTAAAAGAGAAAATGACTATGATTCAAGAATTTATTATTGTTACTAAAGGAAGAGCTGGTGTAAAATTTCAACCAGCTAATCCTTCAACTCAAGAATTGAAAAATCAGTTGCTTAGTGATATCCCTCTCCATCCCCCTAGATGTATTCCTATGCATATGCAAATCAATTTCAGCATACTCTAATAATACCAATGCATTTCCAACATTTTCACCTCTAAACATCCAAGAAGCAGTCCAATTGCGAATATATAGATATAATTTCGTAACCCAATCTCTTTGTGACAATCAAATTGCCACTCTACTAGTTGAGAATGCCAATAATCCAATCTTGATTCCTAATCTTGATAATGCAAAGTTTGAAAAGTTCAATTCTGAATAAATATAGGATTCATCAGCTAAGGAGAAGCTAGTTTTCCTAGAAGAAAGGATGCGTGTTATTTTAGCCGCAACTATAACAGTACATGTGTTGGTCCTTCGTCCTTCATGCGTGAATTCTCTTGACCGAAGGGTTCTATGGTAGTTAGATTTTACATATTCTTCCTCCAGGTTGGAGTTCCTCTCGACCTCAACATGTGCAATTACTCTGTCTAAAGGTCTCCGATGTCTAAGTCAATAGGTGGTCGATATCTTGGTATAATCTCTATAAGGGAGAGTAGACATACCTCTTATATCGATTGGCCAAAGAATTTATACCTAAGTCTTCAGGTCGGTGGAAGCGTGTCGAAGAAGGCTCTCAGAGGTGTATTTGAGAAGTTTCAAAAAGCACAACGCATTTCGTCGCCGGTCATTGATTGGATGGAAGGGATATGACCTTGACATAAAATGATAAGCATTTAATGTCGATACGATTCTTTGGAGGCTCTTCTGACACATAGCCATGGCGATTGGACCTGTCGGGTGCTACTTGTTGAACCTTAGCCTTACTCATGCCTTTTCATAATCTCGGGTCTATGGGGCCTGAGCTCCATGGTGTATGACCAGATGAGGTCGGTCTTCTTCCTTTAGCATCTTTTGAATGACGAGCTCCTCAATTGAGGCGCGACACTTGTCGCCACGTTGCTGGTGGTCGGGGAAACATCCACAATAGTTGCCCCTAGTTGATGATCTAGGTTGCTTACACTCAGTCAGGTCGGAAGACTTCAATGGTCGAGCACCTTGTCTGAGCTGCCCCTACTTTTTAATGGAGGTTACACCCAACGGAAGTGGTGACCCAACTATTTCTATTAGTGTGCATTGCTCACCCTACTCCACGCTTAGAGATTTCCATTCCCTTGGGAGTGAGGACACTAATGGCGCTTGAGCAGGTGAAAATGGGGGCCTGATTTTTGGATGTGTCACTTCACCTTAGACGCGTGATTTTGTTCCTGTCGATGATTAGATGAACTTTTGTCTTCCGAGAGTTCTTACTGATTGGTGAAACAGCTCATTACTGGTCATTCTATGGCTGATTTAAATACCCCTATTAAATGGGTAGTTTCCTTTAGGCCTATAAATAGGTGATTTCCCCTCTTTTTCCCTTCATCCTTACTCAAAATTGAGACCTTTATTCTCGTCTTGTCCCATCTTCTTTATGAAACCTATAATTCTTCCCCCGTAGGGGCCTCCTTCAATCTTAGGGGTCTTCCTTCTTTGGTCCCATTGGCTCTTCATGTTTTTGTTCCCCTCTGTCTTCCTTCAGATGTCGTCTCTTATCAATGGAAGGAGAATCGCCACGGATGGTTGTCATCTCTTAGGATCGATAAATTTATTCGGTGGGGTTTTTTTTTGCCTTCGATGGTTGCTGGTTCGAAGTTGCATGGTCACTTCTGTTGCAAGATAGCCTTTGGCAGGGTGATTCACAATCCAGTCGGGGGTCTCATTCTTGGACTTATAACAAGATGGATTCCTCGGTCGTATCCCACCTTCATCCTCGACATCGCTCCCTTCCTTGTAGCACCTTTGGTCCTTTCGGACCACCAACTACTCAGTGCAGCATGCCTTCGTCTCTCTCCTTAAGTGGGAAAGATTGAAGCCTTATTCATCCTCATCTTGGAGATTGGTTGCTGCCTGCGGTTCAAGTCTTGTCTTCAAAGACAGAGCAACTGGAGCCCTCAATACTTCAGGAGTTGAAAGCCATAAAGGTCACAAATCCCTTGGTTAAAAAAAGGGGGAGGGGCCATGCTTATTAACTAGCTTATGAGGGGTTCTCCTCCTATCCAATGAGACTTTTGTACCTTTATTTGTACTTGTAATCTTTTGCTTATTAATGAAAATAATATTCTTTTACCTCTGGAATGTTCACTTGTCTGTCCTTGCCTTTGTATTCATCGCAAGCATGCCCTGAGTAGACTTTCTTTTTCGACAATCGATCTTTTATCTGGTCTTGATGAGGCTTTAGCTTTGAGTAGAGTGTTTTCCCTAACTTATCATGTTGAACGCTGTATCCTTACGGGTTATTATTGACCCAAATCGTGAAATTTATTATGATTTTGTGAAAGACTTCGTAGAAGGCCTAGATCCCTCCTTGAAGGATGTGAACTGGACCTAGTGGGTTACCCTTCTTCATAGATCGGGGATTGTTTAGACCGCTCGTGACCTTTATGAAGCCTTCCTGAGTGCACTCCCATCCGGAGGTCTAGTTGGATAAATCTTCCTAGCATTGACGGTTTATTTTTTGACATTTAGCCGAGCATGTTCTTTCCAAGTTGAGGATTTTCCTTGTTTGATAATTTAGAAAGCAAGTTGAGCTCCTTGGGTTCTTTGGCCAATGGGACTTCCTTTATCTTTTATCCAGGCGCTCCTGCTTTGGACAAATTATTGTCTTCTGAACTGATAGTATGTGTCTTTTCTGTATGTCTACCCAGACTTTCTTTCTCTGGATAGATCTTTATCCCGCCAGTGTGCCAGGGTGCTTTATTGGAATCAACGACGTCGAGCGGTGGAGGCGTGGTGGTTTTAAAAAAAATAAATCTTTTAAAACTTTATTGATTGAAAACAAAAATAATTGCAACGCCACAGTTTTCAAATAAAAAATCTTTTAAATCTTTTAATGAAAAACACTTTTTCTCATCGAATCCATTATATATATACATTAAATCAAATGTATACAAAGAAAAGAGTTATACATCTTGTAATCTTATCGAGTGTCCTTACAAACAATGAATTTGTAATCTCATGAACAATAGAGAGCGAGATCCATATCAAGATCTTCCAAGTCCATCTTCAAACACACTAGGACGTGTGTGGGCACGTAGAATAAATTAAAGACACTTTTCTGTCTCTAAATGTACTCAATACATGAGATCTAGAGATTTTGGAGAAGAGCTATTGTGAGACAAAACTCTGAGAAAAACAATCCCTTTGTGAGAAAAATCACATGGTGGGATAAACTTTCCTTGATCTCCACTAATGGGAGCAATTATTGTAAAAAAGAGGTACAAAATGTCAAAGCCCGTGTTGAGACAATTCCTAGTTTTGTAAAATCTTCAATGGTGATCCTTGGCTTACACATTCTCTTCTCACATGAGTTTTAGGATTCTTTATATCATTTCCTTAACAACCTACAAAATTAGCCTACATTAAAGTCATAATGAAAGTCCTCTCTAAACCAAGAAGTTTCATCTATAGTAAGAGCTTGACTTATATTTTAACTAATGCATGTTAAGAACAAGACATTACCTCTAAAAAGAAAAAGAAGCGAAATTGACAAAAAATGATGTTCACAACATTTAGAGTATATAGAGGACATTGCAAATTACTCTTGAAATAACTTAGAAGCATGCGTTTTTTGGCAAGGAAAAAGGAAGAGAAAAAAGGAAATATATAGTTTGAAGGCATGGTAAAAACTTGAGAGGGAAAAAGAAACAAAGAAAAAAGAGTAAGACTATAGCTACAAGCTAGCATATGTATGACGAAAACTAAAAAATGGGCGTTGTGGCATTTTACAAGATGAATCAAAACAAAAAGAGTTTCTCTGACTTGCCTCTGCCATGTATAAAAAATAAGTTGAAATGTTAGAGCATGATCCAATGAAAAAGGAGAGTCACACTCATGGTTAAGGGAAGCCCATAAATTCCTGGAACAATAGGGAACGACCTTATATAAAAAAATCTAAGCCTCACATCTCGGCACAGTGAAATGTGACATCCACTTGTTGAATCATTCAACTATATTTGTTCATGTAATCTATATAGCCTAAGAGAATCCAATAGCGATGGGGTAACCTGCCCATATAGCCAGCGAGGAGGATGGCACTATTGACAAATACTACACATAAATTTTCACTCTCCTCTATCTCATTCAAGTGAAATGGGTTTCAAGAGCATTCCAACAATAATTTGAAAAGTCACCATGAGACTATAGATGAAGTCGGCATAGGCAAAATGAAATCTAAACAAAATATTATTGGGTGTTTACATGACTGAAAGTGAAAAAAATGGATGGAGAAATAATTTATCTATCTTCGCCATCGGCATAATCTTGAGCACTGGGCATCGACCAATGTAGAAAAATGCATAATTTTCTAAATATCTCCTAGTCTATCCATGATCCTAAGCTAAGCAATTCTTTTCTAATGATATGATCACTATGGGCTAGTTCTTTGAAGAAAAAAAGTTATCATCAAAGATGATGACATTCTCATAAAACTATCATCACAAATTTTCTTATAATCATGCATGTGATGCACAGTGTCAAACTTATTACATTTACATTGCATTGACATGCATCACATTACTTTCTTTGATATAGTTCAACTGCATGAATCATTAAAAATATCCATTTGAAGTCCACAAGGTATATAACAACATTTAGTGCCTACATTAACTTAGCTATTACTATCATATGAAGCTTGCTTAGATCAACTTCAGCATCATTTCAAATCTCTTTGGTTAAATAACACTCAACCTCGGTCGTGTTTGAAGCCAGAAAGGTTTAGGTCTAGATTCGTTTCAAATCTCTACGGTTAAATCAAACCCAAATCGACTCAATGTTGAAGTGTGTTCAAGGTTTGTTTCAAAATATCCAGTTAAATCGAACCTAAATTGATCAAGATCGAAGCGTGTTGCAGGCCTGTTTAAAAATATTTGGTTAAATCGAACTTCAATTGAGTCGAGGTTGAAGTCTATTCTGGGTCGTTTTCAAAATATCTGATTAATTCGAACCCAAATTGAGTTGAGGTTGAAGTTTAATCTTGGTCTGTTTCAAAATATTCGGTTAAATCTAATCTAAATTGAGTAGAGTTTGAAACTTGTTCCACGTCTGAATTGAATAGAGGTTGAAACATGTTCGTTTCAAAATATTTGTTTAGATCAAACCCGAATTGTGTAAAGGTCGAATCCAATTCTAGGTCTGTTTCAAAATATATGGTTAAATCAAGCTAGAATTGAGTCAAGATCGAAGCTTATGTCTATTTAAGTAATTTCATTTCAAAATCTGACTAGTTAAATTGAATCCAAATTGAGTCGAGAAGCATGTATCCATCTACGTTTGTTTTACTTCAAATATACTTGGCTAAATCTCACCTTCTATCAAGGTCGTTGCTTATGTCTCTTCATGTATGTTTCATTTACAAAATTTACTTGGTTAAATCGAACACAATTTGAGTATATTTTTCTTCACTTTGAAAAAGAAGTATTATCTTTTTCCCTTCATTTGTCTTTCATTTATACTCTTAAAGTATATTTTTGTTCACTTTGATAAAAAATAGAAGTATTGTAATTGTTCTTAATCTTTTCTCATTCACACACTTGTAGTGTGTATATTATTTTTCTTCTTCTTATTTTCAAAAGTTAAAAATATAAGTATTTGTTTATTCTTCTTCATTTCTTGGCCTCTAATCTTAAGTTATATTTTTGATAAATTGATGATTTTCTTTTTAGAAGCTTAAAATTTTGATAATGAGATATACTTATTGTCAACCCAAACAATATGATTGAGAATAAAAGCTTATGAGGATGCACAATCAATCGAATATGCAATCAACTCAATTATTGGGTTGAAATTGCACATACCATGAAAAGAAACCCCCTACAAAATCTCTTGTACAATAAAAATGCGTATAATACCATGTATAGAGTTATAAATATATATAGACAAAGATTATGTAAACATTGAGGTTTGAATCTTGAACTTTTACAATACCTTCACTAGTTAGTATTTTCGATGTTAGACATTTCATATTGGGATTTAATACCCTCGTCTCCTTGTAAGACTCGGTTTAACTAGTTACCATCTATAACTTGTGAAATACATAATAAGAATTAATGGAGTATATTTTTATCCCAAAAATAGAAAAAAAACTGCAAACCATGTTTTGAGCATAATAGTCAAATCAATTTCAATAGCTAGTCATTTCATTTTTAAAAAAAACATATACTTTCAGTGTTTTGGATTTTCGTTTCGTAAAAAACTTTCGAATAATAAAATAATATTATAGAATTTATTATAAATAATATAAGTTAGAATATTTCAATAATGACTTAATAATATATATCAATATTTATTATACATAATATGAGTATGAAAATTAAACTAATGACTTATAACATATAAAAATTAAATTTTTGTTAACATCAACACATAATTCTCATTAAAAAATTATTTAATTATTTTTTAAGTATTGAAATTTTATTTACTGTCAAGAATAATGAAGTATTTTCATATAACAAAGTACTATAATGTAAAATGTACACAAAACATAGGAGACCTAAGAACATATTTCGATTCGATCTCGATGGTTGGATGTAGAAGGATGCTGGGAAATGATTCAAAATAACTTGAAATCTGAGAATCAGTCTTATGATCTATCTTTAAGTTTGAAATTAGGTTCACCAAAATCTTGTTTAGTGAATTGGAGACGCCAAACCTCTTTGGTAAACTCTGAGAAGCTTATGATGGATCTTCAAAAAAAATTAGATGCTTTCTATAGGGATTCTAGAGCAGATTTGGATATGATAAATGAGCTGGAATTAAAATACAAGAAGCAACATACAACGAAGATAAATATTGGTGCGATAGAGCTCGAGCAGATGGTTGGCCCAAGGGGATTGAAACACAAAATTCTTTCATGTAAGGGTATCTAATCGTAAGAGGATTAATCGACTGATGGGGCTGGGAGATGAGGATGAAAATTGGCATTCACGAAGAAAAGAAATGAAAATGATGACAGCGGATTACTTTAGGAAACTATTTGATTCATTAAATCCAAATAAAGATCAGATTTCAATGGCCCTTAATGGTTTGAATGAAAGACAATGAAGAAGATAAGGAGAAACTTATATGTTTGGTTTCTGAAGAAGAAATTAAGAGTGATGTGTTTGCTTTAGCTCCAACAAGGTCTCCAGGATCGGATGGTTTTCCCACAGCCTTTTATTAGCAATGTTGGGAACTAGTCAAAATCGAGATAACAGAACTAGTTTATCGGTTCTTTCATACAAGTACATTTCCTAGGGATGTTAATCTTACTCACATTGTTTTAATCCCTAAAAACCAGAATCCTAAAACTTTGTCACAATTGAGACCAATCATGCAATGTCTCTGATAAAGTAATATCGAAAGCGCTGGCCAACATAATTAAATTGATTATGAATAAAATTACGGGGTCATTTCAAAGTGCATCTGTGTCCGATAAGTTTATAGTTGATAACATAACAATTACTCGTGAAATTCTTCATATTCTTAGGACCCGGACCAAAGGAAAGAAATGGGAGGTTGCTTTCAAAGTTGACATGTCTAATGCATATGACAGAATTGAATGGAAATTTATTATAGATATGTTGCGTAAATTTGGATTTCCAAAACTGTGGTGTCAATGGATTTACATTTGTATTTCTTCAGCCGCATATAGAGTTGTTATTAATGGAGAAACATGTGACATTATATGCCCTAAACAAGGTATTCGTCAGGGTGACCCCGATCACCGTATCTTTTTGTTATGTGTACTAAAGTTCTATCTTCTTTATTTTATACAGCTGAAGAGAATAAACTTGTTAGTGATTTTCATACTTCTAGGGACGGACCGACAATATCCCACCTTTTCTTTGTCGATGACGCATTGTTTTTTGTAGAGCCAACACAAAGGAATTTACTAAGATAGCACATTTACTTTTTGTTTATTATGATTCATCTGGCCAAGAAATTAACTTTGATAAAAAGCTCCATAATATTCAGCTCCAATACTCCAGAAGATGTCAGAACCTTCCTTGCTAATAATATAGGCATTAAGGGATGCATGTCCATTGCGAAATATTTAGGGATCAATTCTGATTTTAGGTTAAATAAAAAATAAAATTTTAAGGACATCATGCATAAAACCATAAAAGATTAATCGGATGGTCAAAAAGATATCTTTCCTCTGCAGAGAAAGAAATTCTTATTAAATCGATAGATTTGGCCTTTTCCAATTATGCTATGGCATGTTTTAAACTCCCCTTAACTTTGTGTCAGAACATATGTAAATACATAGCTGATTATTGGTAGAGTAACTCAGCAAAGAAAAAGAGAATTAATTAGTGTACATGGGAAAAGATGGCTCGGCCAAAATGGATGGAAGGATTGGGTTTTAGACAGTTAACCCTTTTTAATTTGGCTATGCTTTCCAAGCAAGGGTGGCGTATTGTGATAGGACAAGCACCCCTCCTTTCTAGTTTTTTAAAGAGAAAATACTTCAAAATTGTAGTTTTATGGAGGCCAAATTGGGATATAAACCTTCCTAGGGTCGGAGAAGCTTGTTGGAAGGTAGAAAAATCTTATCCCATGGTTTATATTAGAATATTGGTAACGGGCAATCGGTTCGTATATGGGAGGACCCCTGGCTTCCTCGCCCTATTTCATTTAAAGTCATGTCTGATCGTAAAGGAAACTTTTCTATCTTGAAAGAACTCTTTCTCCCTAATAGGGAAGGCTGGGATTATAGTAAGATATATGCAATATTTGATGAAGATGACCGTAATTTAATCCTGAACATTCATGTTAGTAAATATGGCGAGGAAGATAATCTTATTTGGTTTTCTTCCATGTCAGGTGAATATTCTATTAAGTCCGCCTACCATCTAGCTTGTGACTTAAAAAGGAACGACATCTTAGGGAAAGCTTCAGAAAGCACGACAAGCTTAAATCTTTCATGTGGAAGGTATTGAATGACTAATCAAAGCTCTCCTGGACATCTTTGTGGAAACTTAATATCAGTTCCAAGCTTAAATCTTTCTTGTGGAAGGTATTAAATGACTGATCAAAGCTCTCCTGGACATCTTTGTGGAAACTTAATATCAGTTCCAAGCTTAAATCTTTCATGTGGAAGGTATTAAATGACTATATAGCTGTTAGAGGAAATTCGTTAAATAGGGGATGCAAGTGATTCCCACTTGTCCCTTTTTCCCAGAAGAGTTAGAAAGTAGTATCCATGTATTTTTTAAATGTAATTTTTCTCAAGCTGTATAGTTTGCTTCCCATCTCAATTTGAAAAACATGGCTATTCCGGGGAATAATGTAAATGAAATTTGGCAACAACTGTTCACTATTTTCCTATTTCTGACCGAGAGTACTGCTTGAAATGGATAGTTATTGGGCTTTAGAGAATATGAGAATCAAGGAATGATTTGATTTTCAATGATAAAGAAGCAACTCCCAATGATATATTAAAGAAAATGCAAGGAGATGCTAGGGAGTTGGGTTTACTAAGTACTGAAAATTTTCATAAAGCTATACAAGGGGCTAAGTTAAGTAATTCAGAAATTATTTTAGCAAGCAAAATCACGGGTATTGAATGACTGATCACGAGAAAGCTCCAGAAAGCACGACGAGATTAAATCTTTCATGTGGAAGGTATTAAATGACTGATCAAAGCTCTCCTGGACATCTTTGTGGAAACGTAATATCAGTTCCAAGCTTAAATCTTTCATGTGGAAGGTATTAAATGACTATATAGATGTTAGAGGAAATTCGTTAAATAGGGGATGCAAGTGATTCCCACTTCTCCCTTTTTCCCGGAAGAGTTAGAAAGTAGTATCCATGTATTTTTTAAATGCAATTTTTCTCAAGCTGTATGGTTTGCTACCCATCTCAATTTGAAAAACATGGTTATTCCGGGGAATAATGTAAATGAAATTTGGCAACAGCTGTTCACTATTTTCCTATTTTGGACCTAGAGTACTGCTTGAAATGGATAGTTATTAGGCTTTGGAGAATATGAGAATCAAGGAATGATTTGATTTTCAATGATAAAGAAGCAACTCCCAATGATATATTAAAGAAAATGCAAGGAGATTGTAGGGTGTTGGGTTTACTAAGTACTGAAAAATTTCATAAAGCTATACAAGGGGATGAGTTGAGTAATTCTGCATTTATTTTAGCAAGCAAAATCACGGGTATTGAATGACTGATCACGGGAAAGCTCCAGAAAGCACGACAAACTTAAATCTTTCATGTGGAAGGTATTGAATGACTGATCAAAGATCTCCTGGACATCTTATTGGAAACTTAATATCAGTTATAAGCTTAAATCTTTCATGTGGAAGGTGTTAACTGACTATATAGCTGTTAGAGGAAATCTATTAAATAGGGGATGCAAGTGATTCCCATTTGTCCCTTTTGCCCGGAAGAGTTAGAAAGTAGTATCTATGTATTTTTTAAATGCAATTTTTCTCAAGCTTATGGTTTGCTTCCCATCTCAATTTGAAAAGCATGGATATTCTGAGAAATAATGTAAATGAAATTTGACAACAGCTATTTACTAATTTTCCTATTTCTGATCGAGAATACTGTTTGAAATGGATAGTTATTGGGCTTTGGAGAATATGAGAATCAAGGAATGATTTGATTTTCAATGATAAAGAAGCAACTCCCAATGATATATTAAAGAAAATGCAAGGAGATGCTAGGGAGTTGGGTTTACTAAGTACTGAAAATTTTCATAAAGCTATACAAGGGGCTGAGTTAAGTAATTCTGAAATTATTTTAGCAAGCAAAATCACAGGTATTGAATGACTGATCACGGGAAAGCTCCAGAAAGCACGACGAGATTAAATCTTTCATGTGGAAGGTATTGAATGACTGATCAAAGCTCTCCTGGACATCTTTGTGGAAACGTAATATCAGTTCCAAGCTTAAATCTTTCATGTGGAAGGTATTAAATGACTATATAGATGTTAGAGGAAATTCGTTAAATAGGGGATGCAAGTGATTCCCACTTCTCCCTTTTTCCCGGAAGAGTTAGAAAGTAGTATCCATGTATTTTTTAAATGCAATTTTTCTCAAGCTGTATGGTTTGCTACCCATCTCAATTTGAAAAACATGGTTATTCCGGGGAATAATGTAAATGAAATTTGGCAACAGCTGTTCACTATTTTCCTATTTTGAACCTAGAGTACTGCTTGAAATGGATAGTTATTAGGCTTTGGAGAATATGAGAATCAAGGAATGATTTGATTTTCAATGATAAAGAAGCAACTCCCAATGATATATTAAAGAAAATGCAAGGAGATGGTAGGGTGTTGGGTTTACTAAGTACTGAAAATTTTCATAAAGCTATACAAGGGGCTGAGTTGAGTAATTCTGCATTTATTTTAGCAAGCAAAATCACGGGTATTGAATGACTGATCATGGGAAAGCTCCAGAAAGCACGACGAGCTTAAATCTTTCATGTAGAATGTATTGAATGACTGATCAAAGCTCTCCTGGACATCTTCGTGGAAACTTAATATTACTTCCAAGCTTAAATCTTTCATGTGGAAGGTATTAAACGACTATATAGTTGTTAGAGGAAATCTGTTAAATAGAGGATGCAAGTGATTCCCACTTGTCCCTTTTGCCTAGAAGAGTTAGAAAGTAGTAACCATGTATTTTTCAAATGCAATTTTTCTCAAGCTGTATGGTTTGCTTCCCATCTCAATTTGAAAAGCATGGATATTCTGAGAAATAATGTAAATGAAATTTGGCAACAGCTGTTCATTAATTTTATTATTTTTGACTAAGAGTACTGCTTGAAATGGATAGTTATTAGGCTTTGGAGAATATGAGAATCAATGAATGGTTTGATTTTCAATGATAAAGAAGCTAACTCCCAATGATATATTAAAGAAAATGCAAGGATGCGAGAGCCAGCACGACAGAGGGACTTACCAACCTTTATGAAGGAGATACGTTAGTTACATTTATATATGAAAAATCACGATCTGGTAAGGAGTTTTACTAAGTATTGAAAAATTCCATAAAGCTATACAAGGGGCTGAGTTGAGTAATTCTGAAATTATTTCAGCAAGCAAAATCACGGGTGATTCTTCTCACTCTTATTGGAAATTTTTACAGATGTTGCTTGGAATCCAACCATTAAAAATGGAGGTTTGGGTTGGTGTTTGATTAATCCAAAAAATGTTGTAGTTGATGTTGGCTTTAAAAGAATGAAATTTGTGTTGAATTCAATGGTAGGGGAACTTTGGCAGTTTTATGGGCAATGGAGAAATGTCGTGCTTGGCATATCTCGAATATTGCGGTTTGTTCAGATGCATTGAGACTGATTAATAGGTTGAATGTGTCTTGCAACAAGGATGGAGATCTTATGTCCCATACTCATGATATTCTATTTGTTAAGAAGGATTTTGATCATGTAAATTATGTTTATGTGCTTAGATCTAGCAATGGTATAGCTTATAGTTTAGCCAAGCTGGGTGCCTCAGATTGTACTAATTGTATAGCAATTCGTCACTTTCCCATTAGCATTGCTTTGATTGTAGACTTTTTCTGATGTTTAATGTAGTTCTCTTTGACAAAAAAAAAATGTCCACACAAAACACAATTTGACTCATTAAAAATAAATTAGAAAAGAGATTGAGAAAACAATTGAAAGAAGGCGTTGGGGTTCAAGCCCCAGACCCGTAGGTAAGAGGTCCTCTAGCAGATGTGCACAATGCGATTAAACCAACACCGTTCCATATGTTATATTCTGGATTTCATTTATATTTGATTGAAATAGTTCTAAAATTTTTATACTCCCTATTTTATTTTGTTCTCATATCAGAATCAGAATATTCTAACCATTCCGACTAAAATGGGACGAAATTCACTATTATTTTGAGGAGGGCTTGCGTGAACTCTCCCCACTTCACCATAGAACAAAAGCTACGGCAGCGGCATTTTTATATTCTTATTTTTCTTTTCTCTTTCTCTTTCTTTTTTCTTTTTTGATTTATTATTTCACAAGTACATTTTTGTGCTTTTTTTGTTCAAAACATTTTCATGCTCTTGTTTTTCACGTTTTTCATACTCTTCTTTTACATGATTTTCGCTTCTTTCTTTTGCAAGTTTTGTGACTTATTTGTTTTACTTTTTTATTCTTTCTTTTGTATAGTCATACTTTTTTAGTTGTTATTTATGTACTCTTACAATGTTGTTATCTTTGTTTTGATGGTGTGCCTTCTTAACTCATTCATTTATAATTAGAGCAGCATATACATGTATGTATAGTTCACAATCATGATAATTAAATTTAAAACTTTATTGATTTGATCATTTAGTTTTTGCTAAAAAAAATTCTTACGATGAATTTTGAGACTTTTGAAATATCAGTCTTCTCGATCTACTAAGTTAACTGAGAATAACATTAATAATATTTTGTTGTTTTAAAAAAATTAAACAATGAATTATTTTTAATGGTTATTCTACCATATGTAATGTGACGTTTAAAAAAAATAAACGTCTCTCACATATTTTCTATTTCTCTAAATTAAATTAAAAATTTATTTGACTAAATTTGATAATCATTTTAATATAATTGTTGTGTGTTAATATATTCTCCGTATACAAATAAATCTTAAATCAACTCTAAATTTTTTATAGACTAAAATAATTTTAAATTTAATGATCAATCACGTTCTAATAAATTAATAAGATTTAAATTTATTTTTTAAATATCTTTTTCAATCCTCATTGCGCGTAGCAATTACGATACAAACAAATCACCGGTTTAGTTGTTGGTTTGCAGCGTGGTGAATAACCTACACCAATCTAATCATGTGTTGGGCCTCAACGTATAACTTCATAACACGTGTTTCTTTGGCAACGGGCTCAGTAGTCAGATCAAGAGATTTTTTAGATTGGAGCATCTGATCAGTGATGTGGCAGCTCGTCACATAAAATTGACTCAATTAGTAAATTAGGGTACTTTTCTATACAAAAAAAAATTGAGGGTATTTCTTTTTTTTTAAGATAAATTTATGGGTATTTCTAATGGATAGGCACTGATTTCATTTTCAATGCTACTTTTATTTAGATATGTGATAATTTAAAAATTTTAATGTTTTTTTTTCAGAAATTTAGCTCGTTGTTCAAATAATAAATTTTGTTGTGTGAAATAAGTTTTCCATCTTATATAGATCTATGATAGTATTATATACACTTAGCTTTAAACATGTCATGTCATTTTAGTGTCAGTTGGAAGAGTCAAACTTAGGTTGAAATAGCCAAACAATTGTCTTCTACGAACCTCTAATTTTTACATGCCTTTGTCAAGTGAATCTTTATTATATAGTACGTTTACTAATTTTGAATTTGAAATTTAGATTTGTCTCTATAATTATTCAACTAACATTAAATAACATTTTTTTTTGAAAAAAATATTATTTACGTATAGATTTCTTTGAAATAATTTCATAAAAAAATTTTAACAATTCGTCTTTCGCAATTCAAAAATGTCTTTACTCTTATTTTAAAAAAACTAGTTATTTTACAAATCGAGCAGATATTATTTACGTATAGACTTTTTTGAAATAATTTCAAAAAATAACTTTAAACAATTCGTCTGTTCGCAATTCAAAAATGTCTTTACTCTTGTTCTAAAAAGCTAGTTAATTTGTAAATCGAGCAAATATGATCTACTTATCATTTTAGAAATTTTAAAGTAAAATGACTAGAATCTACTTTATTATAAATATAAATAGTTAATAATATGTCATAATTGATCTATCAATAATTAATATGACAACTTTATATGTTAGACACATCAAAAATTAGAAGAGTCACACCGTATTTTTTTCATTTTAAGATTAAAAAGGATGTCAAAAGTTACTATCAATCTTTTACACATGGATGATTTAAGAAATTAAAAATATTTCCTAGCTTCGTAAAAGACATGAAATTTGTGGATTCCAAGAAAAAACGATTATATTTATTAGCTAGTTTTGGGAATCTAAATTAAAATTATATTAATTGACCTTTAATTAAATAAAGGAGCATTATAAGGCTCTATAGCCACCAAACTAACTTTGTATTCAGATTCTGATTGGTCACTTGGAATCACTTGCCGTTTGTCCCTAGCATAGAGTGTGTGGACCCTTGGAAATCCCCTACTTATAAAATCTCTTCCTTGTCATTATCATTTCCTAATTAATATTTATATCAAAAGAAAGTCATGTAAATTGAGACTTGTCATAGACTCATAGTTTAACTGTCCAAACTCAAAATTTAACACCTTAAAAAATTGAGTATAAGCAATTATGGGGCAAAAGACATTTATAGTAATTGTAGTGTCATTGATAAGATGCAATTTAATTCTCAAGCCGGATCTAAGAATTGGGGTTCACTGAGTAAACTGTTAAAAAATTAGTAAAGAAATGGAAGTCTAAAAAGGTGGGGCATAGGGTTAAGTAATCACAAAGCAGAAGCAATGCACCTTGAAGATATCATTGCAAGCATCATTATGAACTCTTTAATTTTGGTAAAATTCCATCATTATACCCAGTGGAGGCATAGAGGCCTTTGATTCATGAATAACAACTACTTGTTGTTCCCTTGCTAAAGCTTCCCATTGAAAGTGACACTCTTAGACCCATTAATTGCATGGAAAAGCAGGAGAGGAGAAAATATATGATATTTCTGAAGTATTGTATTCTCTTGAGTAGTAAAATGTCAAAGTATTTTTTAATATTTTTTATCAGATGTTAAATTTTCACGACTACGGTATTTTAAGAGTACCATAAGATTTTCTCTACGAGATGCTTTTAATAAAAAAAAATTTATGTGTGGACAAATTACTAAGTTTTAGTATTCATTTCTATAATTAATATGATTTTATACGTCATAAATAAATTTTTATCATATATTTTGAAAAAAGAATGAAGAATTTAAAAAAAGTTGCACAAGTAATATAAAATAAATGGACGATGACCGTATACTAAAAGCACATTGTTAATAATGAGAGCAGTTTTTTTTTTTTTATCAAAACTGACTTTCATTCCTTATTGAATTCTTTGCCTATCCATTAGAGCTTCTTTCTCAATTAAACTGGCAACGTTAGAGGGTAACAATTTGACTTCTCTCCAAACACAGATTAATGTTACTCTTAGCAATAGCTTCAGCAACTATGTTTAAGCCTCTAAGAACCCAACTTAACATGCAACTTTAAAACTCATTCGTCATACACGTTATCTCCTCAACCAGTCCATAGTATCTCCAATCAGGTTTCGCAGCATCATCGATCCAAATTCACAATGCATGACACTGCTAGCATTGGCCTTTTCTCCTGTTGCCATCATCAGATTACCCTCATGGTTCCTTGCTACAACTCCAACTGCATGCATACTGCTACAATCCACAGCAGCATCACAGTTTAATTTCACATAACCTTCAATGGTTGGCTTCCAACGGCTCTTAACGTGATAACCTTATCTTCTAATTGTTGATAAAAGCAGACTTATGCCTCCCATTTCCCTAGAATCTGATGTCCAAAAAGAGATAAAACTGTTCTTAACCATTCTAATCACCTCCACTGGTAATTAGTTTCTCGACTCAATTCTCTCTTCAACTATTGAATTTTACTATTATTTACACCAATAATGATAAGCATATCATCCAAATAAAATAAGAAAATGATAAAGTTACTATCTGAAAATTTCATAACAAACACACTGTGATCTGAAATGATATTCTTATACTCATGCTTAAAAGGAGTCAAACTACTTACACCACTATCTTGGAGTTTGTTTTAATCCGTATAGACTTTTCTTTAGTTTACAAATAAAATATTCTTTCACTTTGATATCCTCAAAACCCTCTAGTTGCTCCAAGTATATCTCCTCCTCTAAATCACCTTGGAGAAATGCGCTTTTGACGTCAACCTATTCAATCTCCAGATCCATGATGGCGGCTAAACCTAGAACAACTTGATTGTATGACATTTTCACATTATGCGAGAAAATCTCTTAAAAATCTGCACATTTTTTCATACTGAAACTTTTCACAACCAATCTTGCCTTGTATCTTGGATGTGAACTATTTTCTTCAGTCTTCAGTCTGTAAAACCATTTGTTCTTCAATGCTCTTTTGCCCTTAGGCAACTTCACCAACTCATAAGTATGGTTCTCATGCAAGGATTTCATCTCATCTTACATTGCACGTACAACCACTCATCATTCACCACTTCTATATAAGTTTCTGGCTCACCCGCATCAGTTATCAATAAGTATTCATCTGAGGAGTACATGATAAACGGTTGTCGTTCTCTACTACTGCGTTAGTCTGATTTATTTTTGAAACATTATTATTATGAAAAGGAAAGAAAAAAATATCAATCTTTTTATCTAACTAGGTCAACGTCATGTGCGTTGCACGTATCTTTTTTAATTAGTATCAATGTCATTCATGAACAACAGTGTGTATGTTTATAATATAATTATAACTATATAAGAAAATAATAGATAAAAAATAGCTTATTGTATGGAAACTTTTTTATATACAATTTTTTTGTCTAATTTATTTTTTTAATCATCTTTAATATACAAAGAACCATAAAAAACTAAATCAAGATAAATATATGAACCCGTTGTGGAAACGCATGAATGCAAGAATTATTACGTGAATAAATATTACATTTCAAAATTCAATTCTCATTCCATTGCATTTCAAAAATCATTTTCCAATTCATATTTCAAAAGTCAAATAAGACAATTCTTCTTCCAAGTGCACCAACAAATGAAACAGAACAAAGAATGACTTGAAAACCCCATCTGGATGCTTTTGAAGCTCCATCAGTTTGTTTCGAAACCAACTTTCATAATTTTGCTCTGGACACTAATAATTTCTCAATTGAAGATTAGATAAACACCAAAAAATCTTGTTGGAATGTCGTCGTACATTACCTAGATCTGCTCATTCTGTATTGGTTATAAGGCTTCAATACCCATTCCCTTAACACTTAGGTTTTAATGAGTGATCGGGCTGAGTTTTTCAACTTGATGTCAAAACTTGGTTGGGCATTTTTCTGTTCCACTTTAGTTCGATTCTTTGTCCGCTTAGGGGAATTGTTTGGTACACTGCTTAGTTCAACTATCATATTGTTGTCTAAAAAGATGCGTTAGAATGCCGTTCTACATCGTCTAGATTTCCTTTTATGTGTTGGTTATGTGACTTCAGTACCCCTCTACTTAACACCAATGTTTGAAGGAGTGATCGAGTTGAGTTTTTCATATATTCAATCTATTCACAGCAAAAGAACATATGACACAGTGTAATCCTTCTTCAAATGAATAGAGCACTAAAGATCTTGTATTATCTTCATAGCTGTAAGCACTTGTTTAGTAGGGATAAAATAGCCTTATTTTAGATGACATGCTTGTTTACCAAATAAGCTTCAAAATACTAGAGTTTACAACTATTGGTGTAGAAGGAAACCTACTTCCATATTGCAAAGTCTCCTCAGGTAAGCTTAGCTGAAAACTCTCTATTCTATTAAGAGGTCAAGTGATTTGTATCTATCCTACTATTTCTAAGTAGATTAATAGACATGATATTTCATTCGATCCAGCCACGGAAAAAATTATCAATCTTTCTAGCATCCCATATCACAAAATCAGAATTTCATCAGATCAAATCATCTTTTTGACTCTTGAGATTTATACATTTTCAAATTTAGTCAACCAGATTGCCACTTATCTAGTCACTAATTTCGCGTCACCAATGCTCCTCAGGATTCTCTTATTTTGCAGATTCCTTACCCAACCAAAAACTTCTCCAACCACAAACTTCTCCAAGTCCAAGAATAATATTTTTGGAGTTTTTGCATGAAAAAAGCATCATTTGAAAAGTATTTAAGCACCTATAGCAAACAGTATGAGGATTTTTAATCATATGCTAGGCTTGTTTAGCCAGTAAAGCCTCATTAAAAATCTCAAGTTCCCTAAAGCCCAAAACCCCAACATCTTATAATTTCTTTTTGGCAGCTTCTTCATTGAACACCATCTCATTCCCTTCACATCTTCCTTTTTACCCCCACCAAAAATTAGGGGCTACAGCCTACAAATTCTCACATATCCTCACTCAAGGGTGAGGCCAGAGATTTTCTAAAGGGGACCAATTTTTTTCAAAAATCACGTTATTTAGTACAATAATGAAAAAAAAATACTTCAAATTATATTTACCACTTTTAATCTACGTTATTTCTAGAAAAATCAAATCAAACAGACAAGAGCATATGATACACAATTTGATGATTTTATAAATTTAAATGAGTCAAATAGTATAATTTTAAAAGCGATAAATAATATAATTTGATTAATTTATAAATTTAAGGGGGTAAATAATATACAATTTTAAATTTTTTATCAATTTGAAGTGGTATATAGTATATTGTGGGCTCGTCCCTGTCCTCATTGGCAACTTAACATAGCTAGAGAGAGATTACGCAACTGCATTGATCAAAACCTCTTTTTTTCATAACTTCGCCATGTTTTGACCTTCCATCCTCTCTTAGAGCATCGCGTACACCCCAACTTTTAATGCACTCCAATCAATTGGAAGACCAAAATAGCTTTCTTCTTATCTATCATAGGAAACTCAAGTACATCATATAAACAATTTTGAATTTTTGGTTTAACAATTATAATAAGAGCAGCTTGCTTGCCAACATTTTCAATATTTTTTTAATTAAAAAAATTTTATTTTTCATTCGCTTTGCCATATTCCATTTTGGGTGCATTTACTAAAGGAGAAAAGGAAAGGAAGAAAACATTAACTCCCAATTCTCTCTCTTTGGGTTGTGTACTAATATGTAGAAAGGGAATAAAAAGTCCTTCCCACCGATGTTTTTTCAGAACAATGAAAGTTTTCCGGTGAAAACTTTCAAATTTTATTTCTAAATTGCGCCCTTTCTTTTCTAAATCTGAGATTCCACGAACACAGTAGGATGTGTGTGAGCACATAGAATAATTCAATAATATTTTTTGTCTCTAAATGTACTCAACACATGCGATCTAGGGATTTGGAGAATAACTTTTTGAGACAGAGCTATAAGAGAGAATTTGAGAATTCACAAAGCGTTTGATTAACAATTAATCACACAGATTATTCCTACAGGCCAATAAAATAATATATTATAGATTAAGATTCATTAAGTTTTAAGGTTTACATAAAATAATAAATTATTTATAAATGTATTGATTGCTTTAACATTGACATTTAAATGTATTGAATTTACCACCCTTATAGTGCTCGTATACTCGATACAAATGATCAAAGACGAACAATTGTCATTTTAGATCTACTGATTGCTTTTTGTAATCGTGTGCACTCACGTGAAAAAAAATGAAAGCAAATTCTGCCCAAAAATACATTGGAGAATTATCTTAATATATTGTGGAAAACAAAAACAAATATAGAATATATATTGACTGTGAAATATAGTAGAGTTGATGAGTGCCGAGGAATGAGAGAAATAACGTTTGTATGATACACAGTACAGTTGTGTTGTACTACTCCAAAAGACTTGTTATTTATAATTAAATATTCTAAATTGAAAATTAAGACAACTAATATTTAATTTTTCCAATAAAACTTATAAAATTAAGGACTTGTTGTCTCTTGGGCCTTTTTAATTTAAAGACCATAATTATGACATAAAAACACATGAATTATAAACCTCTTTTCAAAATGAAGCCGTGCCCATTGAAAAAGGAAATTGTAAAGACATAGTTGTCTTTTGAGTTTTCTTAAAAAATGCAATAGAATAAACTTATTAATGGTAAACATTATCCATTAAGTTTTATTTTAATGCGTACAATACATATGTAACAACACATTTAATATCCATAATCTCATGACTAAAAGAATGTACATCTATAAACTTAAACCCTATCAATTTTTTCTAAATAATTTTTAATGGACACTTGACAAAGTTAAACATATATATATATATATATATATATATGTTAAGATTTGGATGGACAAAATGCAAAAACATACATTGAATTTTAGGTCATTTACAAGGACAATCATTGTGTTCGTTCCGACATTATTTTTTTTTTACGAATGTTTTGACATCAGATTATGTTAAAAGAATCACATAATAATCGTATAATCACTTAAATTTTAACAATGTCACTACATGTTTTCATATGAATAAGGCAATTACATGATTTTCTTCAATTTTTTTGAAAATTAACATAAGGGATTGTGTTGCCTATTTTTATCAAAATTTAGACTTGAGAAGCAATTTTCAAAGTCTAAAAGTGTACATGGAACTAAGATGAAGTGCATTAGTGGTTTTGCATGAACTCTTTTTGCATTAGATGCATATAGGATCAGTAATACTAAGCCTAAGCCTTAAGTCTTTCCATTTCTCCAACTAAGATTTCAATCAAAGATAAACCCAGATACAGAGACCTCAAACATTTCCAAAATCCAAATGATTTAAATCCTTCCATGTTGAGCTGCTACTGAATATATATGAACATTTAGAGCAAGCTAACAAGAGTTTTCAGCGGCAGTCTAATGTAGTGAACTATTTTCAATAGTATCACAGTTAGAAGTAAGTAAATCTCGTATTCTGCTCGAATATTATTACGAATTCAGAGGGTATATGAACATGATCTCCTACCATGTTCTGATGTTGAGGTTATACACAAGTATAATTTGGTTTATTTCTACTTCACATTGACCACTTCCCCTAGTTTTCTTCCTACTTCGTCCTTCATTACCTTCTGCCCACTCGTTTCATTGCTAAATCAGAGTTTTCTATAAGCTCATTATGCTAAAAAATATACTAAGATCAAGTAATCTTATTGCAAGTTCTTAAAAAAAAAGTACTCTTATTGCAGCTGATCTATCAATTTCCAAATAATGTATCCATGTCATAATTTTCTATAACTTGCTTCAAAACTGAATATAAATTTAAATATCTACAAAGATTTTCTGTATGCAATATGGCCATACCAGTATAGTATATCAAAGCTTCCTAGCTTGAACCAAATACACAGTAGGACAGCCTAGTTCCTCGATAATAATCCTCAATGCTGAATTACGAACAGGTCAGGATATAGAGGGATCAAAATCAGCTGTGGATTCAGCTGAAAATTTGGCTCAGTGTAGATCCTCAGTCTTCACTGGAGTCCAGCTATTTTTTGAGGCATCATTTTTCCGAGCACGCGATATGAAACCAAATACATAACCAACGAAAGCTCCAAGAACCAGAACACTTGCTCCCTTAACGTACCAGGAGAACATCGATTCTCCCATCTCGTCACTAGATCTACCATCAGCAGATCGTTCACCAACTCCACTGAGCACTTGCCCGGAAGCGAGAATCTCCACTCTATCATGTACCTGTCCGTCATGATTTCCAACGTAAGAAAATGTAAGCTTTTCCTTTGTAGCAACCAATCTAGTATACCCAAATTCACCCCCACGATACAATGAATGCTTCGGTTGGGGGAAGATAGGGTCATCTGGATGGTTCAGTCTAGGTTCCCAAATAGGTTGCCAGTCTTGTCCTGCCATCCCTATAACGACATGGACTGGTAATGCTTCCCAGTGATCGCCATTGAGGTCTTTATTTGCACAAGTAGAGTTCTTTAAAGGACAAAACCTCTCATATCTATGGACATGACCCCACAAAGCTAATGTCACCTTGTTTTGTACAAACAAAGGTTCTAAGTGTTGCTGCATTCTCTCTCTTATCGGAGCATCTCTATTCTCATTGCTTGTTGTGTACATTGGTCTATGTCCTTGGACTACCACAAAAGGGGACTTATTCCGATCAACGGACTGTAAATCATGCTTTATAAACTCATATTGGCTACTCCCTGGGAGGAAATTAGTTTCAGTTGAGATATAGACAAAATGTACTGCCCCCACATCAAAAGAGTAGTAAAGATTGCGGGTGGCTGGGGCGTGTGTTCCAGTTAGTTCTGAAGAATTCCCAGGCATGTTGAACTTTAGACTATACGGCACCCCACATTCTCCTCCCCCATCTTTTCCATATATCGCATAGGACCAGTCAGGTTTCCAAGGCTGTAGAGGCCAATCATACTCATGATTTCCAATGCATACATGGTATGGTACTTTAGCAGCAACAGGTTCTATCTGAGTGAAGAAATGGTCCCACAGCCATGAGTAACCCCTTGCATAGCTGATATCTCCAATATGGGAGACAAAAGCAGGCTTGTCGCCAAGAGATTCAATGTCACGGAGGATCCACTTCATGGTCGACATGCTTTCGTCTTGCGTACGGAGAAAAGTTGAGTACGATGTTGCAGTTCCCATGTCACCGAAAAGGAAAGCTATTGTTTCATCTGAGTCCCCATTACGTGACACAAAGCTTTGAATACTGCTCCAACCTCTAGAATCACTTCCAACCTGTTATAACATACATTAGTTAATTGCTAAAATGGCTGAGAAGAGAGTAAGAATGGAGGCAGATCTTATTTGTTTGAAGCTTGTGACTTGAAGATATACGAGTACTGAAACGTATATCTTCAAGAGTACAAGTCAAACTTTAATGTCACTAAGCTTGGTGGGGGAATAAAGGGTTAAAAGCATCTGCACCTCACTGTTTTTACCAAACGAAAACAATGAAGGGACCAGGCATGAAATTGAAGTTTCTATAGGCCATATCCACAGCTTGGTGGGGGAATAAAGGGTTAAAAGCATCTGCACCTCACTGTTTTTACCAAACGAAAACAATGAAGTGACCAGGCATGAAATTGAAGTTTCTATAGGCCATATCCACGGATTCACACCGTTTATATTTCGTCATTATCCAAAGCAAAGGGGTGGTAAGCACCATGGCCATATCATTAAGTTGATCTTAGCAAACAAGGAGAAATGAAAATGAGAAATATTGAACCAAGATTCAAGCTACACCACAGAGTAGAATCAAAACGAAGTGATAAAAAGACCAAAAAAACATGTTCCTTTAACAGTGTAATACAAGTTTTCACCATAAAAGCAAATATATCAATGAAACCAGCAAAACCAATTTGATTTGAACCCAAAAATGTAAGTCATATTTTAACCTTTCAATCTAAGAGCACACGATAAGCAGCTATACCAAAATCATTAAATTAGCCAGTTCCCAGTTATGTACATGACAACATAACTGAAAATACCACTTAGACAAATAAGAATCAGAGAACAAATTTCTTTAGCGGATTAACAATAATGAACAAAATTATAGATATAATTTAAATACAGAGGAATCGAATTGGAATTACAGTATACCTGATAATAATAACGAACTCCCTTCTTCAAGTTGCTCATAACAGCATTATGAACAAAACCAGGGTCTCTCCAGCCAATGGTATCATTAGCAGGGGAGTCGCACATGTGCTCTCTCTCGTACCTAACCACACGAGCCACCGCCTTGCCATCAAGCGGCGCATCATTTCTCTCTCCGTACCTCACAAATCGTTCTGTTCCGTCCTCCACCACGAACATAACCCTCATCTCGTCCTCATTGTCTGTGTAGGCCAGGTGGATTTGTTCCGGGCCATGACCCGGTTCAAATTGAAGCTCTTCCGAGGTTGCGAGGAGGTGGGTCGTGCCCGGAAGCGGGTTATGATCGTGATCTTGACGCTTGGGGTTGATCTCCGACTCTGTCCAGTGGAAAATTCGGAAGGAGTAGTTAGATCGGAGGTTAACCAATGGGATCGAGACCGACCCGGACCCGGATTCCCAAGTGGGGGAGGAGGACAAGAAGATGTAGCCAATGAAGTGGTCATGGGAGGAATTGGGTGGCGAATAAATGCCAAGCCAATCGAGCTTGGAGGGCGAGTCGATGCCAGACCATTGTATGTGGAGCTGATCACCGGATTTGGATAAGGCGGTGGGTGTGAAAGAGATGGAGACGTTGGATGAGGCAGATAAGCTAAAGAGGAAGAAGAATAAGAAGAGGATGAGGAGCTGCGAAGGGAAGAGATTGATCATGGGTAAGTATGAAATTGAACTTGGAAAACTTTTCCGGAGGACAATCGTTCAGACGGGGATGCAGTTAAATTGGAATTCCGAAGGGTTTCTATTTCTTTGGACAAAACTCGATGGTTTTATTAGGTGAAATGTTAATTGATGTAATGCATTACCTTTTCAATTTCTTGAAATCAAAGCATAAATTAGGGATATTCTTCATATTGCTTTTGATATTTTAAATCCGATAGTATGTATTAAAGATTAAGTTATACTTTTAATTCAAATGGTAGCTCCAGAGTTTTGATGGGTAAATATTAGAGGATTTCACGGTTTGGTTTGACAATAAAATTAAACCGAACTGAATTGTGAATGTTAAAAGAATCTATCAAATTGAATCGTGAGTTTTGATTCGATTCAATTTGATATTATTAATTAAAAATATTGTTTAAATAATATTATTAAAAAAATAAATATAAAATTAAAGTTTTATTTAGGTTCAATTTTACAAGAAATTATATATATAAAATAAAAAAAATAATATAAATTTAATGTTTCGGTTCGAAACCACAAAAAATCTGAACCGAAACTTTGTTTCAGTAATTTTCTAGAACCGAACCGAACAAACACATATAACGAATCGATCATTTTCAGTTTGGTTTTAAACACCCCTACTAAATACATACAATCTAAATAAAATTTTTTTGTAAGACTCACTTTTAGACATGCATGTAATGCGCGCGATAAATTAAGATAAAAAGTGCACAATTTTATCATTTTTTATCGATTTTTATTTTAAAATCTATTGTAAATTATTGATCAATCATTTTAAAGTTTGTGGTTTTGACAAAGTTTACTAGGGTAATCAATTTTTATTTTTAATCTATGTCTATATCAACATCAATCTATTTACAATATATAAAAATAAGCTATTTAAGAGAAACTCTTTTTTGAATAAAAAAAAATAGAGTAATCATATTACTTAAAATGAGAATATCATTACATCAAGGAGGCCTGAAACTGCCTTTAACAAAACTCTTATCCTTTGCTAATAACATAGTAATACTAACTGGAATTAAATTATAGCTCCTAACAATGTAATTCTGATCATTATTATGCTTTGCAATAACATCAACAACTGCATTACAGCTCATCATTTAATATCACAACAATCTAGACACTAGAGCCCTTTAAATTTATTTTTACAAAATTTACTAGATCACATCTAGAAGAAGATGAGTTATTAAGCTATCAACAGCCCTCTTTGAATTACTCTCAATCTCAATTATGATATTCTTCCACTTAATATCTATTGCTAGGCGGTTTCCTTCAAATATGGTTGTCAACTCTGCTTGATTGGGATGTTGGGCCGCTACAGGCTTCTCATAAGCCAAAACCGAATCTCCTATGAAGTCTCTGGCTACTATTTCTACAATGTTTTAACAGATTTGTATATAAGGAAACATCCACGCATTCACTTTAATGATACCTTAGGGAATGGCAAACCAATAGATAATCGGATGGGCATTAACATCAAGCCCCTGATTTCCACTTGATGAAAACCTATACAGTTCACATGTTGAAACAGTAGCATTAGGCAAATTTGCTTCCCAAAAGTCATTGCAAAATGAATTTGCCTTTACAAATATATTAAGTGGATTTACCCTTTTTCCCTCATAAATCATTGCATGCAAATAAAAAGAGCAGACATATTATCAATTTAATTTTCGCATGAACTTCCATAGAAGAGTAAATAGTATACTGGAATTCCCTCCAATTAATCCACCACTTGAATCGACATCGACTAAATTTTTCTTCCATTCAAGAAACTTCATTTAATGAAAAATTCATAAGTCAAATACACTCATTCATGGTAAAACTAAATAATTTATATTCATACATGAATGTTAGAAAGATAGAAATGAGAGGTTTTCTTTAAATTCTTTACTATGAGAAGGTTGAAGAATCAGAAAAATAGAATAACCGCTAGAGAAAACTAAAAAATCATCCTCTTATGTAAAATGGTTCTTCTCCTTTGTGTAGAGGTTCTTTCTCACCCTTTTCACTCATTTTATCCATCTTTCAGTTTTGACTACAAATAAATTAATACGTACGTAGAATTACAAAAATTCTAGAACTGTATTACTTGATAAAATTATAGAATTATTCAAGTTATTACAACACCAAATGAGGCACAGCTTACAGCCCCTTCCTCAAGTTGATCACAAGATAAAGACTCTTGAGTTTTATATATTTCTGCCACTATCAGCTTCGTATTTCAAGAAATAATTTCTAAGAATCAGTGCTATATATATATATTATAATACACCAACATGAATGATTGTTTGTTCTTGTGTTTTATAAATAGTCATAGCAAAGTATAAACGAATAGGGAATTGTTTCCTTTTCAATTTGAATGGGCACCGTTCATCATTTACTGACTCATAGGAATACATGGAAGAACTTGTTTACTAGCATGTTTTTCGATAATTATTTCTACATGCATAATATGCTTTTCAAATCTTTTGTAAACCATTCTTTTTCCCATAACATAAACCATTTGATGGGACTAAATTCCTTAGTAGCATAATTGGACAATTCTATTTTAGAATCAAACGATCAAGGGGAACACCATTTAGTAGCAAAGTATTAAAAAATTCTTGTTAGTAATAATTATTCGTGACATCAATGCCTCATCAACACTCAACATGATTGTCACTTTTTCTCCAAGAAATATATCTAATATTATATTATTTAATTTATCAACATTCACATTAGTTGTTGCTAGAATTGTTGGTTTGGTCAAGTATTCTAGTGAACATACATTGCTGCATAAATCTGAAATAATACTATTAATCAACTCTAACTCTGACAATCCATCATCATGATATTTGATTACCATCTGTTCTTGTACAATATATGGTCATCATAAATTCCTGATTCTTCTCCATTGCCTATTCTTAAAAGAAACTCTGTGAAACGTTGGTGACTTCTTTCCCTCATGTTTGTTGCTAAACATAACTTTTTCATTCACCTCACAAGTACGATCTCGCCAAGCTCATATTAATTATTTGTTGTCTTGTTGCTCGTGGTACAACTGATAGAAATTGTCTAAAATCTCCTCCAAAAACAAAATTTTATCACAGGATGGTTTAGAATTCTCCATTATATCTCGTAAAGTCCTATCCACTATCTCAATCATGAATCACTTGCCATTGGTGCTTCATCCCATATGATCAATTTTACTCTTATGATCAAATTAGCTTTACTATTTTGTTTTGATATATTACAAATTGTTGATTCATTTGTTTGTAGTAGTATATTAAATCTTGAATGTGCTGTTTGTCATCCAGGCATATAATTGCAATAATAACACTAGAAGTTGTTGTAGCGATTGTTATCATTCCTTATGATCTTACATTGTCAAGCAGTGTAGGATATAGAAAGGTTTTACCGGCTCCCCCAGGACCATCTACAAAAAAGATACTTGGTTGACCTATTTTAATTTGTTCAATTATAAGATCAAATGTTATGTTTTGCTATATGATTAGTTTTGATGATGCAATTATATCTTCATACGATACCTCTATAGATTCTTCTGTTGGTCGTCGCGACGCGTGAGATTATTCATAGCGCGTCGCTTTTAAAAAATTAAACTTTTAATAAAAATCGAATCTTTTAATAAAATAAAACTTACGCAACGCCATGATAATTAAATAAAAACTTTTATTGAAAATTATTTTTCAATCACTCAGGATTCATTATATATTTACAAGTTAAATCTACAACATACAATGTTATGAATCATATACATCTTGTAGTCAATATCAATTATCTTTGCAAAAACTGATCGATCATCCGTTCCCACGAAATCATTCCAACGATCAGTAGATTCTGAGATCCACACCATGATCTTCCAAGTCAATCCTCAACGCACTAGTTGTGTGTGGGCACGTAGAATATTACAAGATACTTTTTCTGTCTCTAGATGTTCTCAACACATGAGATCTAGAGACTTAATGAGAAGGACTTTAGAGAGACGATTCTCTAAAAGAACGTGATGATTATTCATTTAGAGATTTGATTAATGTTTAATCACAGAAGAAAATCTCTCTGACACCAATCGTGTTCTCAATTCAACTCTTGATTGACGAACTGGTGATCTGATCAACTGAATCTATCCTCTTCTTTCAACAAATAAGGCAGTTAGAATAGTATCTGTATATATTCTAGATAATGGCATATCAGATTTTTAGGGTTAAGTTGAAATAATATTTAATTATAAAATTACCAATTACGGTGGAACCCACTGCAATCGTGCACAACTATGTCACTATAGTGTTGCACACTCACTACTATAGTGTCACGTGGCATCACAATAGTCATGTCAATTTCTGATACCCTATCAGTGATTGACACGTGATAATTACTGTGAATAAAATATTTATTTTTATCAGATAATTATCTAGATATCAATTAATTTAAAATTAATATATCCGATTATCTCTATCAACTAATTTATTTGTCATTTTACAAATAACAGATTTAGTTGATTTAAATTATTATCTAATAATAATTTAATTATCTAATTTCACAAATTAGATATTCTGTCTCACTTATCGATGATAAAATAATCGATAATTATTTATACATATATAATTTCCAAAAATTATATTTAAATATATAAATAATTCTATTAATTAATTCTTAATTAATAAATTACATATAATTATCTCAAAATTATGTACTTACCCCAGAATAAAAATTCATTTTGCAAGTAAGTCATTTTCTCATGTCCTGAAATATTCACACTCTAGACAGTGTAGTATAGAGGTGACTTGAAGACCATGGACCTATAATCCTAAGCTCTAATAAACCAGATTAATAATTAAACTTTTTTATTAAATTATCGTATTTCTTAATTTCACTATTACTCCATTATAAATATGGAATTGTACTCTTAGAGATTATAGAATGTATTTACAAAGTATTCTCATGTAGTTCACTGACATAATCATTTCATGTAGTTATATCTTCCAATTATTGGTTCGTAAATTAGAATTGGTCAAAATTATCATTTTACCCTTTTAATTACCTCTTGATCCTTAAGTACCATTAATCCATTAGTGAATGACTAATTTATAATCTGATTATAAATTTGAGCTCAATAACCATCCAGTTCCAGGAATAACACTTAATGATACCAATATACGATCTGTTAGGTTAGCTTAGATTCCAAATCTTGTAAGATCATGTCCTCAGCCATCCACATCACTGAATCTCCAAAACAAAAGTCACTAGCCTGATTAACAAACATACCTTAAGGAGTGAATTAAAAGATCCAGTAGGCATGCATATGAGTTCATGACTACTCAAGATTTAGACTGAACTACATATAATCATCGAATTGATGTGTATTAAATCTTTATGAAAAATGGCACGTTAATAAAAATATTAATTCACATCAATCCTGTCATATATAATCTTATTTTATAAAGTTCAATCACTAAGATTTCTATCAACATCATTGATCCAGATCTAGATCACACGAATTCAGAATGCTTAGTGAACCATACTAGCAACCATTCATTAAAAATTTCATATTTTAATATGTTGCTGATAATTTTATTCAGTCTCTATGAATTTAATCCTCTTGTGCTAATACAATATCATAGTCTCTCTTGTATTGAAGGACTTGTCTTCAGATATATCATATTTTATGGCTAGTAGATCAAATTCTTTGACTTTCTTCTCATAGATTCTAGAAAGAACTTCATATCCTTCAATGTGCACTGTACATGTAAGTCTTCAAAAGTCGGGTTGATTCTATAATCTTGTGACAATATTTAAAAGTAGGAGCCTCATGAGCATCTCACTTATGTAGGTTCACAATGTGCCAACAATGCTGCAAAAAGCCTTCTAAATGTATGAGGTGTTTATATGTTGACGCTTAGTTAAGATATTCAATAATACTTATATCAGATTCTATGAGTCCTCTTTTTTTGCGCTACTTCTTTATATGTAGCGTACTGAATGCCATCATCTAATAAAAGATAATCAAAAGATGTTGGTCCCACAACATGATTTAATAATAAATTCCAGTAATAACTCTCTCATTCAGCTGGGTTTGCTCCATTGATCCAGATTTGAAATATCTTGTCTTCCTTGGTGTCCATATCTTCAATTATTTGTTCCACACATAATGTTCTAGAAATTTCATGTATAGTAAGTTTCTTGTAAATTCATGTCTTCTCATCCAAATGAATGACATGGTCTAGATTTTGATGCTCTCAGTATGAAACTAATTGTCTATTTTGTAGATGCAATTGTAGATTGATGACAGTTGGAGATATTTCATTCAACCTAAAATTAGATATTCTTTACAGGGCCTCTTACAGAGATACCCATCTTGCATCCTGGAATTCCTGTATCTCATTAATAGTTTTATCATGAGCATCATGAGATTTGTTGCTTTATCATGTCCTTTGTATATGTATTTATACAAATCTTCACAACTTTGATACAGATCAAATTTTGACGCTTATATGGAAATTATATCCCGTAAAAAGGCACGGTGTGTAATAAGGAACTACTCTGGTTGTTGAACGTTGAATTCATGGATGTACCTACAAATTTTTTGAGGTAAATTAATTCAAATAGATAACATGAAGCATACATACTTTTATCGTAGTATTATTCTAACTATTATATAATGTTATAGTGACTAAAATGCTAGGTTATTTACCTGTTTTTCGTCATTTCCTCATCTATAAATTGAGTAAGATTCTTTTCCTTGAGTAGTCTTTGACAAAAAGACTAGGATAATGCAATCGACATTTACTATTTATCTGAAATGACTATTTTTAACATTTTGTCCACGTGGTCCATTTAACATGTGTCTGACTATAGCCTTGTGGAGGATTGGCTCTTTATCTTTGTCTTGAACATCTCTAACACATATTTGTCAAATTGTTCTACATTGGTTATCTTACCACCTGATTTAAAAATTATCAAACATTTGTTCATTTGGAAGACCTTTATTCTGGTATTTGATGACATAAACGTATCTCGTGATGCTTCTAAATATATGCTTCTTGAAAAGTTGATCTTTAAGATCATATAACTTAGCTTGAAACACTCTTGATGTCAAATATGATCTATCTTGAGGACGTTGTCCTTCTTTTAACTTATCCTTTATTTATATCCTATCTGAGTTATATGTTATAGTTCTAAAGAGGTCTAGATTTCCAAATCTTTAGACTAAAGCTATTGCATCTAACTATCGATGGCCCATATTCCTGGGACCTCCTATAAATGAAGTCAGAATTTATCTCCACGTGTTTCTCCCGCATTTACAGTATCCATAGTTCCTTGATACAATTCTAAAACTTTGTGATTGTTGTGTTCTGTAAAATTCAAGTCTCGTAGTCTCATATTTTGTATACATGTCAACGACGTATTGTTGGAGAAGTCGACCTGCTAAAAGAAGGACGGATTCTATAGACGGCCTAATTTATAATTTGAAGCTGTAATACTATCTTGATGATACCTTGTTAGAATTTCCATGTGAAACATCTACATACAAAAAAATACATAATCATAAAGTAATACATAATCAATATCTTGATATTTTAGAAATAAAATGCATTGGATGTAATTAATGTCATGGTGAATACATAATAAAAATTAGGGTAATTTTCAAATTATTCCCTAATAGTTTGTCAGAAAGGTTAATTTGGCCGTCTGAGTTTAAGTTTGTGAATTTGGCACTTCAAGTATTTATTTTCTTACATTTTTGTTCATATTGTGTAAATCATGATGCATTTCTAAATTAATTCTGGAAGGGATAACTCGTATAGATTTTGAAACTTGTAGAGATAAAGTGATCAAATTAAAACTTTGGAGACCAAATTGACCGATCAGGTAAACTATATGGGATCAATTTCAATTTAACAAATAAAATTTTAAAAATAGTTGTACCTTGTTGTTCACATTGTATGAATTCATTCGAAGAATTACACAAACGGATATAAAAAAATCCATCTCTGGGATTGTGGTTAGATCTTAGCTATTGATTGTCATCATGGTATCTTTTTATATCTTGGTGCCATCCAACTTCATCGTTGTGGAACAATAAAAGATATTGAAGTGAATCATAACAACTATAATAGTGCTTTATCCTATGACAGTTTCTTGAGTGTGCATGGACATAATATCTCTATCGTAAAGATGTTGTAAATCATGATGTTGGTGAATTATATGCTCGTTGATCCAATTTTGCTGAGCCAACAATTCATATTTTCAATCTTCTAGTGAAGAGAAATTTTAGAGTCTTCAAAAGAATTATGTATATGGGTTATGTTGAAGCACTTCAATTAAGTCTTTTACTATTGTCTCATTAATATTAGCTTCTTCCAAAATTCTAAGCTTATTTCAAAGTTCATTTTCAGTATCATAAAAGTATAGTTAAAGAGTTTTGGACAATCTTCAGGTATCAAACCTGGATGGTCATGATATAGTAGGCCTCGCACTCTGGATACACCTCTAGTTGATGAGGCAAGTTTCTTATCTTACTTCACTCCAAATGACGTGCATGAAAAGATATTGTTATATGCTTTGATATTCTTCATGATCATAATACCCTCATCTGTTTGAGAGATGTACACAAAACTTAACTCATTAGGAACTTCAATACTAGCAAGATGAATTTGACCATTATAATAACAAAATATAGGTGGTTCATACTCAGATTTCTTAGCATGACAATCAATATATGGTGCAGAATAATTAAGCTCACACAGCAATGTGAAAACTAGTTCAAACATTAATTCTGAGAGAACCGAACAATATGATTAAAAAGTATAAACTCATTGCTCTGAAAATAACATTGCAATATATTTGCTAACTTATATATTTCGTTAATGAACCTTGTTTTTTTGTAGGTTGTTCGATATCTTTTAAATATCCAATCAATATTTGACTTGGTATTTGAAGAACTACTTTTTGCAACCTTGATTTTTTTTCTTGAATCAATAGAGTATTGAATGCTACTCTCTCTTTGTTCTTCAATAGTTATTTTAGAGTAATTCTTTTTGTTTGGTTTACTATTTCTCTTCCTACACGATTCATATATACACACAACAAAGATTCTCAAATGGCATAGATGTTGGGGGTTATGCCTCAAAGCATGTGTATTGTCATTTTAATATGAAATTTAAAGAGGATTACATTTTTTTTATAATTATTCTTTTAAATTATTGTTGAATAATTTATATAAATATCTGAAAATTACTTATTTATTAATGAGACTATGATCTTGTATTAGTACGAGATGATTAAGATCATAGATAATGAATAAAATTGTCAGCAATATATTAAAATATGAAATCTTTAATGAATGGTTGCTAGTGCGGTTCACTAAGCATTATGAATGTGTGTGATCTAGATCTGAATCATTGATGTAGATATATATTATTGATATGGATCATTAATGTGGATATACATCTTAGTGAATGAACTTTATATAATAAGATTATATATGACAGGACCGATGAAAATTAATATCTTTATTAACATGTCATTTATTATAAAGATTTAATACACATCAATTCGATGATCATATGTAGATCATTCTAAATAATGAGTAGTCATGAACTCCCATGAATGTCTATTGGATCTTTTGATTCACTCGTTAATGTCTGTTTGTTAATCAAGCTAGTGACTTTTGTTTTGGAGATTCAGTGATGTGAATGGTTGTTGGCATGACCTTACATGATTTAGAATCTAAGCTTTCCTAACAGATCGTATATTGGTTCTCTTAAGCGTTAATTCTAGAACTGAGTGGTTATTGAGCTCAAATTAATATAAAAAAATAGAAAATAACCATTCACTAGTGGATTAATGGTACTTAAAGATCAAGAGGTAATTAGAAGGGTAAAATAGTAATTTTGACTAGTTCTAATTTACAAACCAATAGTTGGAGAACAGAACTACATGAAATGATTATGCCAGTGGACTACATGAGAATAGTCTGTTAATACATTCTATAATCTCTAAGAGTGCAATTTCATATTTATAGTTGAGTAATAATAGAATTAATAAATATGATTATTTAATTAAAGAGTTTAATTAATAATCTGATTTATTGGAGCTTAGGATTATAAGTCTATGGTCTCCAAGTCACATTTATACTACGCTGTCTAGAGTGTAACTATTTCAGGACATGAGAAAATGACTGAATTGTAAAATAAATTTTTACTTAATCATGCATCTAATTTGTAAAAACATGATTTATTAAGATTGTCCTAATATGTTTATATGTATTGTTTTATGAAATCAATTGCATGTAAACTGCTAGGTTTTAACTAGTTAAAACTTGATAATCACACCACACTAATGGCTAAAGTAACATTTAGGTTAACCGACTTTAGTAAAAGAGTTTTATTAAAGTTTGATAAATATAATTAATTAGTTAAGATTATATTAACTGATAATTAAATATTCGTAGGGTTATTATTTTAACTAGTAATTAATTTAGAATTAATTGATTAGTTAAAATAGAAACACATTATCTTAAAATAGTGAGTGGGAGAAGATTGACATGTCAATGTAAGATATGGTCTACATCATTAGTACAACAACGTGAGGTGCAGTGAGGGTCTTGAGATGGCTTTGTTTTCATCCCCCTAAGGAAGATAGGAGGAAGTGATGTATTTTAGTTCCGACCGACCCTAAGACGGCATATTCTAAATGAAATCATGAAATCTAAAATGATGGGTTACACTCACAAAGTCACAATTAAGCTTTCATGTGGATAGTTGTGACTTGACCGAACAAGCGTACCTTATTGTTAAAAGAGAAAATATGAGATATTTTAAGTTTTAATTAATAAGGATGAGAATGTCTCATTGACAGTCTGAGGTTAATCTGACCGACTATACGACGGCACATTAATCGTTAAGTTGTTTTATCATGATTAGTAAATGCTAAATTTATGTGTTTATTACGATTGCATTCATGCATTACGTTTACTTTTTAAATTCTAGATATTTATTAATTATATTGAATCATGAATGTTTTAAGTTTCAGTTATCAATATTATGTCTACCATGGGCAACCTTGTTACCTCTTTACTCGTTCTTGAGAAATTGAATGGTGATAATTTCGTACGTTGAAAATCAAATATGAACTTAATGCTAATTTGTGAACCATAAGTTCGTTCTACTTAGGAATGTCCTGTAGAGCCCGCTGCTAATGCTCCTAAGAATGTTAGGGACAAATATGATGCTTGGATCATAACAAATAACAAGGCGAAGTGCTACATGCTTGTGAGTATGAATGATGTTCTGAGAACCAAGCATGAAAGCATGGAAACTGCCTATGAGATTATGAAATCTTTACAGGCAATGTTTCTGGGCAGCAGTCTGATCAAAATCCTCATGAAGCCACAAGGAGCTATATGACAACTAAGATGAAGAATGGTACTTCTTTTAGAGAACATGTTTTGAATATGATCAACATAATGCACGAGACAGAAGTACATTGGGCGACCATTGATGAGCGGACTCAAGTTAACATCATACTAGAGTCGTTCACACCATCTTTTTCTGTGTTCACGATCAACTATGTTATGAACAAGGTACAATTCAACATGACTCAATTATTGAATGAACTGCAGACTTTTGAGTCACTCAACCTTAGAATGACGAAAGAGGGCGAGGCAAATGTTGTTGAGCAAAAGCTTTCTTCCAATATTGTTAAGAACAAGAAAAGGAAGAACAAAAATGGTAAGGACAAGAGTAAGAACAAAAGAGTAAAGAAAGCCAAGACATCACCGAAAGCTAAGAAGAAAAAGAAAGACAGTAAGCCTAAAGAAAAGTGTTTCCCTATGAGGTTGAAGGTCGTTGGAAGAGAAACTGTAACAAGTATCTCTCTGAGCTGAAAAAGAAAGGTAACTTGAAGCTTGTGTTAGTGGAATATGATTTGTCAACCTGGATACTTGATTCGGTAGTCACTAACCATGTATGTTCTTCTTTGTAGATGCTTGATTCGTCAAGGGAGCTGACTAATGACGAGGTCGTTTTGAGAGTTGACAGTGGTGTGCTCGTGTCAGCTAAAGCATTAGGGACAGTCTGTTTACTTTTTGAATATAATTACTTAGTTTTGAACGATATTTATTATATTCCAAGTTTTTTTAGGAATTTGATTTCTCTTTCATTTTTGCAAGAACAGTTATTCCAAGTTTCTTGCATTAATAAAGAGTTTATTACTTATAAGAAAAGATTTGATATACGTCCTGCTAAAATTATAAATGGACTGTATATGTTTAAATGATTGAACGCACGTTAAATAATTTTGAATTATTTAAAGTAGCAAAACCTTAAAATAACAAACGATAAAGAATTTCTTATGATGATAACACATATTTATGACATCTTAGTTGGAGACATATTAATCTAGATAGGTTAAACATGTTAACAAAGCATGATGCTTTGAGAGAGCTAAAAGTTAAAACTCTTCCACTTTGTGAATCCTGTCAAGTGGGTCAAATGACCAAGAGACCTTTCACAGGAAAAGGTCAAAGAGCCAAGGAACTGCTTGAGTTAGTATATAGTGATGTTTGTGGATCGATCAATGTACAAGCTAGAGGTGGGTATGAGTATTTTGTCACTTTCATTAATGACTACTCAAGATATGGTTATAGTTACCTAATGTATCGAAAGTCTGAAAGTTTTAGAAAGTTTAAAGACTTCAAGGCTGAAGCTGAAAATCAATTAGATAAATCATTTAAAACCCTTCGATCCGATCAAGGTGGTGAATACTTGGATTTAAAATTCAAGAATTATTTGCTAGAGTGTGGAATCTTATCCCAACTCGTAACAACCAGAACATCACAGCAAAATGGTGTTGTAGAGAGAAGAAACCGAACTTTATTGGATATGGTTAGGTCTATGTTAAGCTACTCATCATTGTCACTTAGATTTTGGGGATATGCACTGCACACGACAACTTACATTTTGAATGTAGTGCCATCTCATTCTGTAAGCAAGATGTCTTTAGATTTATTGAATGACTATAAACCTAGTTTGCATCATTTTCGTATATGGGGGTATCTAACTCACGTTCTTAGACTCAAGACTGGAAAGTTAGACTGAGGGTCTTAGGTATGAATATTCGTTGGCTATTCTCTAGAGACTAGAGGTGGGTACTTTTATCGTCACAATAATCAAAAGGTGTTTGTGTCGACAAATGCAACCTTTCTTGAGCATGACTATATATAGAACTATAGACCTCGTAGCAAAGTAGTTATCACAGAATTAGCGACTGATGAGAATAGATCACGTTAAATTTTTACTAATAAACGACAAACTAGAGAAACCACAGTTCCCGCAAAGGAAACCCCGGTGCAATGTCGTAGTGGGAGGGTTGTGAGACAACCAGTTCACTACGAACTAGAGGCACATGTCTTAGTATCAGACACTAATAAGGACGATCCATTATCTTATGAAGAAGCAATGGATGATCCTGAAAAGGAGAAATGGCAAGATGTCATGGACTAGGAAATGGAATCTATATATTCCAATTCCGTCAGGGAACTTGTAGATCCACCTGAAGATGTCAAGCCCATTGGATGTAAATGGATCTGCAAGAATAAAAGACGTACATATGGGAAAGTAGAGACTTTCAAGGTACGGGTAGTATCCAAGGGCTATACACAAAGGGTAGGAGTTGATTATGAAGAGACATTCTCCCATGTGGCCATGGTAAACTCCATTCGCATCCTTTTGTCTATGGCCTCTAGTTTTGACTATGAGATATGACAAATGGACGTCAAGATAGTTTTTCAAAATGGCTCTCTTGAAGAAAGCATCTGCATGATGCAACCAGAAAGGTTCGTACAAAAGGAGCAAGATCAGAAAGTATGCAAGTTGTTTAAATCCATTTATGGATTAAAGCAAAAATCTAGATCTTAGAATCTTACCATTGATGAGATCATAAAGTCTTATGCCTTCGAGCAAAATGTTGACGAAACCTGTGTTTATAAAGACACCAAAGATAAGATAATGGTTTTCTTAGTTCTTTATGTTGATGATATTCTACTTATTGTAAATGATGTAGAAACTTTGTCAAAGGTAAAGAAATGGTTAGCTGAGAAATTTCAAATGAAAGATTTGGGAGAAACGAGCTATGTTCTAGGCATCCAAATCCTGAGGGATAGAAAGAATAAGTTCTTAGTACTTTCTCACGCATCTTATAGTGATAAGATGCTGGAGAGATTCTCTATGGAGAATTTCAAGAAAGGTCAACAATCGAGTAGACATGGAATTGTCCTTTATAAGGAACAACGTCCTAAGACACCTCAAGATGAAGAGGATATGAGAAAGGTTCCCTGAGTTTCAGCAGTTGGAAGTCACATGTATGTCATGTTGTGTACAAGACCGGAGATCTGTTATGCAGTGGGAATTGTCAGTCGTTATCAATCGAATTTAGGTTTAGAACATTGGATTGCAGTAAAGCACATTCTCAAGTATCTTAGGAGAACGAGAAACTATATACTTGTTTATTTAGGTGGAGACCTAAACCCCACTGGATATACTGATTTTGATTTTCAATCAAACATAGACAGTCGAAAGTAGACATCTAGATCAGTATTCACCATATGTGGAGGATCTATGGTCTGGAGAAGTATTAAACAATTCAGCATTGCATATCTCACTATGGAAGCTGAATATATAGTGGTTTAGGAAGCTGCGAAAGAGGCGGTATGGTTCAAAAAGTTCTATTTCTGATTTGGAAGTAGCTCCAGATATGGACAAGCAACTGGTCCTGTACTGTGATAATAGTGGGGCGGTAGCAAATTTCAAGGAACCAATGAGTCACAAGAGGGGCAAGCACATAGAGAGGAAACATCATCTTGTAAGAGAGATCGTGCATCGAAGGGATGTGACTATTATGAAGATAGCATCAGAATAGAACCTGGCTGATCCCTTTACAAAGAGACTTCCTGTGAAATAATTTAAGGGTCACGTGCGTAACATGAGATTAAGAGAGGTGCCACATTTTCTTTAGGGCAAGTGGGAGATTGTTGGGGGTTATGCCTTCAAAGCATATGTATCGACATCTTGATATGAATTTTAAAAAGGATTACATTTTTCTTATAATTTTTCTTTTAAATTATTGTTGAATAATTTATATAAATATATGAAAATTTCATATTAATTAATGAGACTATGATCTTGTATTCATACGAGAAGATTAAGATCATAGATAATGAATAAAATTGTCAGCAACATATTAAAGTATGAAATCTTTAATGAATGGTTGCTAGTACGGTTCACTAAGCATTATGAATGCGTGTGATCTAGATCCGGATCATTATGTGGATAGAAATCTTAGTGAAAGTACTTTATATAATAAGACTATATATGAGAGGACCGATGTGAATTAATATCTTTATTAATATGCTGTTTATCATAAATTTAATACACATCAGTCTGAATCCTAAGTAGTCATGAACTCTTATGCATATCTACTAGATATTTTGATTCACTCGTTAAGGTCTGTTTGTTAATCAGGCTAGTGACTTTTGTTATGGAGATTCAGTGATGTGGATGGTTGGGGACATGATCTTACAAGATTTGAAATCTAAGCTTTCCTAACGGATCGTATATTGGTTCGCTTAAGTTTTAATTCTGAAACTGAATGATTGTGATTAATGGTACTTAAGAATCAAGAGGTAATTAGAAGGGTAAAATGATAATTTTGATCAGTTCTAATTTACGAACCAATAAGTGGAGGACATAATTACATGAAATGATTATGTTAGTCACTAAAGTCATTCTCAGTAAATCTCTGGACATCTAGAGACAGAAAAATGTCTTGTAATATTCTACGTTCCCACACATGTCCTGGTGCGTTGAAGATTGACTTGGAAGATCATGATGTGGATCTCGGAGTCTACTGATTGTTGGAACGATTTCGTGGGAACAGAGGATCAATCAATTTTTTCAAGGACACTTGATCTGGACTACAAGAGGTATATGATTCCTAACCTTATATGTTGAAGATTTAACTTATAAATATATAATGGACCCTAATTGATTGAAAAATAGTTTTCAATAAAAGTTTTTATTTGATAATCGTAGTGTTGCGCAAGTTTTGTTTTATTAAAAAATTTGATTTTTATTAAGAGTTTAATTTTTTAAAAGGTCATGCGCATTCACGCTTCCGCTGCACACGCGCCACGATGACCAGCAATAGAGACTTGAGATAAGCCTGAAGATGATGTATGATTGTCTGTAGAGAGGTTAGAAGGTGCATGAATGATTGTAGAGAGATCAGAAGGTGGTGGGACATAGTCTTCCTTGAAAATAATTTTACTGAAGAGTTGGTAAAGTACGGGATCACAAATGTATATGAGAATTGAAACTTTGACATTGAAGAAAACATCTTATGTTCTCAAAAGATGACATGACGAGATACACAAAGACGATTTGAAATGGGATCATAACTCCTATATCATTTATGTTCAATTCCATATCCTAGAAAACAACATAGGCGAGCTCGTGGTTTAAGTTTCGTGCGTTCATGTGGTTAAAGGAGAACAAAATATGCACTACCAAAACTTTTTAAATAGCTATAGTTAAGGGGAGTGCCATGAAGGCGTTCAAAAGGGGTCTGATTCAAAATTATTTTGGAAGGAACACGATTTATAATATAGACAGCTGTTAAAGAAGCTTCCCCCAAAAAATCTTAGGACAAGAGGCAGAGATGAGTAAGGTCCGAGTAGTTTTCAGAACATGCCTATATTTCCATTCAGCTCTTCCATTTTGTTGAGATGTGATTGGACAATAGCGTTGAATGACAATACCATATGAGTGAAAAAATTTTAAAACTCAGTATCTCTATATTCCATAGCATTGTCAATACGAAATTTTTGTAGATGGAACTAGAGAATTGTATTTTTACCATATTAGCAAATTCAAAGTAAATTTTGCATAACTTAGATCTACTATGCATAAGATATAACCCTATGAACCCGGAATAATCATCTATAAAAATGACAAAGTATTTTGATCCCCCTATAGTATTAGTAGGAACATGTCCCTAAATATCTGAGTGAATTAAATCAAAGTGTGCATAGGAAGTCGAGTCACTACTATGAAAAGGGGCAGCACATTGTTTTGCAAGCTGACAAGATATGCAATCAAAATTCTCATCGATTATAGGACCTTCTTAACCACTAGAAACTAAAGAACGTAAACAACTAAATGAATCATGACCTAAACGAGAATGCCAAATACTCAAAGTAGGAGTGGAAGTGGTAGAACTAGATATATGAGGAGGAGAGGAAGAATAAATAACTGTGATAACTCATTATAAATAAGACAAACATTTCCTGCATTTCTAGACTTCCAGAGTTTGATGTTTTCAGACTTTTAGCGTTCAAATAACAAATTCCCAGAGTGCTAAATGACTAGATTTTTAGATAAACACAATGACAAGAGAATGACATATAAACTCAAGGACAAGCGAAGAACAGTTATACGATCCAATTTCAAAGAGGCAAACCTGGTACAATTTCAACACATTTTTTTGGTGTTGTACATGGTATTAGTTTTACAATGTTATTGTTCAAATTACTAATGTTTCAATTTACAGGTTATCGGAAAGGAAGAATATGACTTTTAAAAAATTATTATTTTATGCCTAGACAAAGAATTCATTTTTCTGGTTAAATTAGATAAAAAAAAGTGAAGGAGAACGAGTATGAAAATGATAGTTGTTCAAGAGATTTGTAGCATTGATGCTAATGGAGCACAAGAAAAATTGAAAGGGGGCATTACTTTAGAGTAGTATGAAATCATGATAGAAAAGTGATGTTGCTTTTGTAAATAGTTTGAACTGAAAAGATATTTTTCTATATTGATCTGAGTAACAATATATGCACATCAGAATAGAGAATAACAAGTTGTACATAAATGACTAGTCCTACAACTAAGGATCAGATTTTACAATAAAAGAAAGAGAATAAATACATTTGAATAGAATAATTATAGATTGATGTGAGGCTATTGACTAGGCACGATTATAAGATTTTCCTTATTGTGCCCCCTCAAGATTGTGGTCCAATCAGAAACACCAATCTTGCTTCCCAATAGACATAATCAATGGCGAGAATGAGGCTTAGTTACGTTGTCACCAAGCTGGTCTTGTGAGGAGACATGAGAAACTCGGAGGGAATCATTCTGAACTTGATCATGAACGAAGTGAAAATGGATAGCAATGTGGTTCATGAATGAATGAAAGATAGGATTGGCATAGAGATAGGAAGCACTGACATTGTCAGAATAAATGCCAGGTGTGGAGGTTGAAGTACCAAGTTCACTGAGAAGAGGACGGATGCAAAGAACCTCAGCATTAGTGGAAGCGACGGCACAATACTCAGCCTCAATAGAATAGTGGGCAATGGATCGTTGTTCCTTAGAATTCCATGAGACATTATTATGACCAAGAAACACAACATAGGCGATGGTGGAGGTTCGATCTAAATTGATAGCCCAATCATCATCTGAGCAGACATGCAATGAGAGAGGAAAGTTCTTGCGCAGTTACAAACCATGACAGATGGTACCCTTAAGATAGTGAAGTAGTCGCTTGATTGCTGCCCAGTGAGAGGTTGTTGGCTTGTGAATAAACTGGGAAAGATGACTTACTGAGAAAGCAATACCAGGCCGAGAGAGGACATATTGAAGACTCCCAAGGACTTGTCGATATTTAGTGACTTCATGGTCAACCAAGTTGGTTCCATCCGTAAGAGATAGGTGTTGGAGACAAGGGTGTCTTGACCACATTGCATCTTGCATCTTTGTATGTGAGAGGATTTCATTCACATATTTTTTTTGAGACAAGAAATGGTAGAGGGTGTGTTAATGACCTCAACACCAAGAAAGAAGCTCAGAGGACCCAAATCTTTGATAGAGAACCCGTCGGCAAGTTGATGGACAAATCAGTTGAGAACTGACTGAGTATTACCTGCACGGATTAGGAAAACTTAGCACACAAGTAAATACATTAGTACATTTCCATGAGAGAAAATAAAGAGAGACGTGTCAGATTGAAAGTTACGAAAGCCATCAAAGATGAGAAACTGCTTTAATTCTTGATAACAAGCATAAGTGCTTACTTGAGACGATAAAGTGCGTTTCTAAATCTGCAGACATGTTGAGATTTAGCGGAGTCAACAAAACCTGTTGATTTGTCATGAAGACATCTTCAAAGAGATTTCCATGTAGAATAGCGTTGCCGACATCTAAATGACAAAAAGACCACCCCGAAGAAAGAGCCAAACATAAAACAATATAGAATGTTGTCGATTTAACCACTAAACTAAAGGTGTCATGAAAATCAATTCCAGGTCATTGGTTGAACCTGTTACAACAAATCGAGCTTTATGGCAATTGATGGAGCCACAAGATTTCGTTTGAGATGAAACACCCATCTACAACATACTAGATTCTGACAAGAGTGGGGTGGAACAAGAACCCACATATCATTTTGAAGTATAGCATCGAACTCCTCAGACATAGCTTGTCTCCATTGAGTTAGTTTCATGGCTTGAGAGGCGGTGGTAAGTTCAAGGAGGGAAGATGAGGAGCGAAGAGTGGAAAAAAAATATGGGATTGGGTTTATAGATTCAACAATAGATTTAAGAGCTTGGAATTCACCTCCACTATCAGTGTAGATGGAGATAAGTGGTCGATGAAAAACAAATTCAGCAATAATTTTAAATAAGAAAATGTAGAAGCAACTTATGATTTGAATCTTAATGGAAATAACAAAATGTATTTTGTAAAATGGTAGACAAAAATAACATAATAATTAAAACCATCATGAGATTGAATAAGGGATGATCCACAAACATCATAGTAAACAAGTTCTAAGTGGTGAAGACTTTGAAGCGAAGATGTTCAAAAGATAGATTATGAGCTTTATTACACTGACATGCATTACAATTAAAATTATGTTGAAGTGAAGACAATACAGGAAGAACAAACGATGAGAGAAAGTGTTGGAGAATTTTTTTAGAAGGGGTGACCAAGTCGATTATATATTCTTGAAAAATGGTGCTTTCAAGCTAGCAAAGGTGACAACAGGTTTCAGAAGAGGTGCATGAACCAGCCATTCATAGACACCATCCTTATTCAATCATTCCATAAGAAGTTCCCCGTTCGATCCTTCAATACACAAAGCATGAGAATTCAACATAAACATCGTTGACACTACAAAGTGTAAGATGTGTATCGACTCAAGTTAGTTATCTAGCTTAGTTGGACCTTTGACAGTTTCATATAACTGTCAAGGCAATTAAGGCACCTAATAACTAATCTAATATATTTATAACTAATCTAATACCCTTGACATACACGCATCCAATATATTTATAACCACTTGAAAACAAAATCCAGTATGCAAGTGATTCTTCTCCCATCAAACAAGCAAAAAAGGCAGCAAGAATAGTGAGATAAGTCGATTGAATCTGCAACTTACAGAGAGCATCGAGAGAAGGTTCATACATGGGTTCTTCGAACCTGAGTGTGAGAGAGATTGTTTATGTACCTCTGAATTCTTGTGCTTTTGTATTTGCTCCATAATCATTGGACTTTAAAACTATTAGAATTACCAACTCTGGTGACTGGATGTAGGTTCCATTTCTGGAATTGAACCAGTATAACTCTCGGTGTCTTTCTTCTTCTTCTATTCTTCTTCTTTTGTTCTGCATGTTGATCTACACAGTTAAACCCCACTATTAGTCATTGTTTCATAACAAACAGTGGTATCAAAGCCAAAGGTTGTAAAACCATGGGTATAAACTTCAAAATTCAAGAATCTTGATAATTCAAGATTGTTAACTCTAAATCAAGAAGATGTCAAGAAAAACTTCTACAGTGGCTGCTACCTCAACAAAACACGATATTAAGAAGTTTGATGGAACTAATGACTTTTCCATTTGGGAGATGAAGATGCTTGCACTTCTAAGGAACTTGGGACTAGATGACGCACTCGAAGGAGAAAGAAAAATGCATGTAAGCTTCTTTGAAGAGAAAAAGAAAGACATCATGAAGAAGGCATAAAACACTTTAATCCTGAGTCTCAGTGGTAAGGTTCTAAGGGAAATATCTAAGATAAAGTCTGTAGCTGAAGTATGGCTCAAGTTAGAGAGCCTATACATGACCAAGATCTTGTCAAGTGGATTGTACCTAAAGGCTAAGTTCTTTACCTACAATATGGAAGAGGGTAAGAATCTCCAAGAGCACATTGATGAGTTTAATAAATTGTGTCTTGACCTTGAGAACATACGGGTGGAATATGCTGATGAAGATAAGGCGTTGCTACTGCTACACTCCTTACCAAGATCATATGAGACATTTGTAGATATTCTCAAGCATGGTAGAGAGACACTGTCAATGGAGGATATTATTGGATCCTTAAACTCAAAAGATTTACAAAAGCATGGGCGAAAGGAGTCCAATGGAGAGAGTATGTCTTTGAGAGGAAGATCAGAAAAGAAGGAATTTAGAGGAAGAAGCAAGTCTAGATCAAAGTCTAAAAATGCTAAGTACTATAAGAAAGTGAAATGTTATCACTGTCATGAGGAATTCCATATTAGAAGGCTTTGTCCTAAGAGAAAGAAGGAACCAAAAGCAAGAGAAGGGGTTGATTGTGATGCTATTGTGGTAGAAGATGGATATAGGAGTGTTAATGTCTTAGTAGTGGCAACCAAGAACACTGAAAAGCAATGGATCCTTGATTCTGGGTGTTCATTCCACATGACACCTAGTAGAGACTGGTTTGAGACTTTCTCAAGACATGATGGTGGAAAAGTCTTACTTGGTGACAACAAAGAGTGCAAAATTGTTGGTTTTGAAACTATTTGAATCAAGACACATGATGGATCTGAGAAGTTACTTCCAGAAGTAAGATTTATACCAAATTTGAAAAGAAATCTACCAACAAGGGAAATAATGGAGTTTTCAATATTTACAAAAGCTCCAAGGTTGTGATGAATGGTGTGAAAGAAAATGGCCTTTTATGTACTTCAGGGCAGTACACTGAGAAACAAGGTCCCTTTAATGGAGACAAGGTTGGGGCGTGTGAGTGAAATGGGGCTTTAGAAACTTGAGAATAAAGGTCCCTTTAATGGAGACAAGTCTTAAATTCTATAAACATTGTGTTTATGGGAAGGCAAACAGGGTTAAGTTCAGCTTTACATCTCATAGAACTCAAGAAATTCTAAGTTATATTCACTCAGATCTTTGGGGGGCATCTTCAACTGAATCACTAAGTGGATGAGGTATTTCATCTCTATTATTGATTATTGCTCTAGGAAAGTTTAGATTTACATTCTTAAATAAAAAACTGAAGCTTTCCAAAGGTTTAGAGAATGGAAAAGAATGATAGAGTTACAAGTGGGAAGAAATTGAGAACTGATAATGGGTTGGAATACTTGAATGAAGACTTTAACAAATTTTGTAAAGCTGAAGGCATTGTGAGGCACAAAACAGTACCTCACACCCCTCAGCAAAATGGACTAGTTGAGAAAATTAATAGAACTCTCCTTGAAAGGGTAAGATGCATGTTATCTAATGTAAACTTACTTAAAAAATTTTAGAAAGAAGCTGCAAACACAACTACCAACCTTATTAAGTAATGTCCTTCAACAGCTTTGAGAGTTAAAACACCTAAAGAGGTTTGGACTGGATCATCACCAAATCTCATAAACTTAAAGGTTTTTAGGGTGTGTGGCCTATGTACAGACAAAGAAGGAAAACTTGACCCAAGGGCAAGAAGGTGCATGTTTGTTGATTACCCAAAAGGGGTGAAAGGTTACAAACTGCGGTTTTCATATCAAAATAGATCCAAGAGTTCCATAAGCAGAGATGTTACATTTAGAGAAAGTGAAATTTACATGACCAACTTAAATTTGACAAATCAACAAGAAGCAAAAAGATTAGTGAGATTGGTCTTGAGGTGGAGCTTGAGAACAACAATAAATAGCCTAATGCTACATGTTCTATTAATAATGACTTTAGATCAAATGGTGAGCATCATAAATAGTTTGAAACTCATGAAGAATAAGAGGACATATCAGATTATCAGCTAGCCAGGTATAGGAACATAAGACAGCTTAAACCACGTGTAAGGTATGGATATACAGATCTTATTGCATTTACTTTAATAGCTGCTGAAAATTTAAATGAGAATGAACCTAGAAATTTTCAGGAAGCTATGAAAGCCAGTATAAAAACCAGTGGCTTGAAGCAATAAAAGAGGAGATCAACTCTTTAAATAAGAATCACACTTGGATTCTAGTTGATAAACCTGAAGGGGAAAATATTATTGGCTCAAAATGAATTTTTAAGGTAAAACAAGGAATTCCAATAGCTGTGAAACCCAAGTTTAAAGCTAGAATGGTAGCAAAAGGTTTCAGCCAAATGGAGGGCGTAGATTACTCTGAAATCTATTAACTAGTAGTAAAGCATACCTCTATCAGATTGCTTCTAGCTCTAGTTACTCATTATGGATTAGAACTAGAACAAATGGATGTTAAAACAACTATTTTACATGGAAATTTAGAGTAGATGATCTACATGGCTCAACCTGATGGTTTCTTGAAGAGAGGAGAAGAAAATAAGGTATGTCTTCTCAAAAAGTCTCTTTATGGTTTAAAACAGAGTCCGAGGTATTGGTACCTTAAATTTGATGAATTTATGACAAGAAATTGGTTCTCAAGGAGTATGTTCGACAACTGTGTTTACAGCAAGTATACTAAGAACATATCAAGGCTATTCCTATTGTTGTATGTAAATGATATACTCATTGCATCATCTAATAAGACTGATATTAAAGAGCTTAAGACTTTACTTCATAAGAAATTGGAGATGAAAGATTTAGGAGAAGCTAGAAGGATATTTGGAATGGACATTTGTAGAAATAAGGTGAAAAACATAATGTTTGTTCACCAGGAGAATTACATTCTTAAAGTTTTGAAGAAATATGGGATGACAGACTCAAACCTGTCAAGACTCCCATAGCTACTCATTTCAAGCTATCCTTTGAACAATCACCTAAGACAACTGAAGAACAAGAATATATGGAGAAAAATCTTTATGCAAGTGCAGTGAGTCTAATGTACATTATGGATTGCACAAAACCTGACTTGGCATATACAACAAGCCTTGTCAGTAGATTCATGGAAAAACCAGGCAAAGAACATTGGGAGTCTGTTAAATGGGTTCTAGGATATCTAAGAGGAACTCACAAGCAAGGTTTGCTGTTTGAAAATACAAACACAATAGAAGACATCATCCAAGGCTATGTTGATTCTGATTTTGCAGGAGACCTAGACAAGAGAAGGTCTTTATCTGGATATGCGTTTACACTCTTTGGGTGCACTGTGAGCTAGAAAGAAACTATTCAACCAGTAGTGGCCTTATCTATAATAGAAGCTGAGTATATTGTAGCAACTGAGGCAGTTAAGGAAGCTCTATGTTGAAAAAGGGATTGCTGAGGTGTTAGGTATTAAGTGGAATAGTATATCAGTATATTGTGACAACCAAAGTGATATTCATTTGACAACGAACCAGATGCATCATGAAAGAACTAAACATATAGACATAAGAATGCATTTCATTAGAGAATTGATTTCACAGGGAAGGTGGCTGCGGAGAAGATTCACACTCATGATAACCCTGCTAACATGATAACTAAGCCCGTCACATCTATCAAGTTTGATCACTGTCTAAATTTGATAAATATGAGTACAAGTTCATACTAATGCCTAAAGAACAGTTGGAGAATTCTAGGGTTTGGGAGGTCCTAACTAAAGATTGATCCAAGGTGGAGATTTTGTAGGATGTGTATCAACTTAAATTAGTTATCTAGCTTAGTTAGAGCTTTGACAGTTTCATATAACTATCAAGGCAATTAAGGTACCTAGTAACTAATCTAATACCCATGACATACACACATCCAATATATATATATAAACTTGGATACAAAATCCAGTATGCGAGTGATTATGTTCCCATCAAACAAGCAAGAAAGGCAACAAGAATAGTGAGATAAGTCGATCAAATCTGTAACTTACGGAGAGCGTCGAGAGAAGGTTCATACATGGGTTCTTCGAAGTAGAGTGTGAGAGAGATTAATTCTATACTTCTGAATTCTTGTGCTTTTGTATTTTCTTTGTAATCATTGGACTCCAAAACTATTAAAATTACCAACTCTGGTGACTGGATGTAGGCTCCATTTCTGGAACTAAACCAGTATAACTCTCATTGTCTTTCTCCTTCTTCTTTCCTTCTTCTTTTGTTCTGCATGTTGACTTGTACAATTAAACCCCACTATTAGCGGTTGTTTCATAACACAAAGTTTTGAGACAGATAAAAGATTCTTTTTCATGCTTGATACATAAAGAAAATTAGCAAGTAAAGGTGATCTAGAAGAGAAAGAAAGGTCTGTCGTCCCTATGCATGTTATAGAAAGTTTAGTACCGTCACCATACATATGAGCACGAGGAGGTGCATAAGAAGGACGTGGTTGATCTTGTTGATAGTAAATTAATAATGTTGCTGCTGAGATGGATGCCAAGAAGTAGATTGAAAGCTATGACAGTTTTTTTGCTGTGTAACAATCTAGTTGGATACATTATGTATGCAAAATAGCTTATAATCGAAATATATGATCATTAACAAAATATATATTATTATCAAAATACACAAATGTATATAGCAAAAACAAATCATAAATTGAGTTAAAAAAGAAGACACAAGTAGTTTTTTTATAGTAATTGAAATTACTTTAATAGTAGAAATTGAGTCATTTGTTTACAACATTAGGTTTAATAACCAAAAAAGAGGCCTAAAACTTGCCATCACACATTACTTTTTTCAATAAGGGAGATGATATAAGCATACAAGGATTAAAAGCTTAATAGAATTTGACTATGACAAACCAATAACCGATGCATCTTATAATACAATGTTATTATATTGTAATAGATAAACTATTTTTAAAATATATAGAAGAAAAGGATTATGTATTATATTAATCATTTTGTAATTGAGAAGAACACCACATATAATTAGTGGATAAAGGTCAGTCAAAAGATCTTGATTAACATCATATTATAACTCTAAAACACAATCTAATTTTAGTATATAATAATGGTTTCTCATCCAACACTACTATGATTGCATTTTTTTATGACACGCATTAAAAAAGAGTCACGACGGCGTCTTAGTGTCCCATCATTTTGTAGTAAATTAAAGAATAAAGCAACAGAGTCTAGATACCCCGTCATAACTAAGACATAAAAAACATGACGGGGCTCTAGACCTTGTCATTTTTGTACAGGTAAAATTTCACATGACACGTGACAAGATCTAGACTGAAGACTCCATCAAGGAGAAGATAGAGTGAGAATAGTAGGATCAACTAGGCGGTTATGAAGAATAGACCAATCAGATGAAAGTACAAGGATTTTCGACGTGGAAATCCAAAGCGAAGTTAATCAAGATCATTAGATTGATCAGACGGTCAAGATTTACTTGGTTGTTATTGTTGATAAGCTAGATCTCATGAAATATTTTGTTGATCCTATTTTCATATAAAATTAGATAAATTGTATCAGATTATGTATAACTGATTGAAGGCATATAAATAGAGGCATATGTAACAACATACAAAAAAAGAACAACAAAGAGCTAAGAGACACATACCTCCACAAAATATAAGAGAATATCATAATTCTTCCCATGGTTTTTCTTCGCTTTAAGGTTTTTATACATAAATCATGGTGTCTTTATTCTATCATTCTCTCTAAATTATTATCTTAATTATTCTTTCGTAAAGGGTTCCCCATACCGACAAAAATATTTACATTTTGGTACTTTCATTGAGAGATGAGAAAAAACTTAAGAAATCCCTCACCTAAATGCTCAAAACCAAATCAAATGCGCTTCCAACAACGGAAGAAAATGAAGAAATGGATGCGGAAGCAGAAACAAAAATGACTACAGTACCGAAAACAGAGCAAAGAATGGTAAATTCGCTCATTTGTGTTCTATTAATTTATCTAGTTTGTACAATTATTATTTAAAAAATAATATTATTAACACAATTCGTAAAATTGAATTATGCAAATTCAACAACCACCACGAGGGGCCGGCGAAACCCACGAACTGCCACCCGCGGACTGCCGGACGGTCGAAGCTCCGCCTACGACAGCTAGGCCAAGAGTAACCGAAGTAAAAAAAAAAAGAGAGGAAGGAGATCAGAAAAGATATCCATTCGATGGAAGGATGAGTTAAATAAAAATCAGAGCAGATAAGAAAAGAAGAGCTCAGAAAGTTCAGAAGAGCTCAGGAAATTCAGATCAGAAAAGCTCATAAAGCTCATATTAGAAGAGCTCATAAAGCTCAGACCAGAAGAGCTCATAAAGCTTAGAAAAAAAAGTTGAGAGAGCTCAGAAAGTTTAGGAAAAGTTCATAAAGCTTAGACTAGAAAAGCTCGGAGTAGAAGAGCTCAAAAAGTTCAGAAACCTCAAATCAAAAAAGCTTAGAAAGCTCATATTAGAAAAGCTTAGAAAGATCATATTAGAAAAGCTCATACTAGAAAAACTCATAAAACATAGATCAGAAAAGCTCAGAGAGCTCAAAAAAGTTCATAAAGCTCAGACTATAAAAGCTCATAAAGCTTAGAAAGTTCAGAAAAGCTCAGATCAGAAAAGCTCAGAAGCTCAGATCAGAAAAGTTAAGAAAGCTCATAAAATAAAAAAAGGCTTCAGAAAAGTTGAAGTCAGAGTTTCAGAAAAGTTAAAGTTAGAGATTAAGAACTAAAAGGATGAAATTAGTTGGAAGCAAATGGCTAAAATATTAAGCCTCTTGTAGATGCTTCATCCAATCATTTTCTCTTCAAATGTGTAGGCCATCTCTTCTAATTATAGGTTTTGTCTTGTTTGGTTCAATCAATGTTTTAAAATAGTTAATCCACCAAGTAGCTGGCTTCATCTTATTTCCTTTTTTTGCCTTTTCTTTTTGAACAATATGCATTTGGAGTTCTGTCGTGGCTCTGTTTACTTAAATTTGTTGGGTTATATGAATTGACTGTGAACTTAAGAAATCCAACGAGTTTTCTTGGGGTTTTTGTGACTATACAATGTTTTTGCTACTACTTATATGAATTTCCTTTTGAGTTATATGAAATTGAATTTTCTGATCAATATTTCATACCGTATGTGCACCTTTGATTAATTAATTCATTCAACTTTACCTATTAGGTTATATGGTCTATTATTTTAGTCTTTTTTTACTGTCTCAAGTGTACTTGAATTAATAATTAATATGTTATATAATTCTGTAACTTGTTGATATAGATAGAGAAGATTCGAGTGATGATAATTTGAATATTGATAACTTAGATTGATTGAATATGAATACGATAACTAGTGCGGCCAAAAGAAGAGGAAAACGTGGGCCAACTTACCTCACTTCCTTGAAAATCGATAGAAGAAACTTTGAAAAAAAAATGTTATCACAACAAATATTAAGGGACAACCTGTAGGTGAGAATGTTCCCAAATTTAAAAGCTTTATAGGAAGTTGTGCACGTTCCATTGTTCCAATAACTTACAAGGATTGGGACCGTCATGTTCAAAAAGAAATGAAAGAGAAGGTGTACAAAACTATTGAGGTATTTGCACATTTTAATAAATTATTTGTAGTTGTTATTCGTGATTCAAAGCTTTATTAATCTTTGTTAATTACTTTTGGGGTATACTCAATATGTGATGGATCAACCACTCAAGGAGAATATCTTAATGAATGCTGGCGAACTATGGTGTAAATTTAAGTCTAGTCTCGGTCAAAAATTTATTTTCTCTTATTTGGATGACCTCGAAAAGTTAAGGCAACGACCTACCAAGTATAACTTCATCGAGCAACTCCATTGGGATGAGTTTGTGAAATCTCGTATTGCTCCTGAATTTTTGGTAAAATCATTTACTTTGCGTTTTAGTTTCACCTTTATTTTTTTAACTATAAATTTCAACATAGTTATTATTAATTGTTCAACTGTAAAAAAATGGGGGAACAACAATAATTGAACCGAGCGTAAAATAAATATTACCATAAAATCTCTCGTATGAGATACGCAAGATTGGAAGAAATATTGGTAAGGATTATAAAACATCTTCAGAACTTAATATTTATTTACAAATTACTTTGTCTTTTACTACTAACCGTTATGACAACAAAATGAAAAGGGTACTGACGAGCCAATAGATCGGGCAACGTTGTAAAAGTGTGTCTGTAAGGATAAAAAATGAAGATTTAAGGATAAGGCCATTAAAGAAAAGGAAAAAAATATATAAGTATGTTTAATTCATTTTATTTAATTAGTTTGAATTTAATATAATTATTTTGGTCTGATTATATGCGTTTTAATAGTATGACAAACTTCAGGAGAAAGGGGTGCCTACTTCCGGTACCCAAGACATTCTCACCATGGTTTTGGGTACTCCCAAACATGGTGGTCAGGTAAGGGGTTTGGGTCATTTTGTAACCCTAACCAGATATTTTAGACTCCCTGGACACAAATCAAAGGCTGGAATTGAGCAGAAACTGACTCAAGTTCGTGAGCAAGTTGTGAATGAGGAGAGCTTAAAGTGGAGGGTCAAATTTAAGGAGTTGGAGCAAGAGACACTTAAAGGTGATCCTAAAATAACTCTTCCATCGGGATAAGGCGAGCTGCTCCAAACGCTAGGATGGGCTTTCTATGACTCAGAGGAAAGTTGTAAAGATATTTTTGATAAGTTATAAACTTGATTTATTTTTTAGTAGATAATATTTATACATACATATACTCATAATGTTTTAAATTATTTTAAAAATTACGTGCAAGTTGTTTGTGGATATTGATGATGAGTTCGTCACATATGGCATAATTATTGACACAATAAGCAATGATGTTCTAGTAGGAGGGGAAATGTATGTGTGTCAATTGATTTAGTCATGATTGATGATACGCCTCTAGCTATCCTATTTCTGGATGAGCTGCAGACTGTGAGTCAGGCTCTAGGGTGTCATGTGCCTTAGCCTGAACATCTAGTCAGAATTATAGAGGTTATATATTTTTTTGTATTTATTAGTTATTTAGAAGTTGTAATTATCTTTTGTGAAACACTAAATTAGCTTTGTATTCAGGATAAATCTGTAAAGAATAAATCTCCTATGAAGCATGTTACACAAAACTCAATGCATGCAAACATTCCACGAGGCTAAAGTATCTCTACACAATGGTCGAGAAGATGGGAGCGGATGAGGCCATTACAGTCGATTATGAAAGAGCCATTTTTGGTTATGATAACGCTAGAACATTTTGTGATAAAGATGATATTAAGAAATTTTGTGAAATGCGCGAGATATCCTGTAGTATAGTGTCAATTTATATGGATGCTTAGAAATCAATTCAATAATTATATACATTTTTATAAGATGCTGCTAATTGCTTATATTTTTATGTTTTATTTCTTGTAGGACCCTTTATCGGAAGTTACGAAAGCAAAACATCAACTTATTTATCTTTGTCGACCCTCACTCATAGGTGGAGCTTGGGGCAATTTGGACGAAAGAGCAAGCTACATTTCCGACATTTTGATAGCCACGCGATCTTGGATTTTCACGAGAGTAATGCATATATCTTTGACGATATTAATAATTTTAGTCAGAAGGACCTGAAAGATGTTGTTACGAAGTAAGTTTTACTTTATACTTAGAACTAAATGTATTATGAATTACACTATGAAAATATAATTAAGGGTTAAAATGTCTTTTACAGGGCTTTCAATATTGCTAGAACTATGCTAGGACGTACAATTAAGAAATCCTTGAAGTGGATAAAACCTCAGGTATTAATTTATACATTTATATTTTGTGCATATGCTTACGTGTTTGATTTATTCATCTATATAATTAATTTATATAATAGTGTCCTAAGCAAGTTGGGAGCGTTGAATGTGACTAGTTTGCTATGCGTTTCATGAAACATATAATCGAGAATCGTAACAAGTCTCTGAATGGAATGGTACGTAAACTAGTTATTGTTTCATTATAATGAATCTATTCTATTGTTAGTGTAGAATAGTTTGACTAATGTAATTGTTAATTTTTTTATGGCAGTTCAAGAATAAATCAACGTATACACAAGAAGAGATTGATGAAGTACTATTTGAATGGTCTGATCACTTCGTAGAGTATAAGTGCTACGTGTTGGGATAGCTTTAGGTTGCATTTTGATTTTTATGAGTGTAAATAAGTTACTCGGTGTAATAAGTTATATTTTAAATATTAATAGAAGTGGTCTACAAATTATTCTAAATGAATTCTAAGTTTGTGGTCGTATTCTATGTAGACTTGTACATGTTTTTATTTATAGAATTGGGGATTAATAAAAATGAATTTTATTTTTTAAATTTTACTGCATAAAACACTACGGCTGGTCTATCACCCGTTGTGAATGTAGTTTCAAACACGACGGGTGCTAGACCACCCGTCGTGTTTTATGCAGCAAAAATCTTGTTAAGCAATGACAGGTGTTCTAGCACCCGTTGTGTTTGAAACTACATTCACGACAGGTGATGTTTTAACACTTTACACGCACATGCCTTTAAATTTTTTTAGTCCTGCACGTGGAATTGGTCATCATTCACGATGGGGTCTATACCACCCAACGTATTTTATCACACGTTTCAACCTAAAAATAATCGTGTGACTTCTTTTCTCTTATTCTCTCCGATGTTTCTAATCTATCGATATTGTCTTTGTCTCGTTGTAGTCTTTGATTCTTTATTTCTCCTTTGAATCAATTGTTTCCTCCTCTACTTAAACTCCAGATCACATTTACATTCAACTCTAATTCTCTGATTTCTTTTTTATGCATTCAACTCACCAATTTGGAAGTTATATTTTTTGCTCCATCTTTTTTAATTTAATTACGTAAATTATAGGGTAATAACAAGTTTTTAATATCTTTTTGTATTCTCTGGAGGGATAAGTTTTGGATTTTATGGACATTGGGGTTGAAAATTTTCTCAAGTATGCGATGGAGCATGGTAATGACCCTTGTTTCTTACGTTGTTCATGTGTGGAATGTGAAAATCTCAAACGTTTCGCTTTCACTAAGGTAAGAAAGTACTTATTCATTAATGGTATAGATCAATGATATCAAACATAGGTGTGGCATAGACAATTAGATAATTCTAGAAAAAATACGTTTGGTATAAGTGAAGGAATAGAGAGATATCATGTAGATATTGTTGATTATGATTGTACCGTAAATTTGGTTAAAGTAGTAGAAGATTTTTATTTAGATATTCCTGAGAAATTCAAAAAGATGCTTAATGACGCTGAGAAGCCTTTGTACTCAATTTGTAAAAAGTTCACAAAATTATCTACATTAGTGAAGTTATATAATTTAAAGGCTAAATATGGATGGAGTGACATAAGTTTTTCAAATTTATTAAGTGTGTTAGAGGAAATGCTTCCAGATGGCAATCAAATGCCCGTTTCGTTCTACGAGGCTAAGAAAACCTTGTGTACTTTAGGAATGGAGTATGAAAAAAATACATGCATGTCCTAATAATTGCATTCTATATAGAAATGAGCATATAGAAGCAACTATATGTCCTGTGTGTGGTGTCTCGAGACGGAAACCATCAAAGAATTTGTAAGGGGAGAAAAAGGAGTGCCTACAAAGGTATTATGGTATTTTTTGCCCGTACCATGGTTTAAACGAATGTTAATAGCTGGTCCTAAGAAAACAAGAAATGATATTGATTTTTATTTAACACATTTGATTAATGATCTTAAAGTTCTCTGGGAAATGGGAATTGAGGTGCATGATGCATATCGGGAAGAGAGCAGTCTTAATATGGACGATCAATGATTTTTCTGCATAAAGAAACTTTTTTGGATGTAGTGTTAAATGTTATTATGCTTGTCAAATATGTGTAGAAGATACATCTCTATTAGGCTAAAACACATCAAACAAAATGTCATATATAGGACATAGAAGATTTTTACCACTCGCGCATCCTTATAGAAGGTAAAAAAGGCATTTGATGGTAATCAAGAGCTTAAAATAGCTCCTACACCTTTAAGTGGGGAAAACTTTTTGAAAGAGTTGGGATAGTTAGATTTACATTGGGAAGAAAGAATGTGAAGGAATAGGTGAAAGATCGATTATCCAAATCTTATTGGAAGAAGAAATCAATTTTCTTCAATATAGAATATTGGAAAAGCTTACATGTTCGACATTGTCTCGATGTTATGCATATTGAAAATAATATTTGCATGAATATTATAGGAACATTGTTTGGCATTTTTAGAAAAACAAGAGATGAGCTGTCTAGTCGTATGAATCTTTTGGAAATGGGCATTAGACTAGAATTGGCGCTAAAAGTCCATTAATAAAACAGTTCTGCCCCGGGCTTGTTACAAATTGTCACGAGGAGAAAAGAAGAAACTATGTACTATATTAGCTAACATAAAAGTTCCTGAATGGTACTCATCAAATTTTCAAAATTTGGTTTCTTTGAAAAATCTTAGTCTTAATGGGTTGAAATCTCATGATTGTCATACATTAATGCAACATATACTCCCTGTGAAAATATGTGGATTATTACCAGATCATGTAGGATATGCAATCACCAAACTTTGTTCGTTCTTTAATGTCATTTGTAGTAAGGTTATAGATGTTACATAACTAGATGTGCTACAAAAAGAAATTGTTATGGCGTTGTGTATTCTTGGAAAAATATTCCTCCCGCATTCTTCACCATCATGGTTGATCTTATTGTGCACCTTGTTAGAGAAGTACGACTCTGTGGACCAGTTTACTTACAGTGGATGTACCCATTTGAACGATATATGAAAGTGTTAAAGGGTTATGTAAGAAATCACAAATGTCCAGAAGGTTGCATTAGTGAGTGTTATATTGCTGAAGAACTGTAGAGTATTGCACCGAATATCTAGGAGTTAAATCAATTGGAGTTCCATGCTCAGATGATGATTTGAAAGATGGTAAGCCTTTATCAAGTGGTCATGTAAAAAGAATTGATCATGCACAGTGGAAGCAAACACATCGTTACGTATTAGAAAATACTAATGGAGTTCAACCCTATATCGAGTAAGTATAATAATCTTTATCGTTTATTTGTTATCATGCTCATTGTTTTATAATGGTTCTTTATTTCATACCCTATTTGAATTTTTATTTTGTGCTGCTATATAGGAAACATATGACTTTCTTGAGGAAGAAGTATCCTAACAAATCGAGGAAACATAAATGGCTACAAGATGAATATAACCGAACATTTATTTATTGGCGTGATCATGTAACTTAAGTGATAACGATATATATTCAGACTTATAAATTTTATAAAATACTTAATCGTGGATTATTATTTGTAGGTTGCAAATGATATTGGTTTCTCTATTAGTGTAATAAATACACTGAGGTAGATAGCACAAGGCCCAACTTATGAGGTAATCAAATATTTTGGTTACACCATAAACGGCTAAAGATTCCATACAAAATTTCATGATAACGATTGATGTTTCGAGAACAGTGGAGTTAGTGTAGTGGAACATACAATACATATTGCAAATGCTAAGGATAACAATCATATTTATTCAGACTTGTCCTTTATTAAGTGATCCAGGAGATTCGGAAGCTTAATTATTATACGTTTAGACTTCCGTTGTTTATATCTGAGTGAGTTGAGAGTAGTAGTGAGCTCAAAGTTGATGATATTGATTTACATTAGTTAATCTTGCAAGATTAGGTTACAAAAATGAGCCTTTCATTTTGGCTTCGGAAGCAAAATAAGTTTTTATGTCAAAGATCCAAAAGATCTAAGATGGTCAGTTGTTTTACCTTCCACTCAAAGATAATATCATAAAAGTATTGTTGATGATGATTAGGTGATATATTATTAGATTGTTATTTATTTGCGAAATAGATGCATTTTGTTAAAATATTTGACACAGATGGTGAAAACGAGGTTGCTTATGTTCAACCAAATGGCAAAGACACTGTGATTATTGAAGTGTTGGATCAGGTTTTAAAATTTGATGAAAAATCATTGAACCACGAACAGTTCGTGGGCGGAATATCAAAATTTCTTACATCAACCAATTTAATTATATTAAATATTAAAACCATACATTCAATTAACATGCAAAGTTAAACGTATTCAAAATAGGTAAAAATAATTGTATACAGTTCTTGTATTGGAGACTTTCTGAATTGGTAACCTTCAAGAATCAAGAACATTAAATTGTTTTCGCACCAACAACCACTCGTGAATTTCAGAAATATATCTCTAGAGAATATCGATCAAGAACTGAGAGTGAGCTCTCAAAAAAACTGAGGAAGAAAATTTTTCTTCCTCTATGGGTTTCGGTGACAACATAGTAAGGAGGGGGAGACAACTTTTACTCTGTCTGCTTAGGGTTGTGTCAACACACATCTCTAGGGAGATACCTCTAATGTCATCCTTTATATAATAATTTTATAATTACACATATACCCCTATATGCCAAGTTTCTGAAAATTCAACCCCAATACTTATGTAATTGCTGAAAATTATATTTTTCCTTAAAGTCAATATTGTGTCCAAATTTATCAATCTCAATTGATAAATTAAATTGATCTCTATCAATTAAATAATTAATATCTTTTATTTACTAATTATCTAATAATTAGAAAATAATAAATTAATTAAGTTGAACATCAATAAATTATTTATCACTAATTAAATGACAAAACTCATCACGTATGGGTTCTTGAAATATACAATGGTTCCAAAACATATTTTGGTCCAACTGATGTTATTATCCATGTTCTCATGAGCTATCCCTGAGACTATATGGACTCATAGGAATAAAGTTATAGGATTCAAATATCCGGTAAATTTATCTCTATAAATTCCCAACCTATTTAATCCTGACATCGTACGACTCCACTATAGATTCGATGCCCAATAGACTCTCGATTCATGCGCGCTACATGTTTTGTTGGTGTAAATAAACTCTTTTATTTCACGGTCCACAGAATATTTTAACATATTACCCTTCGTGAATATTAGTAACAAAAGCGGGATGTAAAATTATCATTTTACCCCTCTTGTTATTATTTTCTTAACTCATTTATTGACTATAAATAAGAAAGACATAACAGTGAATTATCTCATACAATTCACAAGTCTTATTCAATGACTCATTTCATTGAATATTTGACCAAGTTAATTTATTCACACACTCATAAATAAAGAATAAGGTGATATTGTTATTTTCGTAATCTAACCACGAATTTTCATATATGTGAATCACGCAACTCCAACATAGTTGAATTACGATCCCAATAGTCGATGTATTGTCCAACAATTTGAACTCACTCTTTTGACATATCAAAGAGCACAAGTAACTAAGTCAAGCTTCGTATTCACCTCAGGATTAAGGTAATTATGAAAATACCCTTAAGGTGTAATAATTAGATAAAGAGATAGGTAAATGGTTTTGCTCTAAACTAATTTATTATCGATTTATTCAACATGTTCCATAACATGTTTAGGTTAACCGTCAGAATATCCACTAACATCCCCTAAGGCCACCATCATTTGGTTCAACCTAATAGTTATAATCGGACTGGATTGCACAGTCAGTCCTAAGACTGCAAATATTATTCTAAATTATTTTTAGAAGAGTTTGTCTGGAAGACCCCTCTATCTTTAGTCTTCTTACATTGACAATAGTTTCAGGACTTGAGTAAATTATAAACAAACTTTAATTAATAGAAAAACTTTCATTCATTCATTAAATTCAGTAATACAAAATGTATAATAAATAACTAAATACTCATAAATAGTTATTATACCCTACCTTATGGACATAATTCTAAAATGAAGGTATTACATGTAACTATGTCTTGTGGTTAGTATGACTGGTGCGTTTATAATTTGTTTAACTTTGTATGTTGTATCTTTTACTCAAAATTGAACTAACAATTTATAATAGAACACATGAGTGGATAATGAAATAGTAAATATCAAATCAACAAACATGTATGTATGACAATTTTCAATACTCTTTTAATTTACTTTATAATAAATTGATGGGTTAAATCAACTTTTATTTTTTGCACGGTTCAAAAATTAAGTAGAATAAACTAGACAACTAAAAGAAGTATTAAAAGTTCATTAGTTTCAAGGTTTTTATAATTAGTTTCGTTATTTATTTTTTCTAGTCTACAATGTTAGAAATTTTGAAGATAATCATATTGTATGCAATGAAGAGTTATATTGTCTGCTGAGATATTTGTGTCATTTTTCTATTTTCATTTGTAGATAAATCGTCATAAAACTATAACAAAAACAATGGTTTCTACAATTAAATAAAAAATTAAATAATAAACAACAACGACGGTTGATTTAACAACCCTCGTAAAATACAATTCAACAACGACGAAGGTTTGGGCAATAACCGTCGTCAAAGAACTATAAAATAGTCATTGTCGTTATGGTTTTGAAGACAACGGTGTCTGGAACAGTCGTCGTCTTTTTGCCTTGTCATAAAAAAATTGTGATTTTTTAAAACACATTTTAAGATGATGGGTGTTTACCCGTCATCTTTGATTTTTAACGACGGGTAATCCCCATCATTAAAAAATAGCTTTGTAGTAGTGCAACTATAAGCAAATTAGAGGCTTAACACCAAATTTCAAGTAAGTTCTCTCGTTTAAAAATAGGTTAAAATGCAATAAACATCCATGCACTTTTAAATTTATGCAATCATACCCCTGCACTCATAATTGACAATTTCAATTGTTGCACTTCTTAAATTAGACCAAAAAGGTCCCTCTATCATCTTTACCGTTTATTAGAAATGAAGAAAGAGATTCCTTAAAAAATAGAAAGAAGTAGACTCCATCGTGAACAAAGAAAGAATCAGACTCATATCTGGCCCAATTCAAGCCTAGTTTTCCATTTTCAAGATACAGTCATTCAGAAACAGACATTGCCATGTCTTCTTCATCATCTTCCTCAACTCCTCTGTATTTATTTTCTCCTTTTCTCGGTACAATTGGTCGAAGAAACTAGGGCTCCAACAATTGTAAAAATCCCAGAAGTCTTACAAGCCTGAATCGTTTAAATTGGGGTGTTCTTTAGCTGGTACGATGGATGAAATGAATCAAACATGTGAAGATAACCCGACCCATTCGAAGAGAATCAAATCTTGAGCTCGAAGACAAACCTGCAAAACCAAAGCTCGAACTGGTTGGTTTTTTATTCACGAGTTCACTAGAAGACAAACCTGCAGATCTCCAGTCTGCTTGGAAGAAAATGAAAGCTCGAACTTGAGTTCGCTCAAGTCTGCTTCGTTCACGATGGAGTTGGTTGGTTTCTTCATTCCTTGAAAGTGGTTTCTTCCTTCCTTTGAGCTATGGAATTTAGAATTTCTTGAAAGATTTCTTCATGTTTTTTAAGGGATCCCTCTCTCCATTTCTAATAAATGGTAAACGTGAGGGAGCGACCATTTTGATTTAATTTAGAAAGTACAGAGATTAAAATGATCAATTATGAAGTACATAGATATGATCTGCATAAACATTAAAGTGCATGGGTGTTATTGTATTTTAGCCTTAAAAATATGCATTACTGAAGATAACAAAGTAATGCCATCTAGAAAAATTTATAACATCAATATGTAGGCTGAATTTAAAACGAACCTCCAGATTGTAAGATGTACTATGTGGAATAAGTTCATGAGTTTGACAAGTCCTATGCGAACAAAACAAATGCCATAATTAGTTGATATCCTTAATAAGTTCATGAAAAGAAAACTTCCTATGTTTATTTTATACTTGCTAAAAAAAGTGCCATAATTAGTTGATATCCTTAATAAGTTGATGAAAAGAAAACGTCCTACGTATATATTTATACTTGCTAAGAAACATACTTCCAAGTATAAAAGTACATTGGATAAAAATATAGAAACTATAGTTCTTCTTTCACCAATAGTACTTAATCAATTATAATGAATAATCCTCAATGACGGCCGCACTACATTATTGAAACAAATCAAAATTATGTATAGAGATTGTTTAAAAATTTTAAGAATTAACGGACATTATCTCCAACTTTTTTGTTATTTAAAAAATTATTTGATATTATGACAATAATAAATGCATAAAGCACTATAACTCTAAAATAAGGCCTCTAATGGTACTTTTTTTCTATAAATATTATATCAACAGTACGAAACAAGTAATATGTGTACTGAAATTTTATTTGAAAATACGAATAAAGATCATAAAAATATACACAAATTGTGTTAAGGTTGGAAGTCCAGCTTTTGCGGTTGATCTCCAAATTAAACAAAGAAATGTGAATGTATTATTCTAAGAATTCCTTTTTTAGAATTTTTAGTTTTTTTACACATGTAGTTAATTAATGTTGTTAGAATCGGACGATACAAAAAAATTATCATGTAGATTGCTAAATTTCTAGATTTGTATTGTCTTTGAATGAAAATGATAAGATATGCGCAATTGTAAAAGGATAAGATATTAACAATTAGGGGCCGTTTGGTTCCAAGTATTCTGGACTGGGAATGGGAATCTCATTCTTATTCCAATGTAGATTAGGGGTAGGAATCTTATCCCCTGGCTTCACTTATTCCTCCTGGGACTAGGAATCTGAAAGCTCCTTCCTTCAGGAGCTATCTGATATTCACGGAGAGACTGGAAAGCAGAATACTCTTCTTCATCAACGAGCAAAATCTGTCATAGTCTCTATACCAATTTTACACTTGCATTAAATCACAGACAACAATTCAAATTTCTCCACTAATTATTCAAGAAAAATGAGAAGAAGACAGAAAACAGAAAGCAAAAGGATGATGACGCTCAGTGAGAAAGATCAAGGATGATGAGGCTCAACGACCTAAAAATCAAGAAAACCGAAGAAGAATTATCTTCGTCATGCATGATGAGGCTCGGTGAGAAAGATGGAGGAAAGGGGGTGAAGGGCTCTGACAGCAACTGCAATAATAGAAGATGAGAGGGAGAAGAAGAAAGGAATAATGGGAGATTAAGGTACGTTGAGGATTTGGGTTTCTCTCTGCTGAGGTGAGAAAGTTGGAGGTACGGGGGAGTAGGTGAGAGAGAAAGGAAGGAGGCGAGAGTGATGGAGGAGAGGGTTGAGTCGTGTAAAGGAGAGGGGCAGTAGGTGAGAGATGAAGGAAGGAGTAGGTGGGGTTGAGATATTTGTTAGAAAATATTAATTAAATAATATAAAATAATATTTTACATTAAAATAATAGATTTTGTCAAAGGGTAGGAGGGTAAATTACGTACTTGTTAACCTTTTATTATTAATATATTTTTACAAACCAAACATTTTAATCTTCCATTCCAACCAAAATATGAAAATATTTTTTTACATAAAAATATAAAAATATAAAGAATAATTTAGAAAGAGAATGAGAGAATAAATACACCATGATTTACGTGAAAATCTTTTAAAGAAAAAAAACACGGAGAGATTTTGATAGTATTTTTTTAAGGAGAAAGATTTTATAAGGCTAATTGTTGTTGAGAGCTGTTATATTCTATTTGGAGTTACATCTTACATTTATTTATAGGTCTTCATATAATCTGATGCAACTTATCTAATTCTATCTGAAAATAGGATCAACAGAATATTACTCTGAGATCTAGTTTATCAACATCAATAACTTAAGTAAATCTTGACCGTATGATCAATCTAATGGTCTTGATTAGCTTCTCTTCGAATTGCCACATCGAAAATCATGTACTTTCGTCTGATTGGTCTGTTCTTCATAACCGCCTAGTTGATCATACGGTTCTCGCTCTATCTTCTATTCGATGAAGTCTTCGGTCTAGATATCACCACTCATTGTGTGAAATTTTACATGTACATTGACCCCATTACACTCAACGAAATTTTATTTGTTGAAGTATAATGTTTATTTTTTCTGCCATTATCACATATCATTACTCTCCGCATTTTTTGGCATCATTTATGGCTATCTTTTCAATATTCTTTTGTCGTTTCATCTTCCCGTTTATGGATTACCTTACATGCGCTATTCTAGAATAGTCTTTCATCTTCCCGCTCAGAGAATGCTTTACGTGTGTCATTTCACAGCAACTCTTCATCTTCTCGCTCAGAGAATGCTTTACATGTGCTTTTTTGGAGCAACTTTTCATCTTCCCACTCGAAGAAAATTTCCCAAGCGTCGTTTCAGAGTGGTATGAGTCTAGTGCCTTTTGAAAATATATATATATATGTTGCCAGGTGTCATCCTTTCATTTTATGTTATGTATTTCCGTTTCTTTTACTGTGGGCTCATTGATAGAGTTTTTTATTTTCTTTCTCTCGTACATTGAGATCTGTAACAAGAATGTTGTACAAGAATAATACAATAATTAATTGAAATGAGTAAAGAGCGAGTGTACTATTTCATAATTGCATCGCAAGAGTTAGAGTTTGATGTTCTGCATTTATTGGCATAGTTTTTCCCATTTCCTTTGCTGCGGGCTCCTTAGAGTTTCTCCCATTTTTCTCAAGTACGTAGGTTCAAATAAAGTACCATAGTCACGTCTTCATTACGAACTGCTATTTTCTTTGGAGATAAGGATCTGGGTTTAAACAAAGAATCATGGCCCCTTTTAGGTTTTGAGAGGGACTTACAAACCGCTCATTTTCAATGACTTAGGTTCAAATAAAGAACCATGTCCCCATTTTCACTTTGAAAGTAACTTACAAACTGTCCATTTTCAGTGACTTAGGTTCAAATAAAGAACCATGGCCCCATTTTTAAGTCTTCTTCTTGTTCATATTTTATCATACCATCATGAGTGCTTCTCGCTTTGTAAGCCGCTTCATTTACAAGTAATTTTTTAGCATTTTCATTTACAAGTAATTTTTTTTAGAACATAATTTTTCAAGCTACTATTTAACATGCCGTTGTTAATCTCCCTGCTGAGGATGCTCTTGTTAGCCCTTATGTTGGAGATGTCGTTGCCATAGTCTTTTGTATGTTTTTGAAATTTTACTTTCTTCAAAACTTTACAAATTACCTCTATTCTTTCATTTGCTTCTCACTTTGTCTTTCTTTGTCCACTTTCCCTTTCTTTACTTTCACTTTTCTCTTTTCATTTTTCACTTATTCTTTTATCATTTTTACTTTTCCTTTCTTCATTTCCACTTTTTCCTTTATCCACTTTCACTTTCTTCACTTTTCGTATTTCTTCCTTTCTTCTTTTCAATTTCTTTACATGAAGCCAACACAACCACTGATCGGTTGACCTCACAATTCTCATCTGGATCTTTTTTTTTTGAATTTCTTTTGAAGCTTCATTTACTTCTCACTTTGTCTTCTTTCTTTTCCTTGCTTTCATATTTCTTCCTTTCTCATTTTTGATTTTTTTTCTAAGTATGGAATACTCTTTTCAAGATTTCATCCACCTTCCTCATTTGCAATTCTCTTTCCACTTTAAACTTCTTTCTTTTCAGAGATTTTCCTTCTCAGAACTTCCTCCCTTTTCAGGCTTTTTTTTTGTTTCCTTTAGAAGGTAGTGCTGCAAACACCATTCCTCATGGCTTAAGTTTTCAGTGAGCTCAGGGGCACATTTCTATTTTCTTTAGAAAGAAAAAAATTTCATGGACATGAACTCTCGGTGAGCTCAGGAGCTCGTTTCCTTTAGAAAACAAAAGCCTTCATGAACATGAACTTTCGATGAGCTCAGGGGCCCGTTTCCTTTAGCAAGTAAAAGCCTTCATGGACATGAACTCTTGGTGAGCTCAAGGGCCCGTTTCTGTTTCCTTTATAGAAAGCAGAAGCGTTCATGGACATAACCTCTTAGTGAGCTTAGGGGCCCGATTCCTACTGAGGACGATATCCGTAGACACTCCCAAGAACATAAGATTTTCACAAAGCTCAGAGGCCTTAAATTTTCTTCTAAGAATGATGTTCGTAGACATTTCAAAGGACATAAGCTTTTCACAAAGCTCAAGGGCCCTAAATCTCATGTCAGGCTCTTGCTAGAGTTACTCCCATTTGCTTTTCTTTTTCTTTTTCCCGTACACAAATATCTATGATAAGAATGTTGAACAACACCATATATAATATTTTAATAGAATGAATAGGGAACGAGTATACCGTAACTTTCTTCTAGAAGCTCGAATCTCATTCTATAAAGAATTTCAAAATTTTGACTTTCGTAACTTTTTAGCGAAGTTTAAATGTGTTGGTGAAACTTAATAAATGAAGCTGACAGTTCTGCATAGTCTTCTTTCTTGAATATCCTCCACGAGAATTCCCATAACTTTTTATCGGGATCTCCGAACTAAATTTCGTAGAAATCCCTTGAATTAGACTTCTATATATTTCCGATGATATAAGATTTACCATGTAGTTGACTACCAGTAAATTCAGTTTAATTTCTAAAATTGACCATTCTGCATATTCTACTTTCTCGAACAGTATTAACAAAAACCATCATAACATTTTATTGTGAGCTCCAAAATCAATTCCGTAAAATTTTCCAAGAAGTAAACTTCCATATCTTTGAAATAATATAGGTTTCATCAGGTGACCAGCTCCCAATTGATACACTATAATTTTCTAATTACTATTCTGCGTAATCTTTGTTTCTGAACAGCATGTACTTAAAGTACCATAACTTTTGATAGGAAGCTCCAAATTGAGTTATGTAAAATTCTCTAAGAAGTATACTTTTGTATATTTCTGATGGTATATGATTCATAATGTTATCGACTCCCGGTTATTACGGTTTAATTTCTAAATTTGAGAGCTCTGTATTATCTTCTTTCTGAATAGCTTGTATGAAAATTACCATAACTTTTGCCCCGAAGCTTCAAATTGAGTTCCACAAAATTATTCAAGAAGCTAAATTCTGTATCTTCCAAATGATGTATGATTTTCTATGTATACATTTTTCATTCAGTACAGTTTAAAATCTGAATCTAATTGGATGTAATGGGTTGTATGTCAAAGACCATCTTAGCTTTGAGTTCAATGTGCTTTTGTAAATGTCATTTGCAAGTTCTTAATTTCGTTGGCCGCTTCTCGTCAGTCATTTTTCCACTTTCCCTTCATGCACCTCCATTCTTGATTTTAGTTTGTGAAATTACTCTGCGAGTTGTCGCTTACGTTTCATTGCTCGTTCGTCTCTTATTTTCCCTTTTTCACTTCCAGTTCTGTTGTCGTGTCATTTCCATTTTGGCTTTGAATTTGTTTCCGTTTCCAGTGCCATACCCATTTCCATTTTCATTCTCGTTGCCATGATATTTCCATTGTCGTTGCCATAACGTTTCCCATTCTCGTTGTCACAATATTTTCCGTTCTCGTTCCCACAAGGTTTCCCGTTCTCAACATTTCTCGTTCCCATCGCCATGCCTTTTCCATTTCTGTTACATGACATTTCTATTTATATAATCATGATGTCTCCGTTTTAGTGGTCTGGACGTCTCCATTTTCGTCTTTTGAACTATCGTGTAAATATTTTCCTCAAGACATTGTACGATATGCTCATGCAATTATTCAAATTTTTAACGGATAATATATATATATATTTAAAGACAAAGTAATAATTAAAAATAAATACTTAGCTCGTAATTAGATGTCTTTCATATGTTTATGTAAGATGATCCTTAAGTGCTTTGCAAGTTTGTGGATTAAATCTACCAAATTATGAAGTATATTAGGCTTGGCGTGAATTAAATCTGCTGAGGCTATGGAAAGCTTGGGCTCAGCCTTGAAGTCAGCCCAAAACATAGGCCTAGATCACGCTGGGCATGCCTCTGATGGACGCACAGGTCGTGGATGGTGGAACTTGGGCACAGATCTCAACTAGGTTACGAGTAGGTCACGCTAGCGGGCCACGCGCGTGTCGTGAATGGGAAGACAACGGGTCGCTCGGGTTGGGCTGAACCACGACTTTGTTGGGCTAGATCTTCTTGGGCTCTTTTAGTAAGACAATGGTTGGGCCACTAGAGTTTCCTTTCGGGTAGGTTAACTCGCGGAGCGATAACGAGTGAGAATGATGGTGCAGCCGCCGGCAATGGTGTGTGGGGGTGCGTGCCACCATCTTCGACGACCTTTTTGACTGAAAAGGCTAGAAACTTACGGGAATTTTCTTCTGAGTTTACAGTGGTTTTAGGGCCTAAAAATGCTTTGATTGTTGTATATTTAAGGTTAAGTTTTCAAAAAATGGGGGTGTTCTAGCGGCTCTCCCAGTAATCTAACGGTTGTTCTTGACTCGGATGAGGTCCGACACAGTCGTGGGCGAGGCCATGGGCGTTGCCGACTGTTGCGTCCTTCCAGGGCTCTTTCTTAAGATCTGATTGTTCTTCATATTTGTGGCTCTTTTTTGTGTGGTTGTTGCAGGTGGAGCTTTCTTCGTCCAGCAGTCTGTGGGTTTTACCGACCCCTCGTGGTGGCGTTCTTCACTTCCAGTTCCAATTAGTTGTCATAACCGTTCATGCACTTGATTCTATTTCCATTTTCGTATCTGTTATCGAAAGCGTTTGATTTGGTTTTAAGCATTTTGGGAAGGGATTTCTTGAATTTTTTTCTCAACTCTCAATGAAAGTACCAAATGTAAATTAAAAAATTCACCGTCTTTGATAATCGGTCGTGAATTTCTTACATCAAAATATAAAAATGTAAAGAATAATTTAGAGAGAGAATGAGAGAATAAATACACCATGATTTATGTGGAAAACCTTTAAAATGAAAAAAAACCACGAGGAGATTTTGATAGTATTTCGTTATGGAGCAAGAGTTTGCATGGCTAATGGGTGTTGAGAGTTATTCTCTTCTATTTGGAGTTACATCTTGCCTCTATTTATAGACATTCATATAATCTGATACAACTTATCTAATTCTATCTGAAAATATGATCAACTAGAAAATTCCTCTGAGATTCAACTATCAACATTAACAACTTAAGTAAATCATGATCGTTTGATCAATCTAATTATCTTGATTAGCTTCTAATAGTATTGTCATGTCAGCAATCTATGTACTTTCATCTGGTTGGCCTGTTCTTTATAACCGCCTAGTTGATCTTATGGTTCTCGCTTTATCTTCGATTTGATGAGTCTTCGTTCTAGATCTTACCACGCGTTGTGTGAAATTTTACCTGTAGTTTCCTTGTAAATGGATGTAAGCCATCTTTTTTGTCAACAAATTAATGTATTTTTTAATTTCTCCTTAAATTAAGGGATATATAACTGACATTTCATAGAAGTTTATTGATATCTTCTTTTTATAAAGCAAATCGACTTCGATTATTGAATAATCCACATCACTTCTGCTTCTATTGTAACAAAAGATAACAAGTCCTAAATAAGCCTCGCTTACTGGTATCTGAGCAATTCTTCTTGTTGCTTTTACAGAACTTCCATCTTGTATCAGCAAACCGTGTTAATTCATATATCAAATTACAAAACCTAATCATCACAAAAAATAAAAACTAAAATGACTTAACATCTATAATAACATTAAAAGTGTCTTATTTTAGAGAAGCATTCGGCAATCCATGTACTTTCATCTTGTTGGTTTATTCTTCATAACCGCCTAGTTGATCTTATGGTTCTCGCTCTATCTTCTATTTGATGAGTCTTCGTTCTAGATCTTACCACGCGTTATGTGAAATTGTACCTATAGTTTCCTTGTAAATGGATGTAAACCGTCTTTTTTGTCAACAAATTAATGTATTTTTTAATTTCTCCTTAAATTAAGGGATATATAACCTATTAATTCATATATCAAATTACAAAACCTGATCATCACAAAAAATAAAAACTAAAATGACTTAACATCTATAATAACATTAAAAGTCTCTTATTTTAGAGAAGCATTTGAAATCCAAAAATACTCTTTTCTTTTTAAGATGACTTTTTGACATCATCATTTTAACTAAAAGTTTGTTTCCTAAATAATATATATAGTGCCTATATTTATTGATCATTTTTTTACAAACTCAATTCATGCACTCAAGAATTTTCACACAGTACGATGCATGCCATAATTACCTTTTAAGATGTTATTATCTATATTATAACATCTTAAAAGGTGTACTATTTGGGAGAAACTTTTGAAATTCAAAAATATCATTTCTTATAACGACTTTTAAATTTAAATTTAATGAACTATCTATCCAAACTCAAATCAAATATATGTTTAGACTTTAGGAAGACTTTCCAAGAAGCCTAGGAGAAACTAAAATAACTGATTTATGTGACTCTTAGGGATGAGAGGAAACACTTAAAAATGAAGCTTTTACTCCCTGCAATGCAATCACTGGGGATCAATTTCACTCACAAGACTTTTTGTTTGATTAATTTTCTTTTTTATTAGTTTGTTGATTATGTTTGCTCTAAAAATTGGATACTTTCTCATGGTAAGTTTTTCAGTTCTCAAATTTAGTTATTGATATATAATTGGTTCTCTTTCAAGTTGTTAAGATTTGATATAGCTTAAATCATGTGATTGATATACTCAATTACCTCCTTATATCTTTCTGTTTGTAATCCCACTGATATAAGAGTTGATTAATTTATTTCCCGTATTAGTTCCTTCATTTTTGGATCTATACATAATATAACTCTATGTATACTCTTGTAATATAATTTTGATCAATATAGAAAATATACAAAAAACTTCCTTCAAGTTTCTTTATAATATTTCATGGTATTAGAGCGTCAATCCTCACGTCTCTGAAAAAGCTTCCGTAATAATTTTTTTATGGAGGAAACTTATCTCACGAGTGACATCCACACCAACAAAAATTCGGGTGCTAGTCAAGGAAACCCAAAGCCTATTCGACCACACCATGTCTGCCCTAAGTATAGATCCATGTGACCCTCTCTTTATTCATGCCTATGACCATCCAGGAATGACTCTTGTTTCAAAAATCTTAGATGGAACTAATTATGCCATGTGGATAAGATCAATGTTGGTGAGTCTTAGTGCCAAAAATAAATTGAGATTTATCAAAGGAACCATCTCTACACCTAGTGAAATGGATCCTAAACACCAAGCATGACAACGCTGCAATGATATGGTTCTCTCTTGGATCTTCACTTCATTAAGTCCAAATCTTACCAATAGTGTTCTGTATATAGAAACTCCTTCTGAAATCTGGTCAGATCTACAGGAAGGCTTCTAACAAGGTTATTTCTCATCTCTATCAAACTCAAAAATCTATTATTGAGTCAACACCAAAACAAGACTCCATATTCACTTATTATACTAAACTGTTGGGATGAATTAAAGATCTATAATCCATCCATTCCCTACTCTTATGGAGGACTGAAGCATTTGAATGAAAAAGAAGAAAAAAATCAAGCTAGGGAAATTTCTTATGAGATTAAATGAGTATTATTCTGCTGTGAGAGGATAAGTTATGTTGATGCATCATTTACCAACTGTCAAGAAAGCTTATTCGCTTCTCTGTGAAGAAGAAAAACAACGAGGACTAACTGAATTTAAGGGGACCGATCGGATTCATGCAATGAATGTTAAAAATGTACACAGTTCCAAGCAAACAGGTTTGGATACTCAACTCTAAACAAACTCTCGTCAATGGGCATCTTCTTCTAGAACGCAAGGGTCTAGGAAGCCACTATTGTGCACATACTGTGATGGAATTACTCATACTGTTGAAAGGTGCTACTATTTGATTGGCTTTCTAGTTGGTCACAAGTTTCACGACAAGGATGTTCAACCTCTAAATCAGAAATAGAAAATTGCTGCAAATCAAACAAGTAATGGGTCTTCTCACTTCTCAGCCAAGGCTCTTGATCAACCTTTACAATTCACACCCAAATAGTTTTCTCAAATAAAGGCAATTATCCGAAATGGTTAAAGTTCTCCTTGTGCAAACTATACAGGTATCTCCACACTTTTTTATTCATCATCCACTTTATAACATTCTGAATCATTTGACTGGATTATTGATGGAGGTACTACAAATCTGATAGCCTCTTCAATAACCATTGACACTCATTTGTCCTCTTAAGTTTCTTTACCAAATGGCTCTCATTCTAAGATCACGGGTGTTAGTTCTGCTCATCTATCATATGACTTACATGTTAAAGATGTTCTCGATGTTCCTTCCTTTCATGTCAATTTTCTCTCTGTTAGTCAACTCACTTTTGTTCTAAATTGCTCAATTGAATTTTTTCCTAATTTTTGTATATTGCAGGACCTAGCTTCGAAGAAGATGATTGGCATGGGGAAGTAATATAAAGGGTTGTACTATCTTGTGCCACACTCAGATTTATCATCATCATCACCGCCATTAACATATCATGTCTCCTTGCCATCTGCTCTCGCTAGACATATGTGACTGGGACATCCTTCCAAAGCTCCGTCCCAATCTTTAAGCAAAATAATTCCTTCATTTATATATGATTCTCGACATTTATGTGAAGTATGTCCTTTGGCAAAACAAACTAAGTTGTCTTTTCCTTTGAGTTCAATTCAAACTATGCACTCATTTGATCTTATTCACTATGATATTTGAAGACCCCATCGTATCACAACTCATACTGGTGCATACTACTTTTTGAATTCACCTCTATCACAACTATTGTTGATGATTACACTCGATTTGCATGGATATTTCTTATGAATTTCAAATCCGAAACACAAATTTTATTGAAGTGGTTCATAACATTTGTAAACACTCAATTCAATTTTCAAATAAAATGTGTTAGAAGTGATAATGGATTGGAATTCACCTCAATGAAATCTTTTTTTCCTAATCTTGGCATATTATTTCAAAGTTCTTGTCCATCCCCGCCTCAACGAAATGGTGTAGTGGAAGGCAAACATCGTCATCTTCTAAACGTTGGTAGAGCCTTAAGATTCCAAGCCAACCTTCCTTTAGAATTTTGGGGAGAAAGCCTACTCACTGCCACCTATCTAATCAATCATCTTCCAACACATGTATTGCATCATAAAACCCCATATGAACTTCTATATAATAAACCACCTATTTACACAGTTGCGGATATTCGGTTGTCTTTGTTATGCCACAAATCTTCAACCCTTAAATAAATTTTCACCTCGTGCTCGACGGTGTATTTTTTATTGGCTATCCTCCGGGACAAAAGGCTTACCGTGTTTATGATATTGCCATTCACCCACTTTTCTCAAGTCGTGATGTAGTATTTCATGAGAATAATTTCCTATTTTTAGCTAATAATCCAAAATCCCAAAAAGAAATATCCATTTGCATTCTGTACCACTATATAACCTTGACTCAGATTCATCATCCGTTTACCTCCAACAAATTCCACTTCTTGAACACCTAACCACCCCACTATTGATGAGCCATTGCCACCTCATGATTTCTCCTTTCCTTCACCATTAGCCACTACATCTTCGTCCCCTGCTATCTTGACATCTCCCTCACCTGGCCACCCTACTACTGTTCATATTCTTCATCGTAGTGATCGTCTACGACAACCATCTGTGATCCTCCATGACTTTCATTATGATCAGGTTAGTGCAACATCTTCAACTGCAACTCCATGCTTATCATCTTCTTCACAGTTAGGTACCCAATATCCCTTAGTCAACTTTATGTCTTATAATTCACTATCTCCTTCCCATAAATTCTTTGTTAACATAATTTCTTGTACTCTAGAACCTACTACATATGCACAGGTAATTCAGAATCCAAAGTGCGCATGAGGCCATGACTCATGAGCTGAATGCTCTTGCCAATCAACAAGCATGGTCATTGGTTCCTATTCCTCCAAGGCAGTGACAAATAGGAAGAAAATAGGTTTATCAAATCAAGTATAATGCAAATGGAACTGTGGAAAGTTATAAAGCTCGATTAGTAGCCAAGGGCTTTACTAAAAAAGAAGGTCTGGATTATCATGAAACTTTTCCCCAGTTGCCAAGCTAACCATAGTGCGTTGTCTTTTTTCTGTAGCTGTTGTATGTAATTGGCCATTATTTCAGATGGATGTTCATAATGCCTTTCTCCATGGTGACTTTACATGAAGAAGTGTATATGCCTCCACCATTAAGTCTTTGTCGACAAGGGGAGAAACTTGTATGTCGACTACATAAGTCTCTCTATGGTTTTAAACAAGCATCTAAAAATTGGTTTACAAAGTTCTCAGAAGTCATAAAAATGCTAGCTTTACCCACCTCTTTCGGATCACTCATTGTTTGTTCGAGTAAAAGATTCTTCTACAACATTGGTTCTTATTTTTGTGGATGATATGATTATAATAGGAATGATGAAAAGGCTATTCAAGATCTCAAACTCTTCCTCCATCAATAGTTCCATATTAAAGATCTTGGCTATCTAAAGTATTTTCTTGTCTTGGAAGTGGCAAGGCTAAAACTGATATTGTTATATCACAACAAAATCATACTTTAGAAATTCTTGATGATGTTGGGTTTCTTGGTGTGCAACCTGTGGACTTCCCCATGGAGCAAAATTTGAAGCTTACAAATAATCAAGGTGATATCTTACTCAATCCTTCATTTATAGAAGATTGATAGGGCGACTAATTTATCTTGCAATACTAGACAAAATATCACTTATTCCGTGAACATTCTAAGTCAGTTTATGCATGCTCCAAGAAAACCCCATTGGGACGCTGCTCTCCGCATGTGAGATATTTAAAAAGAAGTCCAGGTCTCATACTGTTGTTCTCCTCTAAAAGCTTGCTCACGCTGAAGGCGTATTGTGATGCAAATTGGGCTAACTGCCCTGCGACAAGGAGGTTAACTTCAGGTTATTATGTGTTTCTTGAAGACTCTTTAATCACATGGAAGATTAAAAAACAAAAAATTGTATCTAGATCATCTTCAGAAGCAGAGTATAGATCTATGGCTGCTACAACATGTGAACTCACTTGGCTCAGATTTTTGTTCAATGACTTGCAAGTCTCCTTAGGACCTGTCAAATTATTCTATGATAATCAAGCAGCTCTTCATATAGCTGCAAATCCTGTGTATCATGAACGCACTAAGCATATTGAACTTGTATCTCATGTTGTGAGACAAAAGATCCAAGCATGACAAATCATCACCAAGTTTGTCCCATCATCTCTTCAGTTAGTTGATGTTTTCACAAAAGCTTTAGGAGGAAATGTCTTCAAGAGCTTAATACACAAGTTGAACATGCTTGACATACATGCTCTAACTTGAGGGGGAGTGTTAAGATTTGATATAGCTTAAATCATGTAATTGATATACTCAATTACCTCCTTATGTCTTTCCATTTGTAATCCCACTAATATAGGAGTTGATTAATCTGTATCCTGTATTAACTCCTTGATTTTTGGATCTATACATAATATAGTTATATATACTTTTGTAATATAGTTTGATTGATATAGAAAATATACAAAAAACTTCCTTCAAGGTTTTTTATAATATTTCACAGGTGAATTTATTTGATATTGGTCTACTTTTAATCTGGTAAGTAATTTTGAGTATTTTATTGATTTGTTTTTGTTTTTTATTTCCGTTTTATCTACCTTTCTGTATTGTTGTTAGATATTTTTCACTTTTTGTTTGATAACTCTGTTCATTTATTCCTCTAATTCCTTTTTTTCTTGAAAATGTTATATCAGTATCAAGATACTTCTACAATATAAATAAAAGGTATCTACGTTTGGCTACTTTAGCACCTTAATCGTGAATGGTTTATGACTTTTCTACTCTCTAAAAGTAAGTATTTCTTTTCACTTTCATAATTGATTCTATTTTCTGGATGGTAATATACTAATGCTACAGATGTTTCCCTCTTCCCTAGGCCCCTTGATGTGGTGTAGTTTATCAATATAATCTTTCAAAATATTTTTATATCTCGAGCTATTAACATTACGAGAATTACAAAGTAAAACGAAAATTGAGAGCATGCTATATTCCTCAGCCGATGATATGCACCCCTGAAATGGATATGTAAAAGTTTCGTTTATATGTTAATTATTACTCACAACAAAATTTACTGTATGTTTTTTTAATTAGTAGACCTTAATTTTTAGCTTATAGTGTTAACAATATTTTTTTTCAAAATTAAGATACGATATAAACAATATAACATGATTGTTTATAAACGTGCATTGCACGTGCTAATACACTAGTTTATTTCAAACCAGGAGTACATAAGTCTAATAAAAAATAATTTAAATTAAAAACTGTTAGAATCCGTTTTTGGCATTTATTATTAAAAATGTCTATTTATGAGTATTAGTATATTTATAAGGGGTATTTACAGTAGATTATGTTTGAACATTTTAAGAATTTGATAAAAATATAATGTTTTAAATCTTTGACAAAAATTTAATTAGATCACATAATATTGTTAGATATCTAATTATCATAATTTGGTCACTCCCTCCATTTTCCAGCAGCCCAACAGAGTTAAAAGGGATCAAATTTTACTGTAGCAATCAAATTTCGCAGGCCACAACGATTGCAAGAGGAATTTAATTTATCATCCAGCCAAAAAACCCTAGAAACTCCAAAGAAACAAATGGTAAAAACTAGAGATCAGAGATGCATGAAACTTTAGCTGCAAGAAATGGAAATCAAAATATCGTTTGCCTCTCACCTCCTCATCCTTTCAATTTCTATAAATATTTTTCGGTAAACTTTGAGTTAACCATTTATTCTTTTCTTTTTCTTTTGGTTTTTTGCGAGTATAAAAAAGATAGACGCAGGTCTTGGATGTGCTAAAGTTGAATCTAGACCATTTAATGAGAACTAGACGACACAGTTTGGCCCCCCCGAAAAAACTAAAAAATAAAGTTGGCAATTTGATGAGTGAGATAAAAATCGAACCGGACCGAACCACTAGAACTAAAAGAACCGGTCCAGTTCAGTTCGGTTACTTTGGTTTACCGATTACCTATATACTCATTCATACTCATTTCATATATCTGTCTTGAAGAAGAGAGGTAGGTTTGTTTAATTTTTCAAAAAGATTTGGATAATTTTAAAATGTGAAGAAATTAAAAAGAATTTTAAGCTAGTTTAGAGTAGTTTAGCATAAAGTTTATTAATTTAAATAAGCTGTTAGCCTATTTCAAAGTAGTTTATTGAAATAAGTTGTGCCAAACGTGTTCTTAAAAATAAATTATTTACTTATTTAAACTATAAACCATAAGTTGTCATTTATAAACCGATCCAAACATAATCTTAGCCAATGAAACAAAAATAACTTCTCCTCTACGTGATGAAGGAAGAGTCTAAAGGAGAAATAAAATGACTTACTTGAGGTACCATAAATGTTGTTAGCTGAACACCCATTTTACTAATGAAAATTACTATTTTCATGTTTGCTATGAAAATGTATTGTTTTACATTTAAAATTAGTAAATCTTAAATGTTATATGACATAATTTTAATGTAAACATTATAATGATTGAAATAATATATTTGGATAACACAATACATCACTTTGACTCAGCTTATGACTTATATGTTAAATAAATAAATAGTTTATTTTTAAGAAAGCGTTTGACACAACTTATTAAAATAAACTAGCAGATTATTTAAGTTAAAAAATTAATTAGCTTTAAGTTAAACTAATCTATTTTTTAGCAAATTTTTTTTTTAATTTTTTCACTTATCCAAAATTACCCCATCTTTTTAAAAGCTACACAAACAAACTTCTATACTTCAAGACAGATCTATGAAATGAGAAGGAAACTGTACTGCTTCGAACTGAAGTGGTGCCGCCGATGCAATCATTGATCCTTTCGGCTATGCTTTTCCCGAGGTCAGGAGTTCGGGTCAAGGTCACAGGTCGGGTCAGGATGGGCCAGGGAGTCAGATCAGAAACACGGGTCGGGTCGGGGACACGGGTTAGGGAGTTGGGTTCGGGTGAGACACGGGTTAGGGAGCTGGGTTCGGGTGAGACACGGGTTAGGGAGCTGGGTTCGGGTGAGACACGGGTCGTGGGCTGGGTCATGAGTCGGGAGTCAGGTCGGGAACAAAGGTCGAGGAGTCGAGGCGAAGACATAGGTCAGGGGAATAGGTTGGGGAGTCGGGGCTTGGGTGAGACATGGGTCAGAATGGGTCGGGGGTTAGGTCGGGCAGGTCTGGTCAAGGGCATGATGTCATGAGTTCAAATCGGGTCGGGTCTGGTCAAGGACACGATGTCATGAGTTCAGGTCGAGTCAGGTCGGAGACACGAGGCTAGGAGTTCGGGTCAGGCACATGACTCCCCGACCCGAACCCGGACCACGACCCCAACCCCGATCCCATCCCCGATCACGACATCGACTCAGACCTTGACCCTTAGGTTGGGGAGCCTAGGTCAGGGAGACGGGGTCGAGTGGCACACGGGTCGGGGAAATAGATAGGTCGAAATGACTCTTGTTTAGATTAACGATTTGAAAAATGATGGATACTAAAGAAATGAGCTAAATGCAAGCTATATCATTAAGAGTGATACTAAAGTAATTTTAATTAAAATAATGTATTATTCACTGATTTTTTAAACATCAATGTAAAATAAGTTATAACTTAAAGTTAATTATAATAAGTTAAGCCAAACACATTTTAGCTTATAGATTTCAGTTAAATTTAAATAAGTTACAATTTAAAAGTTTAAGCTATAACTTTAAGTGGAGCCAAACGGACATATGGTCAAAGAGTTGAGAAACCCCAAAGTCTGAAATTAGATCTTTTAAGCAACTAGATTATTTACACAGTTCTCGTAACTCATAGCAGCTAAAGCACCTATACATATCTCCTCTCCGAGTAAAACTTCTATGATTTCTAATACAAACAATCAATGCGTGTCTGTAAAAAAAATACTCATAAACAAAATAATATGAAGGATAAAATTGCATATTTGAAAAATCATATAACATATTTTTTTCAAGGGAAAATTACAAGATTCACAACTTTTGAAAGGCAATTCTACACAAATGTTCATTTTTTTTAATATTACAGATATGGCCTTTTTTGACAAGCGGCATTGGCCTTGAAAAATTTCCTTTTTTGCCCTTGTCTTCTTCACATAGTTTTGCCCTCTAGGGTTTTGAACAGCAATCATGTCTTCGTCAAAGAGCTTTTACTGCTTCATGCTCGTCGCCGCCTGCTTGTAGCCTTTCTGTCACTATTTTCCTTGTTGCGTGTTGTTGGTCGGCGACCTCCCTCCCTCCCTCGCTGTTCTTCTTTGAGTTTTTAGAATTTTTTTATAAAATTAACTATTAGTGCATTGTTATGGTTAAAAATAGTTGTTTGTACAGCTAATGTGTTATTAGTATTCATTCTTGGATCTAAGATTTTTGTCTGATTATTTATTGAATCTGGGATTTTTCTAGTCTTTTTCTCGTGAGTTTTCTAGTGTTTTTGTGTGGATTTTCTGGGTTTCTTGATAAATCTTGTAATTTTTTTAAAAAATTATAAGACGTTGTGATATCAAAATTAGATACCGTATACATCAAAATTAGATATCACACGCATCTAATTTATATACCCCGTGCATAACTTCTTTTCAACAAATCCACGTGTCACCCACACTACAGTACGTGTGTGGGGCCGCTGCACGCGTACTGTAACGCGATTTTGGGCTTTTTCATTAAGGGCTTAATGGTAAATGATTACTCATCCCACATACTTTTCTTATCAAAAGCTGATCATTCCTGTAATTAAAAATAAAAAAATGGACATTTTGTAACCCAAATGGGGCAATTATTGTAATTCTCCCTTTTTTCAACATCTCCTAGAAAACTGAAAAAAAAAAAAGCAATGGACACTAATTGAAAACTAAATTTCCATGTAAACAAATTTCATAAATCAAAAGTTACCTCAATGACATAAACGAAATTTTTTGTCAAGATGGATAAGCATAAAGAAAATTCAGAGTTTTCACCAAAATCAAAAAACATTGTTTACAAAGAGATACTTAAACATTAAAGATATAATTTATATCATGGCAATAAACTAGACATTAAATTCATGTTTTTGAATACAAAATTTAATATTGTCTCGTACTTTTACAATAAGGAGGAGGAAGTATGAAGAAAGATAGAATAACCATTCATCTACCTTAATCCAAAGTCCAAACAAAGATATGTTTTCCAAAAATATTTGAGTTCGTATTTTGGTGTTATAAAAAATTGTGTTTAGCAACTAAATACAATTGAAATCTTGGCAGTTTTTAATTTAAAAAAATATAAAATATCATTATTTTTATTTGTAATTTATGTATCCACGTGCAACACACCTGTTAAAAAATTAGTATATTAAAAGTAGAAGGAGATATGAATAATTTGTGAGCAATTTTGTCAATATTATTAACACATTACTAAAAATAACCTTCAACATTTAATAATCGGTTACTTTTACATATAATAGCTTGATCAAAATGGGCATTAGTTTTTAAATTTATTCACCTACTTGATGAATTTAGAAAAAATTAAGTACATAATGAATAAGTTTTAAATTAATTTTAATTTGATAACTTTGAATGAATTGTAACAAGTAATTTAAAAAGTTATAGAAGAGCTATAACTTTGTAGTACTAATTTATTTTAACATAGAAGAAAAGTGAATTATCTATATAAAATTTAAATAAGATACACAAAATTTACAAACAACAAATTAAATTTGCAAAACAGGAAGATCAAGTTCAAATAAAACATAAAATATATAATTTAATTCAAATGACATCACTTTTTATTTTAGTTTTTGAGAGCACATTGAGTAATAATGAATCAACAAATAAAAATAATAACATATAACATAATGTTGATTATAAAGAATAAATTGAAAAAATACATTTGTTATTTCACATAAACATAACATAATTAGAAATAATAAATATAGCTAAAAATATGATAGATTGAATTACGCGTGCATCACACATATATATTGACTATTTTTTTAAAACTAGGGATGCTTCTCACATCTCTTAGTTCATCTCATTTTTTGTTGAAAAATTACGCTGGATGAACCCCCGTAAACTGAAAAACTAAAATTCAGACTCTAGGATTGTTTTAATGAAATGTGATATTTTTCATATGAAAAAAGACTAAACTATCCAAATTTACTGTTGACTATGATCTAACATTCTAACGTTAATATTGACACTCGCTAAACGGCAATCTAGCAAAATCTAGTAAAATAATTTGGCTACATCATGGTTTAACATGTTCAACAAAACTAATATTATAAATTTAACGCTTTTTCTCTAATATTATAGGGGTCTATGCTTGAATTATTCTCTTGTTGAAGCCATATATTGCTAAATTGCACCAGTTTACAGAGAGAGAGAGAGAGCTGGTTCATATATATGAGTAGAGATTGATGAATTACTGATACTAAGCAGATCCACAAATGTATCAAATCTAAAGGCACTCACTGAAGCTTCCGAGAGAGAGAGAGAGATTCCAAATTCGGAGAGATCCGGAATGGCGAAGCGTATTTTAACGACGCCAACATTCTCCATCATCTTCTTCATTTCCCTTCTTCTAATCCGCCCCGTCTTTTGCAAAACCCTTAAACGAGATGGTAAATCTTCATTGCTTCCATATCTTTCGTGCTGTAGATTATATTTCCTTAGTGGCGTAAATCAATCGATTTCACTCCGGATTTTGCAGTTAAAGCATTGAATGAGATCAAAGCCTCCTTGGGTTGGAGGGTAGTGTACGCTTGGGTCGGAGACGATCCGTGTGGTGATGGTGATTTGCCTCCTTGGTCTGGTGTTACTTGCTCCTCTCAAGGAGATTACAGAGTTGTCACTGAACTGTATGCCTATGATAAATCTAGAATTTAACCTCAGCTTTCTTTTGTTCTTTGCTTTGTGCATGTTTCCTTCCTCCTCTACATTTGGTGGTTTGATTTGTTAAGCGACTTATATTTGGGAAATGGGAATTTGGATTGGAAGAACAATTTCAATGCTGATAATGTCGTTAGGGTGTATGGAAATCTTATGGAATAGTAATTTGCTTACTTTACAGGGAGGTTTACGCAGTGTCAATTGTGGGTCCTTTCCCTACGGCTGTTACCAATCTTTTGGATCTTACAAGACTGTAAGGCTACTTCTTTCTCGTATCTTAAGTTTCATCTTCTTTTAATTCATGTCTTTGTTATAGTGTTGTCGATTCTGGTCACTGAAAGCTAGTTTTTGAAAAGTTATGATCGTTCACCATAATTGCAAAATTTTGGATAATATGTAGTAAATCTATACAGTTATGACATTAATCAATCATGTATCTACATTACTCTCATAGCCATACTTTTTAAGGTTTTCAAGTCATTTCAAATTGCTTCCTGAGTTATTTTTCTTCTGTCTATAATTTCCATCTATGTATTCATATTCATACAACAGGGATCTTCATAACAACAAGCTAACAGGGCCCATTCCTCCTCAAATTGGACGTTTAAAGCGTCTCAAAATACTGTAAATTTCTGATACTCACTTTTTATAGTTTATTCTTTAATGATATTTAACTTATGCATGATCTTTAGTTGTGTTATGGATTCAATAATCTTTCATTCAATACTCAAGTTGTGTATAGCATTTTGGTTCTTTTGCATGTCAGAGAACTCCAGAAGCTTATACACACACACATACAAACACATCTATGTAGTGGAATATCTTCAGAACTCTAGCCCCTCCTTGGGGGATAATATAATTTAGTTAGCATATTCGTTGCTTTTTGAAAGCTTTGGTTTATTACTGAAATCTCTTGTTACTTATAAAAAAAATTGCTCAAATCTCTGGTTAATAACTGTTTTATGTTGTTCCCAGTAATTTGAGGTGGAATAAGTTACAAGATGCCATTCCTCCTGAAATTGGTGAGCTTAAGAGTTTGACTCACTTGTAAGTAATTTTTGGCTTACTGGCATATTAATGTCTTGTAATAATTTAATAGCTAATCAACTAAATATTATGCAGATATTTGAGTTTCAATAACTTTAAAGGGGAAATTCCCAAGGAGCTTGCTAATCTTCGAGAGCTTTGCTATCTCTATTTACACGAAAATCGTTTAATAGGGCGAGTTCCTCCAGAGTTAGGGACACTACCAAATCTTCGGCACTTGTAAGTTCATTCATTTAGATGCCCTTTTTTGACATAATCTATTTTGTTTCATAATTAATGACTCTCATTATAAATAGGGATCTGGGTAACAATCACATAATGGGCACCATAAGAGAACTTATACGAATTGAGGGTTGCTTTCCATCTCTTCGCTATTTGTAAGTTAATCAAACCCAGGCAGCAAAGTTACAGTCAATATATCATTTTCTAAGGCAATTGTATTGTATCAATTAAATGCTTATTTACCTTTTCTAATGTTTGACTGTAATTTGTAGGTATCTAAATAACAATCATCTTACCGGGGGAATTCCAGCACAGCTAGCAAACTTGACCAACCTGGAAATCTTGTACGTTCTTTCTTTCTGTTTGAGCACTTGTACGTGTGATACTTTGCTAATTGGGGAACTGATTCGTGTATTGCGTGTAGGTACCTATCCTACAACAAGATGTCCGGAATAATACCATCCGGACTAGCTCATATTCCTAAACTGACTTATCTGTGAGTTTCCTCTTTCTCTTCTCTTCTCTTTTATTTCTATTTCTTTCTTTGGTTTCTAATATACAAAGAGCATAAGTAACCTATAAGTGAGTTTTTGAAGCACAGTTGAACTTTATTGGCACAGCATGTATCAAGTGAAAAGTCTTAAGATTGGAGTTGCATTTGGGTGGACATTGTTTTCTTTATCTGAACCGAGCTTAGCCATGACATCCACAATAACGTCCGATTTTTTAATTTCTTCCCCCATAAGTTAGAGCACAATTATCAATGAACTTGAATTGGACTAGTTAATAGGAAATGGACTGGAGATTGTCAAGATCTTGCATATTTTCAACAGGCTATACTAGTCTGTATATTTGTGCTTGTTTTCTGAGGAGATTTTATAGAATATTACTCCTGAGGTTATTCAATTTGATATCAGGTATTTGGATCACAATCAATTTAGTGGAAGAATTCCTGATGCCTTCTATAAACACCCATTCCTGAAAGAAATGTGAGTTTACTTCAACTCCAATAGACATTGACAAGTTAAAACTTGAAGTTTATGTTTGAAAAAGAAATCATGGCTGCATGCTCTTTATATATGTTGTTCGTAGGTATATCGAAGGAAATTCATTTCGACCAGGCGTTGTCCCGAAAGGTGTCCACAAGGTTCTTGAAGTTTCTGATGCAGATTTTCTTGTTTAGTCAACAGATATTTCTTATTCTTTATTTGAATAGAAACGTAAACTACTCCGCCTGAAGAAGCTAGCCGATTTAGGTAATGAAAATAGAAATGATATTTACTTGTGTCAACATCTACTTCTGTAACATGCCTATCTCTATCACGTATAGTTGTATCGTGCCTTATCAATTTTGCTTGGAAATTGGTGTTGATTCTTAAATTTATCATATTAGAATGTGTATCGAAAGAACAAGGAAAAGTCTCTCGTTCATATAACTGCCATTTTTTTTTTGGTATCCTTTGGGTGCGTGTCTCATGGGATTAAAGAATTTTTTTATCAAAGTTACATTACAAATTTTAAGGGAAGTGAGAAAATATGACTCAGAACACACGACCTCTAAAATATGGGTGTGGAGGTTTAATCAGCTGCGTCAACCCAACTTATCTATTAAGGAATTGATTGTAAGGAACTAATTGTATGCATGAAAGTTTAAACCTTAGACATGAAAGAAACAAATCTCTAAGGGGCCACTTGGTGCCTGTTATCATATAAAAATATATAAAAATTTAAATAACTTAAAATGATTAACCTTCGACGATTCTAACGTCATCAATGTGGTTCTTTGCTATCATTGGTGATTCCAACATCATCAACTGAGATCATATGTCGTTAGTGAGCTTGACGTCGTTAACGGGGTCGTAAACTCCCACTCCCAGGGATACCATTGATGATCTTTACATCATGAATGAGGCTCGCATGCCACCGTCAGTGATCCTGTACTGCCATTTGTTGACCTGACTTTGAAAATTGGGTTCATGTGCCACAATCGATGATCCAGACACCATCAATGGTATTCTACAGGTCGTCCACAATCTCGACATCATCAACGATGTTCCCATGCCATCGTCCACGAACATGGCATCGACAATGGGATTCCCATCCGCTATCAATGATCCTGTCACTGTCAACGTGGTTCCCATTGCGATGTCGATGATCCTGACGTCGTTAATTATGTTCCTATGAGACTGTCGACGATCCCAACGTAGACTATCATTAATTATGGTCATATGAGACGGTCATTAATTATGTCGTTGTTGGCAATCTTGACTTCATCGTTAAGATGCTCAATGTAGTCGTCGCGTTGGGCTTATAGGATAAGGCGTAAAATATATATGCAATTGAATTTTATATAAACAATGTCTCACAAAAAAATAACTAGGTGATGAATTTAAATTTATTGTAGTTAAAAAATAATTAATTTGTTAGCGGACATGGTAAAATATATTCGACATTTTGTTAAATGTCAAAATATAAAATAAATGAATAATTTTTACTCTTACATATTTTATCTATTTTCTCATAATTTTATCAAGTTTCTTATATTTCAAACAAGATAATCTTAATTTCTCATAAACTTTTCAATTTTATTATGTGTTATCAAACATGACAATTTTAAAATATTGTCATTAAATTTTACCATTAAACATACCCAGTAACATAACTTTTCTAACATTTTTGCTAACTCAAATCAAATGACCCTAAATCTTAAGTCTACATCGCTTGGGCTAAACATGCATTTGAGGTCAAAGTTCTATTTACTATTTATATAATTAAATAGTTGGATCTTGTCAAATTTCATATGAAAATAAATAAGATAGACGGGTGAAAAGATAGATTGGTTAAGAACTTAAAGTCTTGGAAATAAAAGTAAGAAAAATTATGTATGAGCATCACTAATTTGATCATTTGGTGATATCCGATGCTCATGATAATCAAGGGCGAGGTCATAAGTTTTTTTAAAGGGGTAAATTTTTTTCCTAATACTCGCGTATTCAATATAATAAAAAAAATAGTTTAAATGATATCTATCACTTGTAATATACATTATTTCTAGAAAATCAAATCAAGCATGTAAGATTATATAGTATATAATTTGATGATTTTATAAATTTGAATTAGTCAAATAGTATAATTTGGTGATTTCAAAATTTTTAAAAGTGATGAAGAATATATAATTTAATAAATTTATAAATTTAAGTAGGCAAATAATATACAGTTTTAAAATTTCTATCTGAAGGGGGCAAATAGTATATTATATGTTAATTTTACACGTATTATATAAATTAATGCCTATAACATCACTTCATTAAAAAATCAGAAGGGGCAATTGCCCCCTTTACTTAGGTAGGCTTTTATTAATTAAGTATAATATCTCCTTTTGATTATATGACAATTTCTCCTAATAATTTAGGTAGGCTTTTATTAATTAAGTATAATGTTAAGCAATTAAGGGCATGTTTGCTAAATTTTTTTATTGAAAATTTGAATTAAGGATTTAGATGAAAGATTTGAATATAAGAATTGTAATATCATGTTTATTATGAATTTGAATTATGTTAGATAATTTAGATTATGTTAAGTTAAATAAGTTTACTATAATGTCATTCATTAATAGCACTATTAGCTGTATTAATAAGATCAAATTTATATGTTTGATAAATTTGAATGGTTCCAATTGAATTAAATAATTAATAGGATCTTATTGAAATGTATTTCTATTTTAAATAATTATTGTATCTAATAGAGTTAAGTAATTTTTTTAATTGAAATATTCCTAATATTTAAAATCTTGCATAAAATCATTTCACTTTTAAATTTTTTCAACAATGCACCCTACCGTAATTTTCGTCCAAAAATTTAATAAAAGTTAAATCACGTGACCTTAACACGATTCTTTTAATGGAAAAACAAGAAAAATTAACACCATATTATCGCGTGTAAGTCATCCACGACCTGTCCCCACCAACTCATTTTAAACGGGGCGTGTACTCTTCTAATTAACGAAGGGTCTTCTTCGTAATTCTCTCAAAGTTACCCTTCTTATACTAAGAAACCTTCAAAAAACTTCGTCTTCTTCGATAGTGGTGCGCATAAGAGGAGGTGGGAGAGGTGGTGGTCATGGACTTCAGTGGATTCTTTTTCTGCAAGTCCTTCAAAATTTTTTGGATTCTTTTTCTTCGAAATTTATGTGAATTTTCTCTCCGAAACACTCTCAAAGTCTCAGCCATATTTTGAGTTTGAGAGCCCTCTTTTTTTTGGCATTCACTAAAAGCTAGAGGAGCACGTTTGAAGGGTCTGATTAATAATGGGTGAGCGAAATTCAACTTTTCGATGATAATAGAGATGTTTTCTTCTCAGTTTGTGATTTGGGGTCCCAATGGAATTCGCAAGCGGGGAATTTTCATCCGGGAGGCTTATTTGCCAATGTGGGTCAGGTGGGAATGGGTTTTGGAGTTTCTTCTAATTCCCGCGATTTATATGTAAAGTGTCTTCTGGGGATGAGGCACTACAGATTGGTGGAGAGGAAGGAATTGTGAAGAGAAGACCAGTCTTAAATTGAATGTTAAGATCGTAAATCGTTCGCTGAGAAGGCTGATAAGTGGAGCAATTGCTGGGACAGTGTCTAGGACTTGTGTGGCGCCATTAGAGACAACAATGATCCATTTGATGGTCGGGAGTAGCCTGCATTCTACCCTAAAGTTTTAATGATATTATTTATTATGAATACTCATTGATGGAAGGGATTATTTGGAGCTTCCATGGAAAAAAAGAAGAAAATACGACGAAGGAGTTGCAGGGGAGAGAAGAAAATGGGAAGGGAGGGGGTTTATTTTAGCGTAATCTCTTATAGATAAAAAGTGAAAATGAATATATAATTAAAACCCAAGAAAATAAAAAGTGGCTGTCAGGTTGAGAGTGCCCAAGAGGCGTTTTTGGACTGCAGCAGCACCGGCCCGTTATCCTTCCACTGAATAGAGCGCAAGGTGCTCGTTGCTCTGTGAAGCCAGCCTAACGCGGTGCCCTTCTCTTTAGGAAGATTGAGCCTTCTACTTTCGCAGAAAGCCCAACATTCATCTCTACCCTTGGAACGGGCGGGCCAGTCATTAACCACTGTCGTCCTACCTCTTGGATCAAACCAAATTTCAGCCACCTTAAAGCCCTCACATGAGTCACAAGCTCTCGTTACTGAGCCCGGCGATGCAGCTGCCTCTTGACTAAATTTATAAAGAACTATGTAGCTTTATGGGTTTCCAATGTGGGACAATACAAACTGGTTTTTAAGAATGTTAAGGACAAACTTGAAGGAGACAAGAAGCAGACTTTTATGAAAAGGAAAAAACCTGAAAGAATAGGTATTAAAAAGGTCATTTTTAAGTTTTTATGACGAAACCAAGCATCAAGGAAAAAGAAAAAAAGAAAATACTTTTCTTCAAAGAAGAGGGTTTAAAAAAACAGAGATCCAGACCATAATATACATGCAAAGCATATCAAACCTTTCTTGTCTTGATGTCTTCCTCTAATTACAGCCTATAACCTACCTAACCACTCCTACCTTTCCCTTCAAATAACTTCATCATCCATGGATTCCACATTTCACCATTGTTCACAAAGAAAAAACTGAGTTCATAACATTGCAGGCTTTTGTTTCCATGGAAACTTTGCTCAAGCAAATGAGGTATTTTTCTATAAACTCTATTCATCCTTTCATAGATGATCGATTTTTTTCTTTTCTAAACTTCACAAACTACATAGAATCATTCTTTTAATAATAATGCAAACACGTTTAAATTAAGTAATTTAGAGAAATTACTAATCCACCTTATTTTGTAGGAGATTGCATTTAGTTATTCTGTTTCGAAATAAATAAATAAATAAGACTCCAAAACAAATTTATCAAATACGTATTCAAATAATAATGCGAAACACGTTTATATATATAAGCAAAGAAAAAAACTTCATAGAAGTCGTAATATGAAAAAATAGGTATACCTAGATATTTTTTCTATAAATAAAGAATCTAATCGATAAAAGAAGTATCTTAAAGATCAATTAGCAAAGTTTTGGGCCGATGCAATCAAAACTGCTTTCTTATATCATGATAGTTGATAAAAATGAGGAAACAAATTATGTAATAGAATCGATCGCCTATGATTGTGCAGTGATGTAACATCAGATCTCAAAGATGATAAGTTTTTTATTTCTCATGAAGGAAAGTCTTTTTCAAAGATTCTATATATATATATATATGGACACACTTGTGATTGAAACCTTCTTACTATGCCCAAGAGAATTTTACACACTTGTGATTGACAAGGTCTGTCAGTGTGAGATTTTCCAATACAGGAAAGTTAAACAAGGAAAACAAGGAAGAACATGATCACAGTAGCAGGGATTCAAGATTACAACCACAAAAGACTCAATCTTTTAAAGGTAATAATGCTCCTAAACTGTTTATAAAACAAGATGTTTCGTATACTTTATGAAGAAAAGATGATTAAACTCGATTACATATGATGTTATTGCAATTTTTGTTTTCAGAGAAGAAGAAATCACAAAGCTGGTTGAGAAGACAGTTTTCCAGGGAAATGAATCAAGAAGACTATGATTCTTCGGGTAACGGATTCGATCAAGCGACTGCCGTGGCAGCTGCTGCATTTGCTATACACTCACTGGAGGAATTAGACAATATTCCAGATAAGAAGATGACAGAGGTTTCTGAGACTTCATTGAAAAAGACCAAAACCAAAAAAGTGGAAATAACAATTGCACCTCCCGAACCGGGTAGAGTTTCAAAACGATTCTCGGGTAAACGATCAATTTTATTAGAATAATTATAGAGTAATAAAATAATTGATCGAATTCTATGTGATAAAATGATGTGTCAATCATTCATAAATTAGTGTTTTATGATTTATTAATATGATTTGACAAAATAATTAATAAATAATAAACACGTTACTTATTCATTAAAATTACTCTTTTTGTTGTCGTATTAATTTATTTAGATTCTTTTAATTTTTACATTATATTTCATAAATAATTTGATAAAATACTTCGTTAAAAAGAAATATAAAGAGCAAATGAGAACATATAACACGATGCAAGTTGAGTGGTTAAGAGGTAGAAGTTCGACTTTGAATCTGCCCTGATGCAAGTTTTACTTGATTTTTGTGAGGCACCAAATAGACCAGTCTGTGTTAGACCGGTCCAAGCTTGACTCACGTGGTTTAAACTGCTTGGTTAGTACGATTTAACTAGTTAGATCGGTACACTTCTAAAGTTATTTGTGTTTGTTTGATACTATAAATCAGGTGAAACTCAGGAAGGCAAAGCTAGTGAGGTGACAATAACTGCTGCTTCACCTCAGAGGAAGACATTCACTGATCAAAAGGCTGTTGGTACGTCTCCGTCAATAAAAAAGACGCCGACTTTTCCTGATAAGCGCTTAGACAACGTCGACAGCAGAAAACCTGAAACTTCAGGCAATGTTAAACCTGAAACCGGATCAATTGAACCCAAAAGACAATATTCAATAAGATCAAGAACAGAGGAAAGCAATGCAGATGTTTGGGAAAAAGCTGAGATTACTAGGATTAAAGAACGGTACGCATTCTTTTTATAACTGATGTTCTTCATGCTTCAGGTCTAATGACAATAATTATGTAGATATATAACAATAGACCGTTAAAGTTGGAGGCACATCACTTCGGATGATGTCACATATGTCTCTTAACTGATGAAATATTATCTATGGTTGCCCTCTTGATAAAATGACACATTAGTCACTTTATAATGAAAATTGGGCCCGGTGTATTAAACTACCGGTAGTTTCATCTATAAAATTGAGAGAATCACATTGTGACCGTCATTTCTAATATTTTTCCCTAACCGATATAGCCAGGGTGCCCAAGATTTAGGTCATAAATTTGATCAAAGAGGGGGAATTTTATTTCCCAAAGTCGAAGTTATTTAACATAATAAAAATACAGGAAAATAGAGAACATGTTCGTGCCATTTAGACAAACTAAAAAAGTGGTCGGTAAAGTTTTCAATAATAATAATAAATATTCTATTATTCTTTTATATTACATTTGTTACTATTTTGATCTTTATCAAATGGGCACAAAAATATGTTTAGACGTTGCATAGTAGGAAAAACCAAGAAAAGAAAAGCACATAGTAAGCTGAATTTGGTTTAGCTTTAATTAATTGGACAGGTATGACAAGCTAAATGCTAAAATCCTGTCATGGGAGACGGAGAAGAAGAGGAAAGCGAAACATCGGCTCGATAACACTGAGGTTTGTGTTGCTCATAATTATGTTTGCATAATGTATCAAATAATGAGTAAATGGCGTGTTATATTAGCAACTTGATTGCAATTGTGCAGAGAGAAATGGCCAGGAAAAGGGAAAAGGCAATGAAAGGATTTCAGAGTGAGATAGAATATATAAACCAGATTGCAGGAGAAGCAAAAGCAAAGGCAGATGAAAAACAAAGGAATGAAATACTTAAGGCCAAAGAAAAGGCAAATACAATCAGAACAACAGGAAAACTTCCTTTTACTTGTTTCTGCTGTTGAAATAGAACGATCACTCTTCATTCTCAGATGTACAAAGCATAGTTTAGTGTTATATAATGTAAATTTTCCTTTGACAGATCTGTGTCTAACTTAAGGTTGTGTGTGTGATGACAATGGGAAGGATCTTGTTTCTTTGAATTGTTCATCAAAGACCAATATGCAAAAGCGTTGTTTTTATATCTTTTTCCTATTCTTTTTTTTTTTTTTACTGTTTTACAATCACATTCTACAATTATTTTTGAGTAAATATAATTTAGTATATACACTTACAAAAAATTTCATTTTCGCCTCCTGTTTTACAAACTCGCTAGGTTTGAAGTCTTTCAACCAGAAATTCCCTTATCAAAATCTTTGTAAAGAAATTGAATTATGATTTCATACGGCACAAAATATGACTCAATTTTTTTGTAGATTTGTTTCTTATTTGTCGGTATATTTTAAGGGAAATATTAGTGTGTGATATTGGGTATTGAATAAGTTTCCTAATTTTAAATGTGAGAAGGTTCTACCCTAAGAGATAGAGGGTAGCCTTAGATATGATAGATGTTTCGGTCACAGGAGAGTATACCCCGTGATCTTGAGAGGCTAGTCAAAGGACTTCGTCCGTGTTGAACATGGTTTCCAAGTTAGTGATGAATTTTGTATAAGCTACTTATGGTTTTCAAGGTATGATTTGTTTGTGTGTGTTAAGTTTCGATTTGGGTGTAATGAGATTTGGTATATGTGGTGTTGAGTCGAAGTTGAATTTATAATAATGGTGATATAATGAGAAAAACCGTGAATGTAAGTAAGTTGGCCGAATCACGTTAAGTTTTCTTACTTTTTTGTTGCTCCTGTTACAACACATATTACTATACTAGTCCAAAACAAAACACAATTTATCTGACATGCCATTTTAGTACATGATGAACTAATTAGAAGATGACATAAGATTGAGATGGAAAAACATATAGATCGTGATTTTAGTAACTTGTCGATTTTCTTGAATATGGGGTTTTCCTCTAAGTTTTACGATAATATGATGTCAATCTCACTTAAGTTTTCAAATCAATTAAAAATCAAAGACATGAAAACTAAACATCATTAGTTAATACTTAACAATAGATAATGATGTTCGTCTTGTGAATTTGTGAGGATCAAACTCAAAATCTCACTATCATAACTGACCTAACAGTCCATATAATTAATAGATTCACCATAAAAATAGCGCCTCCCATAACAACAAAAGAAAGATCAGGGTAAACACAGTGTAATGCCCATATTATACTTGAAATCCAATTTTGTTAGCAAGTAACCACGTACGTCTTCTAATCATATTATACAGATCATAATACTTGCAAGAAATAAAATATTACAGAGAAAAAAAAAGTAAACAGGAGGACAGGGGAAGCACCAAACAAAGCAGCCCTACAAGAAAAGGGTAAAATTGTCATTTTTTCTTGAGGAAACCCTCAGCCAACTTGAAGTAATCTCCAAACCCAGGTCCAGAATGGCCTTGACTATTACCACCACCACTACCCGAGTGTTCTGTCTTCGATTTGTTTGTTTTATTGCCTGACTGCGAATGGGCAGAGCTGGTGGTGGTTGAGTTGGAGTGGGATGAGTGATACTGGTGCAGATAATCCTCAGCTTTCTCCACATATTTGCCAAAGCTCTTTTCCTCTAGCTTCCCATAATGAGAAGCAGCGCCTAATAGATCTGCAGCAGCACCAGCCACTTTGGCCTTGTCAACCTTGTCTGACTCATTGCCAAGACTTGCCTTGGCTGCCTCTGCCACATACTTTGCACTTGAAAATAGCTCTGTGGTTGATGGTTGCTTGTGCTTATGGGGACCTTCACTGCTGGGTTTTTTGTGGGTATTTAAGAATGAATCGGCCATTAGATATCAAAGCTCCAAGACAATGCTGATACAAATCGGGAGCTTTGGTCAAGCCATATAGGTTGTTTTAAATGCATTGCCTTTACAGTGTATGTAACGTGTGACAAGTTGGTCAACACGTTGGGCAGAGGCCAATCATTCGTCACTTGTAGTTTGTCAACTGCCCACTTGTCCTCAATTATTAACAATGTGTAAGCCTGGCCCCGTTCTCGCTTCTTATGAAATGTTCTTTTCTCTTTATATATTTTTCCTAAGGGTAAGGGTTAGTTGAACAGACCCCGACCTTTTGCGATTATAATAGAATGTCTCCTGACTTTTAAAATGGTTCATAAAAACTCTTCATTTATCATTTTGTTTCATCAATATACTCTAACGGAAATCAATGCACGCGACTCTTTTAGTGGACAATAAGATAATTTAACACTCCATTGCCACGTATAAGTCATCCACGGCCTCTACCCCACCAACCCACTTTAAATGGGGAGAACAGACCCTTCGTGTACTCTATTATTCGCGAAAGGCCTTCTTCGAATTTCTTTCTAGCGAAGGAACCCTTCATGTACTCAATTTCTCAGTTTCATTTTCAAAACCTTCACTATTTTTTCGATAAGAAGTTTCATCGTCTTCTTCGATTGTGCGCACAAGAGGAGGTGAGAGAGATCATGGACGAAATAGTGAAGGTCTCGAAGCTCGAAGACAAAGCAGTGAATGTGAGTTTTGTTTCTCTACTTTTATACTCGAAGATTTTAGAAAACAACAAACTTTAAAAATTATTTTTTACAAAAGCATTAGGGACCACCATTTTTATACTATTTTAAAAAAGAGTGGTCCCTAATCTTTTATTGATTTGTCTGGGGATGTGTAGTCTGGTTTAGGGTTTGAAGTTTTTTTTGCATGCTGGTATAGGGTTTTGCAATCTAGTTTAGGGTTTTGCATTCTAGTTTAATGTTTGACCGTATACTGATTAGGGTTTTTATTGTATTTTGAGATCGTATACTGAGTTATCTATAGTGTATTTTGAGATCATACTATTTTGTCTTGCATATTGTTTTGACATTCTGAGCTTGCATATTGTTTTGAAATCTGAGATTGCATACTATCTTGCATATTGAGATTGCATAATGTCTTGCATATCGAGATTGCATTCTGGTGTTGTCTGTAATGTATTCAATTGATTCTGATGATCCTGATTTTACTGAGGCTGAGTCAAGTGATGGTCAAACAACTAATGATGAGTTATTGGAGGAGGACAACACAGATGAATTAAGAAGTTTAGATAATGAGTTAGACAGAGATGGTGTAAGGTTTATGAATAGACCAAGGAATCCCGAGTTCTTCCTTGAAACAGATATTTTAGATGTTCAATTCAAATGAGGCATGTTGTTTGGGTCTGCAACTGAGTTTAAGCAGGTTGTGGGGGAATACTCTATTAAGAGGGGTAGGGTTCTAAGATTTGTGAAGAATGATAGGGATAAGATTGAGGTTGCATGTTCTAATAGGTGTCATTGGTTTGTATATGCACCTTTACAAAGAGATGTGAGAACATTTCAAATTAAATCATTCGATGATGTCTGTAATTGCAGTAGGACATTTAGGAATAAGTTTGTAAATTCAAGTTGGTTGTCATGACAATATATGAGGCTGTTGAGGAATGCACCTCACATGAGTGTCAGTGCCACGCAAAATGCTATACGACATGATCATATGGTGTTGGTATCAAGGATGCAAGTTTGGAGAACCAAGAGAAAGGCTACACTTGTGACATTCAAGGATCATATGATGACCAATTTAGCTAACTGTGGGATTATATTGAGGAGCTTAAAAGAGTTAATGAATGTAGCTCTATTTTTATGAAAATTGAGGCTGGTAGAGGTGGTAGACCTTAGGGGTGTAAGTAAAACCGACCAGACCGACAAAATTGATCAAACTGGACCAAACCGATGCAGTTCAAGCGGTTTAATAATTTCAAACGGTCCTGTTCAGTTTCATTTCTGTTTAAAGAATTTGGTTCGGTTCGGTTTGCAATATGAAACCCAATGGAACCGAACTTCACATAAAAGTCACTTTCACAAAACCCAATTTCTCATTATATCATTATATCATTCACTCTCTCTCTCTCTCTCTCTCTCTCTCTCTCTCTCTCTCTCTCTCTCTCTNTCCCTCTCTCGCCCCCCCCCCCTCCTTCATGATAGACACAGTTCACCGTATACTGGTCGCAGATCCATCATCATCTTACTGTATTAGCAGATCTTCATCGTGCAGCGCCTAACTCATCGCTATAGCCGATCCTCGCCGTGCATCGTCGTGGTTTTCCATTGTCGTCGTAGGGGTTCTGCTGCTCTGCCTCTAACCCTTCGTCTCAGTCACTTATTCTCACGAAGTTAAGTCTTACCGTCTTGGTTTCTTCTCCTTCACCCAGACCTCTTACTGAGTTACTGTAGGTTTTTTTGTCTCTCCAGAAGCTACTACGGAGTACTAATGCCCATTGATTTAAGTTCTCTTTTAGTTTGTTTGATTTATTTTGCAATTATTTAAGGTGGATCTGCCACTTTTTTGTGAAACATTATGTATTTCCAATTTCTTTGCTTCAAGCTTGAATATGAGATTAAGTTCATGAATTTTTAGCTTCTATTCTTAGTTCCCTGTTTTTCCCTTGAAGATGTTCCCCCATTTTAAGTTCATACATTTTATCTGCTCTGATTCCATCCTTTTTCATCACTTTTTTTAATTTACTTCTGTTTTCTCTTTCTAGTACTGCAAGAGGAAAGAGTTTAGAACAAACCGCCAAACTGCACTGAAACGAACCATTTTTCACGGTTCGGTTCAGTTCGATTTATACACCAATGACAGTTCGGTTCGGTTTTAGTAAGTAAAAACCTCATTTGCGGTTCGGTTTGAAAAAATTATTTAAACTGAATCGAACCGAACCGATTACATCCCTACCCCTTAGTCAGTCAAATTTGAACAATGATTGTGAATTTTTTTGGATATTTTGTGGGAACTTTGAATAAAGAATCTGTATGTTTATATTTTATGTAGGAGGATGATTATTTTTTGTGGGTAGTAAATACTGAAAGATGTTTGAGATTTTTTTATAAGAATATTATGAATATTCTTGTAAACAATGATGTTTGAGATTTTATGATAATTATTAAGGATGTATGATTATGAAGTATGAATGATGTTTAATTATGTTTGGAAATATCTCTCTCTCAACTCAAGGATCAAAATTGTAAATGCAAATTTAACCTTAACTTGTCATTGATCAAAATAGCTTATAATTGAAGTACACAAACATAATCAACAACATAACCTAAACCAAAATAACCTTAAATATAAGATAAATACCTTTAAAACTTGAAGTAGACAAACATCAACAAAAAATATATGCACATCAACTTCTTAATCTTGGATTGTAAAATTCTATTTTCATGCTCAAGTTGGGTCATTCTTCTTAATAACTCGGGGATAATATTTTTTGCTCTTTCACAAATGGGTGGGTCGGACCACATAAAAAACCTGTTGTTCTACAAAGAAAAAAAATCAACAAAATTAATAAACAGTTATGAGAAAATAGAGCTTTCAATTTTAGTTAACATGGATGTTTCAATTTCAATACAAATTGAGGTTGGAGAAGTGAAAATTTTTCCTTCCAAACTTACCCGCTTTTTAGAACATGCATAAAACCTTCTTCCCGGGTTCAAATCAGTCTAAGAGGTCTTCAGTTCTGAAGGAATACCGCAGCAACATATTGGAGCTCCCATGGGAAAAAAAAGAAAAAATAGTGAAGGAATTGCAGGGAAAAGCTGTTGTCGTGTTGAAGAAGAAACATGGAAGGGATGGGGAAATGTTAGAAATATGTCTATAAAGTAGGGTGTAATAAAAATTTATGATTATTTAGTTATTTCTCTGACATTTTGCATTACTGAATTAAATGAATGAATGAAAGTTTTTTTTTCTATTAATTAAAGTGTGTTTATAATTTACTCAAGTCCTGGAACTATTGTCAATGCAAGAAGAGTAAAGACAAAAACTATTTTGAAATAGTTCAGAATGTTACTCGCAGTCTTAGAATCGACTAGGCAATCAAATCCGATTACGATGTTGACTCATTTCTAATTAACTTCCACATTGACTCATTTTCAATTACAACACATAAAAATAATAATAAATTATAATAATTTAAATACTAATCTTCATAACGTTTGTAATTGTCCCATTATTCTTCAAGAAATCCCACCAATTTTATAACTCTTTTATAATAGTGTGTCATATTTTAAACTTTGATAAAAAAATCCTTTAATTAAAGAAAACTATTTTTTTAATTAAATAATCCTATTAAATATCATTTTCAAAATTTGAAATTTAAAAGATAAAAATATAAAATTGATATTATCTTTTTTCAAAAGATAAAAAGAAGAAATAGATAATTATCTTTTGAATTCAAAATTAAAAATATTAATTTTTGAATTTTAATTATCATTTATCTGTTTTAAATTTAAAATTTAAAAGATAAACGATATGATGAGAGTTTTCGCGAAACATCACATGGCTTCCTAAACCCGAATTGTTATCGTCTTCACAAACCCTAGTCGCCATGCAGGGTAGAGGTGACAATCGGGTCGGCCCGTCTCGAGCGATTCACAGGTCGGTCTCAGGCCTTTTTAGAAGGTTCACGGGCTTGTTCCGGGTTGGGCCGGTGGGATTTTAGGAAGATCCAGAATGAACCGTTGAACTGGCCCGTGTCCTCACGGGCCGAGCCTGTGACGGTCTGGGCCAGGCCGGTTCACGAGCTGGTCCCGATTAAATAACTGGACCGGCCCGTTTTCCCTCCCTTTAATGTAATTTAATTCTAAAAAATGTAGATGATGAGAGTTGAGCTTTGTTGGGGAATAGATGAAATGTAGGAATTACCACTAAGCAATATGGAAATCTTGTTACTTTCTTTTAATTATTTTCTTTTTTTATTTTAGAATCTCAATAGAATAACCTGTCATACTAAGTAAAATAATTATTTTATTTATGGAATTAAATAGTTACATCATTATAAATTAAGTACATCACAATAAAATATTCATTTGAATAAAAAGTTATAATAATTATAGTGATTCTAATTATCATAAATTTATTATTTATTATTTATTGAATTTGAGAGTTGCATCGCTATAAATTTGATACATCTCAACTAGGTTGGCACCTACCTATTTATCAATTACTTGCAACAATCTAAAAAATTAACCCTCCCCTAACCCGGGGTTAATCTCGTTAAAACATTTATTACAAAAAACTCCATTGGAGTAAACCCAGAAAAAGAAAAAGAGTACTAGACATAACAACTAACTCATACAAGAAATGACGTCAATTTTCCCTATAAGAAATGACGTCAATTTTTTGTTGGATCGAGTTTTAAAATTTGAATTACATCATTGCCCATTAATAAACTCACGTGTGAATCACGTGCATTGACTTCCGTAAAATTTTTGAAAACAGAAATCACGGTGGAGTGTATTGGTGAAACAAAATGAAAATTTTATGAAAGAATTTAAAGATTAAAGGTTCAAATGATATAGTTGCTCAAAAGTCGAGTGGTCCACTATAATTAACCATTTTCCTAATATCCAAATCTTTGAAAATCATATGGTATCGGGCCAATAATTATACTAGTACTGGAATTTATCCACACTATTGGATCATCTCACGTGGGATTTGTTGAAAGAAATTAATATTTTCATGGCTAAATTGCAAATACATCTATGTATTTTGCATAATTGATGAAACACATTTCTGCGATTCTTTTTTCGAAGTTTGATACTACTTTTGAGAAACTGTAAAAAAATATTTTTATATTACAATAAATGTCAAAACTAACATAAAAATAAATTCTGTTTAAACTCTATCTACTTTCCAACTGATTTCACTTCTTTTTCCTTCCCTTTATTTCTGGGCTTCAAATAATTCCAGCGCATTATTACAATATATACAAACAACGTCAACGATTCCTTTCATTTTTAGACCTTAATAATTAGCAAATTTTAGACAACTAACATAATTATAGTATCTAATTAATTTTTTTATCAAAATTTTAAAAAATATTAGATTTTTGTCAAATCTGTAGAAACTTTCAGATTTTATAATTTAAATACCATAAATAATACCATTCATATGTAATTTTGAATTTTTTGTCATACATTTTCAAATTTTTATCAATTTAAATATTATAGTCTCTCTATCAATTATTCTCTCTTAATCTCTCTCTCAAAATTAATGCAAAGATAAATAAATAGATATTTATATATCTTTCTCCATCAACACTCAGTCTATCTTTCTCTCCAAGCCGAACATCTCTCCCTCAAATCTATCTATATCATTCACTCTCCCCGAAAGACCTTAAATTAATATCTAATATTTAATATTTAAATCAAATCAAAATATTAAATTAATATTTACTCTATCAATCACTCTCTATATCTCTTTTAATTACTGTATCTGTCTCCCAAAAATAAGGAAGCAAAGCAACCCAATGGATATTGAAGTACTTCTCCCTATCTTTGTAAATCAAGAGTCGTCGGACAGAGAAAGCTTCTGATCCGGAGGTGCTTGTCATCGGACAGAGAAATTTTTAGAGCTGAAAGTCTTCCATCACAACCTCGAAACAGCAACACGACTCAAAAGTTACTGTAAATCAATATTCTTTGTCAAAATATCACTTCGATTTTGATGTTATTCACATGTTTGCTTGGTGAAAAATTGTTAATATATTGATATCCATGGTTGTCTCACAGTTTACTCTTGTTATAAAAGAAATTATTCTCAAACCCTAATACATGAAGTTGATTTATTGTTAATACGTTGACTCACAATGTATAAAAGTAAAAAAATTATGCCAATCATCATTAAAAAACCAGTTGATGTGAAAACTTTGAAGAAACAGAGGCACGCAACTACAATACATCCAAATGATTAAATTTTTATTTGATGTTAATATTTGTGTAACTTTTTGTTAATATGTATTTTAGTGTAACAGTTCATTAGTATTTACATAATAATTTGTGAATTTTTTGTAGGAAACAAACATAGAAAATTCATGTGGGAAATGAGAACACGAACATGAGAAAAACATATTTATCAAAGACGAAGATAATAACATTGTCAATGCCTCTTAATTAGACATAATATCCAATTAATATTATTTAGACACAACATTTAATTAATATTATTTACATTCCATAACATTGTTAATGTCACTTAATTATATACTATTATGTATAGAAATACAATTATGATATTTTTTGTTTACACGATAATATAATTAACAATATTAACACTATTCAATTCGTAATGCAAAATGTATCTCATAATAATATAAACAAAATAAAATAAACATATATTTACAGTAAAAATAGATTTTAAGCACACTGATTTACAGAAAATATGATGATGAAAAATAGTTTACGATTAAACAAATTTGTAAATATTAGATTAGCATCATAAATAATGAAAAAAATGTACATTAAACTTGATTTTTTTAATTTCAACTATCTCTACATTCTATATTAATCAACAATTAAGCAAATATTAATTGTGACAACACGAAATAAAATACATGACAATGAATAGTAAAATACTTCAGAAAACAATCAAAAACTGAAATATTCAGTTACCAATTCTTTCTCTCTCTACCCATTTTCTACTATTGGCGAAATATAATTATAATATTTTTTTTATTTAGTTATCAATTTTCTCTCTATAGCCGTTCTCTTTCTCTATACATTCTCTCAATTAACAAATTGTGCGTAACTTCAAAATTTTGTAATAAATTTTCAGATTTTTATCATTTAAATAAAAATCACTCTCACTCTCTCTATCAATTATTCTCTCACCCTCTCTCTCTCAACATTAGTGTAAAGGTAAAAAAATATAACTAAATATATCTCAAGTCGAATATATCTCTCTATCAATCAACATTAATGTAAAGGTAAAAAATACAAAATAATAAATGGATATTTATATATCTCTTTCCAACAATTATTCTCTCTCCATCTCAAACTGAATATCTCTCGCTATTAATCACACACACTCTCTATCTATCAAACTAAATATCTCTCTCTCAAGTTAAATAAGATATCTCTCTCACAAAAAATATATTAAAATAATATTTAATATTTATATCAATTAATATGTAAATAAAATCAAAACATTAAATTAATATTTACCCCATCAATCAATCTCTCCCTCTATCAATTATTCAATCTCTCTCCAAAAAAAAGCAAAGCAACCCGAATATGGAAGCTTTCTGATTTTTTGGAACACGAGCTCTCTCTATCAATTACTCTATCTTGCGAACATGGAAGTCATTCTCTCTATATGTGAAATCAAGAGTTGCTGGATGGAAGCTTTTGTTCCAGAAAATTAGAAGAAAAAAAATTGAACAAACTATTCTCTCTCTCTAAATGCCATGTTCTAATAAATCATACCAACTAATATTTCCCAAAATAGGGATTTAGATTCTATATATTGAATGTAGATTTAATGGTTTGAAATATTGAAAAAGGGAACAATTAAATTCAAAAAAGTTAATCAATTAATTGCTATGAGGGTAAATATGTCTATTAACAAAATGATATAACCAAAAAACTTTAAATTTGACAGAAATCTAAAGAATTACAAATATTGACAAAAATCTAATTGGTGTGTAGAAACTACTATTGGTGCAATTTCTGTAATAATTAATATTGTGTAAGCCCGACCCCTTCCTTGCTTATGACCGATTCTTTTCACTTCATCATTTTCCGAATATCAAAATCTTTGAAAAATTCCAGGGTATCTTGTTGATATTGTTACCGAGACTTGATTCACCATTAGGTCATCCCGTATAAAGATTTGTTGAAAGAAAATAACATTTTCATATATTTTTTAACAATTACACATACATAGACGGAAGAAAATAAACTAAAAAAGAAAAAAACATAATAATTCTATCCCTAAAATTACTTTTAAAAGTAATTACAAAAAACTTCCTTTTATATACACAGTGAATCTAGACACTTTTCAATACTCTCTTTTAAGTGGATTAAAAGATATTTTTAATACCCTACTTACACACAATATTCTTGGAGATATGACCTATAACTCTTTTTATGAAGATGTATGCAAGTTGTTAGAACAAAATGAGTGCAAATCTGTCCATTGTAAATCTTCTCTTTGATCAAATGTATATCAATTTTCACATGTTTTGTCATGTCGAACTAGGTTATAAATCATGTTGATTACTGCTTTATTATCATAAAAAGTCTAACAGGTTCTTCAATTGTGACATTGAGCTCCATTAGATTGATCATAAGCCATAAAAGCTCAACATCACATGTGTCATAGCTCGAAATTATGCTTCCACACTTGATCTTGTCGTTACATGCTGCTTTTTACTCCTCCATATAACTAATTTCCTCCCATATAGTATCAAATAGTTGACCATCGATTAATGATTGATTCTGCACAATTTACATCTGTATAAGCCTCAATTCTGGAATGGTTTTCTTAGATAATAATCCATTTTACATAGTTGGCTTCAAAAATCGTAAAATTCCGTACATTGTACCCATGTGACAATTCATTAGTGAGTGCATGTACTGACTCACAACTCTCCTGCTTGGGGAATGTCAGGTCTAGTGTGTGATAGATAAATCAATGATTCAACTAATCTCCCGTATCTCATTTTGTCAACAAAGATCCATTTAATTTTATCACCAAAATTTTTATTTGGAGCGACTGAAGTATATATCGGTTTGCAACATAATGTTCATGACTCCTTTAACAGATTCAAAGTATATTTTCTTCAGGATATAAAGATTTGTTTCTCTGACCTTGAAATTCAATGTCCAGAAAATATCTTAAATAGAGTCCTAAACCTTAATTCTGAACTCCTTGGCTGACAAGTTATTCAAATTCTTCATTCCTTCTATTCATTCTATGTAACCATGATAGACAAATACCTACACAATGAGAGCGACTGCTTTATTGTGACATGAATGCTTAATAAAGAGATTGTGATCTCCCTGACTTAGGGTGTGTCCGATATGAAGCAAAGATTTGGTGAACCTCTTAGACCGAGCTCAAGTAGATTTCAACCCATAGAGGGATTCTTTTTTCAAATTACAAACATTTGCTTTACCAGATTTGTTCTCAAATCCTGGAGACAAATCCTTATACACCTCTTCTTGTGAGTTGTCATGTGGAAAAACATTCTTCACATCAAGCTGTTTTAGTGGCCGATCAAAGTTCGTTGCTAGAGTTAAGAAAATTCTAACAATCTTCATTGTGGTAATTGGAGCTAAGTTTTTTCGGTGGTCTACGTCTAATATATCATAATCAAGCCTATACTAACCGCAACACCCTTAGATTGAGAACTCAAACTTAGAGCAATATCACAATCCTTGTTAGTATGCAAATTGGCACAACATCTAAGTATTTAAAATCTACCCAAATGACTTCAGTATGATGAGACGATTGGAGTTTGACACCTCTATGAATGGAAAGATCAAGTACTACCTGAACCCTAATGTGTAACAACTTATCCCAGCAACCTCCTTTTGGGTTTTCTAAATCTTCAGTAGTTTTCCAATAAAGTTGCAAGTGAGGAAGCCTATTTCTTTTGTCATACATAGGCTGCGAAGATTGTGGACCTGAATCCAAAAGTTTGATTGGAAAAAAGAGTCATTTTAAAAGAACCATAGAATTTTGACAAGTCTATAGCATTTTGCAAGTCTATGGTGCTGATAAGGGATCCAGAGGGACTCTTGCAGCCGTCGAAAATAGCCTTGAAGAGTTATTTTACAATAATCAGGACACTGCGGATACAAAAGAAACGAATCTTTTAAGATCAAACAATTTCATCGAATTGAGTATGATAATATGTGTGATAACATTTATTATATCAGGAATATCAATAAATCTGATTATTAAACTTGCTCAGGCATATTCTTTTTTTTTTTAATTTAATTTATTGAATCTATTTCTTAGTTCAATATACATTTTACTAACTAGAATCAAAGAATTAGTAGATTTGTTTCCGCAGTACCGTATAATTTTCTTATTTAAAGATGTGAATTTTGATCTCTTTATTTTTAAACAGAAAACTATCGAACGACCAGTAATAAGAAAAAAACTACGAAAGCTAATATACAGTGGAATGCACGACCATTTTACAACTGATAATAGATTTATCGGGTCACTCTTCAATGACAGAGTCATTCTTCCGGTATTACTAGCAGATTTTGTTGAATGCTCAAACGCATTTATTTAACATTCTTCAACATATTTGTTGAATTTAAATTTTTTGTTAAACTCCTATTTTTTGAATCTTAAAACATATTAGTTAAATATCTGAACACATTTATTGAACCGCTTTAATATATTGTTGAAACTTACTGTATCAATGCCGGGAACACCTGGCATCTAAGATTTTCTAGATTTACTTATAAATAGAGTGCACACCCTTCCCAAAAAAAAATTCTGGGTCAACACAATGTAATGCCAATATCATGTAGAAGAAGTTCAATTTTATTAGCCACTCACATCTACTAATCTTATTATACAGATCACGACTCTGGCTAGAAAGAAAATATCACAGAGAAGAAAATGTAAACAGGACGGGGGAAGCACTAAACAAGCAGAAATAGCCCAACAAGAGAAGGGTCAATTTTTCTTGATAAAACCCTCAGCCATCTTGAAGTAATCTCCAAAACCAGATCCAGACTCGGCTTTATTATCACCATCACCACCACCAACACCACCACCTGGTTGTTCTACCTTTGGACTATTTGTGTCATTGTCTGACTGAGTTGTAGTTGTTGAGGTGGTTTGGGAAGAATTGTATTTGTGCAGATAATCCTCAGCCTTCTCTATATACTTGCCAAAGCTCTTCTCCTCCAGTTTCCCATAGTGAGACGCAGCGTCTAGTAGATCTGCAGCAGCATCAGCCAGTTTGGCCTTGTCAACCTTGTCTGATTCATTGCTAAAACTTGACTTGGCAGCCTCTGCCGCATACTTTGCACTTGAAAACAGCTCTGTGGTTGATGGTTGCTTGTGTTCATGGGAAGTATCTTCACTGCTGGTTTTGTTAAAGCTATTTAAAAACGAATCCATTAGTTATATCAAAGATCTAGCGAAGACAATGCTGATATAGTGATATGACTTGGAATTTGATCTAAGCCATATGGGTGGTTTTATATGTACTGTTTTAATTTTTCAGTGTGTATTACGTGTGAGAAGGTGGAACAACACGTTGAACAGAGGCCAACCACACGTTTGTTATCTGCTCACTTATCCTCAATAATTAACATTGTGTCGGCATGGCCAGTGGCCAACTGCTTGCTCATGACAGGTTCTTTTCACTTCATATTTTTCTTTATTTATATCTATATCTAAATTTATATGTATATATTATATTAAAAAGAGTTTAAGAAAAATAAAATTTTAATTTCAGTTTTTGTACCCTTTAAACCCCTTAACAAAGCATGAAAAATTAGCTCTTTCACCTATTTCTCATTTACTTACTTTAAGTAATTTTATAAATAATTAATAAATTAAAAATGCTTATAAATTGTGTAATTAGGGCTTATAAATTGTGTAATTAGGAACATGAATATCAGTAAAAATTAATTTTAATTTTATGATCTTTTATATATAAGGAATATCTATTTTTAATTAATAATAATTAGTACGTTAGTAATTTTATGATTTTCTTATTATGTATATTATTCTTCAAAAAAATGTTTTATAGTATGATTCCAAACATCTAATTTTCAATTTAACACACCTTATCTTAAGTGCACTATGTTCGAGAACTAAAATTTCTAATATATACAATATCTAAAATTTATATTCTTACAATTCTAATAAGTCACAACATAATTACTATTATATATAACATGCAAGACACATTATTTGATGAAGTTCTCTTATTTTTTAACCAGAGAGTGTGATTGATGTGTTATTTAATTCGAATAATCAATACTAAATTTGAGTTTGTAAGTATTAAAATTAGAACATTATCTCTTATGTAACGAAGAAGGTAAATGAATATGCTTAAGTTTTTCTTTGTATTTCGTGAATCAACTTGACTTATCGCGTGCAATAAACGTACATCTCTGATGGTACTACAATAAAAGCGCTTAAAGGGAAAAAACTTGTAATCTAATTTTTACCCCTCAAGCCTCCTTAAAATATAGTACAATTTAACGGTTTCACATATTTTCTCATTTAACATAGTTCATAAAATGAAATATTATTTTCTATGCAATAATAATTTATAAAATAGTTTTTAAAATTAAATAATTTTGTAACACTATGCAATTAGAAACATAAATATCCATTAAGATGAATTTCAATAAATTTTGAGATCATTTTTAGGTCAATAGTAATTTATTCGTTAATGTAGTATTTATGTTATCTGGATCTGAAAATTCATAAAAATCAATTGACACAATTTTTGAATAAGACAAATTATATTCTAATATAATTTGACTAATTTATGAAGAATCATTCTTTATATTATACAAACAACAATACCATCTAGTACAATTTCAACAAGATTGTAAATAAGCTAATGAATTTATTATTACTACTATTTTATTTTTAATTTAGATTTGTATTAATTTTAACAAAAATTATGAACTTGTCTCAACATTGACATTAATTTTAAATTCTACGTGTATTTTAAACTGCTTAACATATGTAAAACACATATTTTTAGACTAGTATCCAAAGTGGAGATTAATTTATTTAAATTTTAATAAAACAATTAAAATTAATGTTAAATTGCACGTCAAATATTTTTTAGATAATATATAACTAAAAGGGCATTTGAGTAACCTCTTGTTATCTACACAAATATACAAGAAAAGTTAACTTATATTAAACATAGAAATTATAAACACCACTCATCACTTCATAGATTATCATGCACAACCAAATATGACAATCATATTTTATAAGTAATTGAACTGTACGCAATTGAATTGCGATATCATTTTAGATTGCGTGAACAAAACCACCCATAAAAAATTAAAACAATGTTAATTTTTAATTTCTGTGAGTAAAATTAAAAAAGGAAAATTACATTATTATAGCTCAAACTATCTCCAATAAATACTTTAAACCATGAACTATAAAATGTTACACTTTAAACTCTAAACTATCTAAAACTAACAAAAAATCCCTAACCCTAACTTTGTCAACTTACTGTTTAAATTAATCAAAACGACGTCATTTCAGACCATTAGAAACGACATCGTTTTGAGTATGTAAGATGCACTATACCATCAACCAAAGACCTTGAAGAATATACCCAAACAACCATTGTTTTGACCAAACCACACTTCCCCAATCTCCCTCTTCGATTATCATGCACGAAGAGAAACCCCTTCCCTTCCTTCCCTCTTTGATTCGTAAAACTTCTGAGAAGAGAATGAGGGCTTCTTCCAAGTTCTATTCTGGGTTTGAGGTAAAAAATTTATACGATTTCTTGTCAATTCAATTTCTGTGATTTTTCAGACCCCCCCTTCTACGATTTTGAAGAAGTTCTTCCCCTTCACCTATTTTGAAGAAGCTCCTCCCATTTTTTTATGCCTAGTTTTTGTGCGATCTTCTATTTCTTATGAACTGCTCTTAGAGATTCTGATTTTGATTCGAATAAGTCTATTTCCTATGTGATTTCTCTTTATTTCTCTTTCTTAGCGTGTGCCTGGTAGGTTTTACCTTTCTCTGCAATTTGGTAAGGTTTTCTCTTTCCCTATACACAGGTGGAGTTGATGCAAACTGTACACTTAAAAAGTTAAAAGCATGTTTCTCTTTTCATGTTATACTAAGTCTTTAATCTTTTGGGTCTTGTACAAATCTCGAGCTGGACAAGATGGAGGTTATAGGTAGATGTAGTATATGAGTCGATATGAGTATCGGTACATGCAATACATGAGTAGATGAACATGTTGGCCAATTTTTTTATGCAATACTGGACTTGATTTATGGCATTATGTCAGAAAGGAAAGAAGTTAGGAGACTAGCTCTTACACTGGATGGGAAGAAGAAAACTATGCTTTGTGTTTGTGTGACTTAGGGTGAGCTTTATTTTAATGGTTCTCAATCATGGATCTAATATTTTTGATAGCGTGTGTTTTCTGATTACAAGAGAATACGATGGAACAAATCTTGTATTATGTTACTAATTTAGATTAATGCATCAAGTTCCAAATCAAGTTCTACATCAAGTTCTAAATCAAATACACCCTAATGAACAAGTTCAATTACATGATCTTAAATAGAAAATGACTTGCACATCCTAGAGTTTGTCAAAATATAAAACTATAATTGCTCATGTTGCACACAATAAAGCAATCCAGTAAACTTTCTCCCTTTTGCACAATCTTGCATTCTTCCCTTCAACGGAGTCCAATTTGTCTTTCAAATCATCAATTGCATCTTTTACATTCGTACTCAATGGTAGATCAAGCCATTCAAAGAACCCACATCCAAAAGTTGATGAAACTAAATTTAGACTAAAAGAACATTAAAAATCACAACTTGTTAATACTTAACTCAGACTAAAATTGTAATAAAATTAGATTAAAAATCAAATTAACTATCAGATTTAAACCCTGAACTATACAGATCTACTATCAGATCAACTATACGTGATTTCCCCCATACCGAATCTACTATCAGTTTTTGAAATCGCATAAGGGGAGGAGAAAAGAAATCGCATAGAAGTTTTACCTCAAACACGGACTAGAACTTGAATGAAACCCTTATTCTCTTCTCTGAAGTTTTACGAATCAAAGAGGGAAGAAAGGGAAGGGGTTTCTCTTTGTGTATGATAATCAAAGAAGGAGATGGGGAAGTGTGGTTCGCTCAAAATAGAGGGTGTTTGGGTATATTTTTTAAGGTGTTTGGTTGATGGTATAATGTATCCCACATACTCAAAACGCCGTCATTTCAAGTGGTCTGAAATGACATCATTTTGATTAATTTAACGATAAGTTGACAGAGTTAGGATTAGAGTTTATTTGTTAGTTTTAGATAGTTTAGGGTTTAAAGTGTAGTATTTTATAGTTCAAGGTTTAAAATGTTTAATGATGATAGTTTGAGGTATAAAAGTATAATTTTTCCTTAAAATAATGTTATACCGTTATTATTTTTTTACTGATATATTATTATTCAAATAAGCTGTAGAATATCATACATGTCCCCCACAAAAAAATTAAGAGTATAAAGAAGAAATATGCTCTCAAATTTTTTGAAAAAGTGACATCATTAGAATGACTTATCTATTTCAGTTTTATTTTGAATTTGATCTTCTGTTTTCCATTTGTTTGTAAATTTAATTTTTTGTTTGTAAATTTTGTGTAGCTATATTTATTTAACATACTAATTATACTAACATATAAAATATAGCTAACTAAAGTTTCTAAAAGTGTGTAATTAAACTTATTTTAAGTTACACTACTTAAATGTTATAAAGATAATGCCATTTTAGTCTATATGGAAATATACTAGTAAAAACGATAGTTTTCACTATAACTTTTTAATAGTTTGTTACAATTCATTCTAAATTATTAAATTAAAATTAACCAAAAATTATTTCTCAATTATTTTTTTTCTAAATTCATTAAACAGGTGAATGAATTTAAGAATTTAATAACCCATATTGATATATTTATAGTCATAGTAAAAGCAAAAAATTATTTAAGGTGACGTGTAAATTATGAAGTTATTTTGAATAATTTCAATAATTAATAGAAAAGATTGTCTAAAAATTATTCACATTTTCTCCCTACTTTTGATAAATTATACATTATAGGTGAGAGACATTTGGGACTGCAGACGGTGGAGATATTTTTGGGTTAGCTGGCTATTAACCACGTATTGCATGAACATGTATAATTTTGTTATGAGTAATTGAGTTTGACCAAACCAACTTGATGGAAGTTTGTTTTGGAGGACCCAATCAAGTGATGTAAAACCACCTAGATGGAATCTAGTTGGAATATCAACTTGACTTGGTTAACTTGCAGGTTGATGTGAGATAATTGATAACTTCCGTTAAGGAAATTAGTTGTAGTGACTTTATAAATTGATAAAGCCCCAAGTTGAAAGTCCATCTTTATCGAATCTATGCTTAAAACCCATCTTCCTTCTTATTAAAAATCAAATTGTTCTTTGATCTTCTAAGTTAATTTTTGTATTTTCTCTCAGAGCAATGCTTTGTAGTTCTTTGGGTTTAGAGCAATGCTTTCATTTTTTGTGCTGATTATCAAATCTATTGAAGACTTTGTAGTGCTTTGGGTTTAAAAGGGTCGTTGATAATTTGACTATGCACTCCAATTTTTTTTTCTTCTCCAAATCTCTTTTACCTTCCTCAAAGTTTAGAATCCAAGCTATCATACCCATTAAAGTTTATCCTACACCTCTGATACTTTACACGCCATTACACCTAAACAGTTAAAAATCTTTCTGGAGCCACGTAAGCAGGATATGACCAATCAGAAAGGGACGTGCAGACTGCCACCATGGCAAAGTGAGAAAAACTAATCTAAACTGTCGATCTCGCTGTATCCCATCAGGCGATTCAAGCTTGACCAGTCCTTGATATAGATAAGCTAAGCTCGATTAGTTGTTAGTATAGATAAATTAAATCTGATATGATAAGCTAAGCTCGATTAGTTGTTAATATAGATAAATTAAATATGATATGATAAGCTCTATCTTGGAAGAATAATCCGTTTATTTTCTATATTTTAAGGGATATTGTTAATTTTTGTAACGGATGGAGAGCCTATAAATAGAGGTCAATTGTAAACTCAAGCATTCAATACAAATTGAGCAATTACTCAAATATTCTTGAGAATTCTCTCTCTCCCTTTTTATTGTTCAGTTTATTTTTTTAGTGTGAGAAAAAATTTCCTTACATTTTGATGCTTTCATTGAGAGCTGAAATTTCCACGTAGTCATCAACCCTGCAGATCAACCCGCATAGCCGACGGGAGTGCATGATATGATCCAGACCATTTTGACTGGGATGCAAGGTATGGAGAGTCATAATAGTGAAGCACTACAGAATACATGGTAAAATGTGCAGGAACAGATCGTTACGTTGCAACGGGAGATAGCGGAGACAAGAATAGAAGTGAATCAAATGACCGTGGTGCAAGAACGGGAAGCGGGCACACCAACAACCAAAATTGGTAGCTAGCCATAACGCCTGTCATGAGGAAATTAAAGTCACTTCACGTGACAAAGGAAAATGAGATGGAGATGCGAACGGGCCCGTAGAGCCAATAACGGAACCTGCAGAGGAAACGATGTTGGAACGTAAAATTCTTGAGATGAGAAAGTTAGGAGCGAACAGAGTTATGGACTTGGAGACTTTAACCCGCTCCCCCTTATGTCCGGAGTTTTTGGCCGCTCCTGTGCTAAAAAAATTGTGGCCCCTAAGTTCAAGTGTTATGAAGTTTCGTCAGATCCTATAGACCATATCCATCGTTTCAAGAAAGTAATGGAGCTTTATCAACATGAGGATGAATTGATGTGCCAGATGTTCCTAACTATGTGGACAGGAACACGTTAAAGTTGTATCATTCTCTACCCCCTTTCTCAATTGATAGTTTTGCTAGAATGTCTTCTGTTTTCCAGAAGTAGTATTACACCTACCGGATGATGATGGAAGATTCAAAATACCTTTTGACGATCGTAATTAAAAAAGGAGAATCGTTACGAGATTACATCCATTACTTCAAGGATGAAATGGTGAAAGTGGAAAATTGTGATGATCGTGTGGCTATACTAGCATTTAAATGTGGTTTAGATCCTAACTCCCAATTGTTCGAGGATCTATCCAAGAATAAACCCCTTACGATGGAAGATACTTTCCTCATGATGTAAACATACATAGTCCTAGAGGAAGAGTGAAAACGTATTCATGAGCTGATTGAGCAGCATAATTCAGTGCAGCGTAAGGATGATGACAACACAAGAACGAGAAAGCGCAACTTCGAAAAAAGAAGACAGAGAGAAATGGGGCGACTTAAAAAAAAGGTCAAGACTAGCTGGATGAGTCCACCCCAAGGATAAGGTCTAGACCCTACTGACCATCTATGCAAATCAGATTCTCGAGGTTATCAAGGATAAACCATGGCTAAGACTGCCCCATCCGATTATGAAGGAGCCAAGTCAGAGAGATAAGGAAAAATATTGCCATTATCATCAGAGTGTAGGCCATGAGACAAAAGATTGCTACCAACTGAAGGACTACATTGACAAGCTTGTTCAGGAAGAACATTTGAAGGAGTTTGTCATGAGATGAGACCAATCGAGGAGGGACAAAAACAAAGAGCGCCCTAGGGAAAAGGAACCACTAAGGATAATGGATACAATTATTGCCTTGATAGAGTCAGAGGGTACAATGAGGAAAGAAAGGAAGATTCATTGAAAAATGTCGGTTGTCGAACTAAATGATGACACAGGAGAAGCATCTAGAAGTTTACCGATTATTTTTATGAGAAAATCACTAGGCACGAAGGACATAATGACACACTGGTGATCACCATTCAAATTGGAAATTGTTTACTACAGAGAGTTTTGATTGATGATGGAAGTGCAGTTAATATACTCCACCGCTCAACACTTGAGAAGATGGCCATAGATGCCCTGAAGCTGCGTGGTGCGGGGTAACCACTCATTGCATTCAACAAAACCATAACATATTCAAAAGAGATTTTATCACTTCAGGTGTGGGCGGACCCGTTCAACCACATCGCTGATTTTGTGGTCGTTGACACACGATCTCCCTATAATGTAATTCTGGGGAGAACATGGATTCACAATATGAGAGTTGTCCTGTCAACCTACTGCCAAACCTTGAAATATTCGTCACCAGATGGAGTACGGACCATTATAAAGGATCAAGTGTCGGCCAAATGTTGCACAGTCTCAACACTTGATTCTGTGATAAAGAAGGACTTCCCTGTTCTTGAGAACGAAGAAGAAAAGGCTGAACAATAGTAACTAAATGAGGATGAACCAGGCGAGAGCAATCCAAGGTACAAAGCCGGGAGCGAAACCAAACCCGTAGATTTGAGAAATTAAAGATAATAACAACGGGAGCTAGAGTGATTGAAGCAGAAAAGGCAGAGCATACAGAGTTTCTCAGGAAAAATATGTATATTTTCACGACTACTGCCGTAGAAATGTCAGGTATTGATGAATTGATAATTTTCCAGAAACTTAATGTTAATCCTTTCGTTAAGCCTATGAAAGAGAGTAAGTATCTTTCGCTCTCGAAAGCAAAGTGGCTATGAACAAAGACGTGGAGAAACTGCTCGAAGCCGGGTTCATCAGAGAAGTCAGCTACCCGGAGTGGCTAGAAAATGTTGTGATGGTAAAAGAGATGAACAGAAAGTGGAGAATCTGTGTGGATTTTACGAACCTAAATAAAGTTTTCCCAAATGATTATTACCCATTGCCAAGGATCGGTCAAATGATGGACGCTATGTCCGCACATAAGCTCCTAAGCTTCATGGATGCTTACTCTAGGTATAATCAGGTGAAAATGTTTCGATCTGATCAAGAAAAGAAGTCTTTTATTACTGACTTTGGAATATTTTGCTATACCGTAATGCCATTTGGCTTGAAAAATGCAGGAGCGACGTATCAAAGGTTAGTTAACGAAGTTTTTGAAAGGCATATTGGAAAAATGATGGAATTTTATGTTGACGACATACTCATAAAGGTAGAAAAGAGAGTGGATCGTATTCACAACCTAAAGGAGGCTTCTCTGCCCTGAAAGAAAGCAACATGAAATTAAATCCAAAAAAGTGTACTTTCATAATGGCAGTGGGGAAATTTCTAGGACATCTGGTGAATAGCATGGGGATAGAGATCAACCCAGATCAAATAAAGGTGATCATGGAAGTAAAATCATCGCAATAAAAAAATAAGATCCAAAGCTTGACGGGAAAGTTAGCAACATTGAATAGGTTCTTTTCCAGATCAATAGAAAAGTGCAGATCATTCTTCGCCAAATTAAGAAAGAATTCTAGACTTTAGTGGGATGAAGAGTGTGAAGAGAGAATTTTAGCTTCACCTCAACTATTATCATAACATTTACTAGTAGAAGTACTGTCTCTTTAGACCAGTCTATTTTGTAAGTGCGACACTCGTCAGAACAGAAGGGGAATGTCAAAGACCAGTCTATTTTGTAAGCAAAAGTTTTGCAGCTGCAGAAGCTAGATACGGAAAAATGGTGAAGCTGGTACTTGCTTTGATTGTTGCTTCAATGAAGCTCAGACATTATTTTCAGGGACACCCAGAAATGTGGTAATGAAATTCCTAATAGGAGTCTTATACAGTCCCCGAGATAACTGAAAGACTTGCAAAGTGGGTAATAGAGTTAGGGGAATATGACATCCAATATGCCCCATGCACTTCCATAAAGGCACAAGTCTTAGCTAGCAGAATTTACTTACGAAGACAAAGAGCATGATTCCATAGTGATGGAAAGGGGAGAGGACACCTGGACTCTATTTGTAGATGGACCATCAAATCATCATGGAGCCAGAGCGGGAGTGGTAGTTCAGACACCATATGGAAAAAATTTCGAACAAGCTTTGTCATTCGATTTTCAAGCATCAAACAATGAAGCAGAGTACGAGGCACTGTTAGCTGGACTAGGCCTCATGAATGAATTCAAGGTAACAAGTATAAAAATATTATATGATACAATGTTAGTTGCTAACCAAATCACAGAAAAATACAAGGAAAATGGTAGTAAAATGGCAGAGTATTTTCAGAGTGCCAAGGAAATGTTACAATTTTTCAAAATCTATGAGATTACGCAAGTTCCGAGGGCAGAAAACTCGAGAGTAGAAGCTCTAGTAAATTTGGGATCATTGGCCCAATTCCCATTCAAAAGAACTATTATCATAGAATATCTTAGCGAGCCAAGTACAAAGACACCCATACAAGTGGGAGTCACAGTGGGGAATGATAAATATGACTGGCAGAAGAGCATTGTACAATACCTCCTCTACTAGGAGCTCCCAGCTAATAACATGGAAGCCCATATGCTACAGCAACGGAGCATAAGGTATACCATGATCGATGGGCAGTTGTATAGAAGGTCATTCTCAGGACCGTATCTCAAATGTATTTCCCCAACGGAGGCCAAGTACGTAATGGCCGAAGTACACGAAAGAACCTGTGGGAACCATTCAGACGAGACTTCATTGGCCAACAAGTTATTGAATGAAGGGTACTGGTGGCCAAATATGCAAGAGGAAGCTAAGTCTTTTGTAAAGAAGTGTGAAAAGTGCCAACAATATGCTCCCGTTCCGAAGATGGCTCAAGAAGAATTACAAACACTGGTGAGCCCTGGCCATTCATGCAATGGGGAATCAGTGTAGTTGGGTCACTACTGGTGGCTCCTGCTTAGAAGAGGTTATTTCTGGTCGTAACTGACTACTTTACAAAGTGGATAGAAGCCGAAGCGTTAGCAAGAGTACGAGAAGAGGAGGTAAGGCAATTATTATGAAAAGATATTGTTTATAGGTACGGGATCCCTAAAGTGCTTGTTTATGATAACGGGCTTCAGTTCACTGGAAGTCAAGTGAAAAGATTTTGTGAGGACCTTCAGATAAAGAATAGACTATCAACTCCTTACTATCGTCAAGGCAACGGGAAAGCAGATTGATCAAAGATAACAATACTGGAAAATCTAAAAACACGGTTGGAAGCTGCCAAAGGGAAGTAGGTTGAGGAATTGCCTTCAGTTCTTTGGGCGTACCAGACAATACCACGAGATCTGACTGGAGAAACACCTTTCGCCCTAACATTTAGGGCAGAAGTTGTCATACCGAGTGAAATTGGGTGCCCCACTGTGAAATCAAGAATAAATGAAGTCACAAACGCAGAAATGGATGATTGGAAGTTTGAACTTTTTAGAGGAAAAGAGAGAGAGGCAGCTCTGTTGAGAATGGCCAATTACAACCAGAAAAGAATAAAGTACTTCCAAAAAGAGTCAAAGGACCATAATTTCAAACATGAGATCTTATGCTAAAGAGAATTTTTCAGTCAAATGAAGCTAAATTGAGGCCGAATTGGGAAGGACTTTTCATAGTCAAAGCAGTTAGAGGAAATATATCTTACTATTTAATGACCAACGAGGGAAATGACTTATCTAAGCCTTGGAATGCTTTACATTTATGAAAATATTATGTGTAATTTATTCTCTTTTATAGTGAAAACATTTATATCCGTGATTTTTCCCGGTTAAGGGTTTTTCACGTAAAAGTATGGTGTTCATTATTCTTTTCTTAAAAATCAAACGAAACGAGCCCCTGAGCTATAAAAGAGTTTAATTCCATGAAGGTTATTGTCTCTTGTATCGTCTTCGAAAGAAAATTGGCCCTGGAGCTCACAAAGAGCTTAAGTCCATGAAAGTACTCGCATTCTGAAGGAAAATGGGCCCATGAGTTGCCAAAAGGCTTAAGTCTGTGAGAAATAATGTCTACAACATCACCCCTAACAGAAACCAAAAATGGAAAGAAAGGGAGAAATTTAAAAAGAGAGGAGTGAAAAGGGAAAAGAAATGAAAGTTGCCAAGAAAGAAAGCTTCAAAGCAGCAAAATTTGGGAGAATGGAGAAAAAACTATCTAACACTTGCAATGGGAAAGAATGAAGTACTGAAAGATCATAAGTTACTAAAACAGTTTCATTTCCATTGATAATGGAGAAATATTACAAAGAAAGGAAAATGAGAAAACAAATATTACAACTACAAAAGTAAATAGAACAACTGAAGTGGTAACGACCACTGGATCCTTCTCTGAGGTATCCTTTTCAGCAACAACAATGGGAATGGCAGACGACTCAAGGGCTTTGGCAACATTATCTTCTGTTGAAGCATTCATGGATTCCTCAAGTTCTGGAACGAGAGCCTACTTAAGAGGATGGTTTACTTGGGCATCTCTATAGCCAGCGCTATAGACAAGTATCTCCCCTTCCTCAAATAGAGCCTATTACTCCATTTCAAAAGCCTGCTCCCGTTCAACGACTTCATCCCTAGCTTACTCAGCTTCGACTTTTGTCTTCTCAGCATCGACCAAAGCCTTCCTTTTAGCTTCAAAATCCTCAACCACCTTCCTTTCTTCAGCCGCAGCAACCTCTACGTCATAAGCCATCCTCTCTAAAGCTTTTTGGAGTTTAGCCTCATTCGCTAAGTATTTCTCCTTTTCAGCTTAAAGACGAGCAACGACTGAGTTTGCCTCTATAAACTCCCTCCGGAGAGTCATCAAAGCCTGGTTTCGAAGATGATGATGCTCCTGAAGACCGTTGTGATGGATAATAACCTGAAAAGATGAAAAACAAACTAAGTATAGAAGAGTATAACTTCAGAAAATAAGAGAAGGAAGAGAATGATTATAGTGGGAAAATTGGGACCTAGTGCAGAAGGAGGATCAGAGTTCAAAGGAGGAGCCTCGATTTATGTTACAGAAGCGCTAGGAGTGGGAGGAGCAGGCGAGAGCTCTGAGTGGGATGAGCTCGAAGTGTCAATCTAAGACCTCTTCTCAACGAGACCAACGAGCTTGCTGCGGAGTCTTTTCATCATCCTTATGCCAGCTTTCACTCAGTCAAACAGCTTTTGATCGTCCGACGAACTTGATGAACCTAAAGAGTTGAAATGGTTAGAAACAGAACTTAAAAAGGAATTGGAATGTCTCTGGAGTGAATGTAATAGCAACGAAAACCGGAGCAGAAACAAGAATATGAGCAGGATTGGCTTCTCTTCGCAAATCAAGAAGCACTTAGCTGCAAGATGGAAAGCAGCGGTGATCTTTTCCACTGACTCTCTGGAAAGGTAAGGCTTCGAATTTTTTCTTAACTGCAAAAGAAAAGTCCATTAGCCAAACATGAGAATAATTAATAAAAAAAAAGGTGGAAAAGAATGAAAAAGATAAAAATGGAGGCGAGAACTGGAGTTCTAGCAACTTACTGAAACTTGCCGATTTCTTTAAAATTGTCCAGCGGCCATGACCGCCCTAGTTCTTGCCAATCAAGATAGTATCTCGTTCCCAGCCTTTGTCTCCTTTCGGGATCTTAGTGATCATATTTCCTCTTTTCTCAGATGGACGAGGGGGGGTAAGGTAATAGCTCATATCTCGGTGTTTTACTATGTAGCAGTAAAAGATTTAATCTATCCCTAAACCAAAATTATATCTTCTATTTAAGACCTCAATACCAAGAAGAATCCTATAAGAGCACGGGGTAAACTGTGAAGGGGCAAGACCTACTCTATGGAAAAATTCTGAAAGAAAAGGAGAAAATGGAAGCCTAAGACCTAGGGTTATGGACATTGGACTACAAGAAACCTCTATGGATTCACTCTATCCCAAGAAACCTCTACGGACTCACAATCTCCCAACACACAAATAACATCTAGATGAATTGCCCAAATTCATCTTGAGTCCAGACTAGAGGGACTGGAACTTTAACTCAGCCATAATCCCATGAACAGGAAAAAAGAAAAAAGAAGATGAAAAAGGAACTTACAGGTTCAAATGCCAGAAAGTGAAGAAAAGGACTGAAGGAGGTCTTATATAGGCCGCAGACTTTAAAAGAAATTGGAAAATGCCCCTTTCTAAAATGGGGCAACGATGAGATGCCTACAATAATTATTGATGAACATATGCAATCGATAGCGTAACCACGCGGCTAGCAACATAGGGAGATGAGACTGACAATGTAAGAGGTGAATAGACGCAACCGTTGATGAATGGAGAAATGACAGCTCGCAACGGAAAATAGATTTTTCTGCTAAAGGAAAATATATGATCATGTTCAAGGAGCATCGAAAATGAGAATGAGAATTTGAAACGGCGGAGAACAGGAAGATGAGGGGATGTTTTTCAAAAAGCGTGAATGACGAAGAAACGTGACTGACTCGTCACAACTGACGTGAATGGAAGCGTGACAGGTGGAAAAGGAAGCCGCATACCCTGATAAAATCAGAAGATTTCCTGGGAAGATGAATCGGCTGAAAAATCGGCATAAATAAATGCACTAGAAGGCGTGTACGAACACAAAAGACATGGAATGACGAAGTGTAATTATGGCAATCCGTTCTTCAAGAAACACTTTAGTATTGCATATTAATTTTACTATGTAATATTAAATGTAATTAGGTCAAATGAACAGGTAAAAATCTTTGTGGAGCCACGTAAGCGGGACAAGACTAATCAGAAAGGGGCAGGTAAACTACCACAGTGGCGAAGCGGAAAAAGCCAATCTAAATTGTCGATCTCACCGAATCCCATCAGACGGTTCAAGCTTGATCAATCGTTGATATAGATAAACTAAGTTCGATTAGTTGTTAGTATAGATGAATTAAATCTGATATGATAAGCTCTATCATTGAAGAATATTTCGTTTATTCTCTGTATTTTAAGGGATATCGTTGAATTTTATAAGGGGTTGAAAGTCTATTAATAGAAGTCAATTGTAAACTCAAGCATTCAATACAAATCTAGCAATTACTCAAATATTCTCGAGAATTCTCTCACTCACTTTTTATTGTTCAGTTTATTTTTTAAGTGTGAGGAAATTTTCCCTTACAACACCCTCAAAGCCATCACGCCTTCTGCCTTCGAGACGACAAATTGGATCTAAACTGTAACTTTTGTTATTATTTTCTTTTCCTTTTTAATCGGTGGTTGATTTTATGCCAAATTTGTGTCGTTGTTATTCTCTCCAATTGCTGGAGCTGTTGCTAAATTGATTCGGGGAGAAAGTTATCACAAAGTTGTTATTGAATCTGGGTCATCAAAGCGCACACTAAGTGTTTGACAGAAAGTTCCATTTTGAAGTTGCATATGTATAGTCCATTTGAAGCTGTAAATTTTGGCACCTGCACACTATCAGCATAACAAAGGAACATTGGATTTACACAATCAGGTAAATTTGTTCTAATCTATTTTTTAGTTATGGCCTCTAAATCTATTAGCCATGAACTTAGCAAAACTGAAAAATTAAAAGGCACTAATTTTTCAACTTGGAAAAGGAGAATTAGACACATTCTATATCAAGACAAAGTAGAATACACAATTAATTCTCCAATCCTTATTCTAGACGATAATGCATCTGCTACCATAAGAAGAAATTATGAAAAAAAATTAGAAGATGATATAAGTGCTAGGGAAATCATGTTCACTTACATGGAACCTGATGTTGAAATAATGTTTGAAGAACATAAAAGTGATAAGAGCATGTTTGATTCTATTTCTATTGTTTATGGTACTTCTTCTGAATCATACAATTATTAATTGAAGATTATAATGGAGCAAAAATGAAAGAATTTGATTCTATAGTTGAACAAATGAATAAAATGATTGTACTTGCTACGGATTGAGATGAAAGATGTGGAAGCTTACACCCATCGTGCATACATGAATATTAATAACACTTATTGTGATGTTTTAGGAGTTGGTACTGTCAAACTCCAGAATCACTCTTCTTTCAGACGTGCTCTATGTTTCAAATATTCGAAAGAATATTTTGTCTATTTTACAACTTGATGAAAAAAAAAACCCCTGTTGGAAACGATAACTATCGTTTAAATCTCACTCAACGCCATGCTAGAAACATGTACCTCTTTACCATCTAAATTACCACCATCAATATTGACTTTCATCGCTATTGACTTTCATGGCCTTAATTGAGTGAAAATCACCTATAATTCCTCTTATCTTCTACTCTTAAGTTCTTAACATTGATGGAGAAATAGTAGAAAAATTTCACTCAATGTCAACCTAGAAACATGTACCTCTTTACCATCTAAATTACCACCAGAAATATTTGCAACATTAGAAAATTTACTGTCGATAGCACAATTTAGGACTCGTTTCGTGCTATCCTGATTTGTTGTACTCTTATTTTAATTATGTTGTAATTGAATTATCATGTTAATTTGGAGTAATCTTTAAATTAAGATAGAATCTTAGTTTATAATTTCTTGAGGCAGATGAATTATAACAGAGAATGTGAGTAATCATAATTTACATTGTAATTGCATTCTAATATCAAATAAAATTACTTTCGTATTCTCATATGAAATAAATAAAATATCGCTTGATTCTTTTAAGGTCTCTCACATCTTATTAATTTAATTATAATTTATTTTATTAAAGTTTAGTCTAGTATTATTAATTTATCTAAATATTAACCACACATAATTTAAAATTAAAGTTAAAATCAAACGTCAAAAAATACTTCTTTACATAATATAACTGAAAAGGCGTTTAAATAATTTTATATTATTTAAAAAAATTTACAACAAAATTTCACTCATACTAAATATAGCAATCATAAAATGACACTCGTCATTTCATATATTACAATGCACAACTAAACATGACAACTATATTTTGTTAGTAACTGAAATGCAATTGCAATGATCATTCTAGATGGCCTCTTAACCTAAACTTGATGCAAAGTAGGTGCAAGAAAGAGTTGCAAGCAACAGTAGCCTCGGCTTGGCAGAAACAACTCATATAACTTATCCTTAAGCTTCCCTCAAAGAAGAGTAATCCATGTGGCAAGTCATTAACAAAACGAATATGTGGGTACATAACAAATATAGGGTTACCTGAGGTAAGTTTAGAAACATTAATTAAGTTCTTCTTAGTATCATTTACATTTTGTATATGACTGAGCTTACGAGGATAGAGTTGTGAATTGAGGGAGCTTACCATGTCCCACAATAAGCTTACCATGTCCTTGATACTCATTTGTGCTACACTCGTATTGCCCGATTTTGTTGTGATGTGTTTGGTTGCAACAATGCTGCATACCATGAATCATCATTGATTGTCTACGAGGCCTGCTATAAAAGCACTAAGGCTAAGGGCTCGTGAACAATACTTTTGATTTTCTTAAGGAACTTGCCTAGAGGTTTGATGAACACCTGGGAAGTTCCTGCCAAACCTAAACTAGAAGACTGCAGCAGTGTCACCTACTTTGTTGCACACTTGAAAATTCGCAATGCTGCCAAAAGTTCTACCGTCACATTTATAAAAACACAAAGGGACAACTCAAAATGTGTTCCCTGGAAAAACTGTGTTGTTGCCTAAAACATTTGGAAACATACATGCTTCACGTTGAGTAACTTGATCTCCTACACACAACACAAACAAGAAACTCAATAGACAAGTTACACCAGTGGGGTGATAGTCTTGTCAAAGAACCTCCAATGCCTTGTGGAAATTTAAGTATAACTCCTATAAAACTGACCTGAACTTACCTCTCTTGGAGGGGGTATTTATAGGTGTTGCTAACTTTGGCAAGACTTGTTGATGATGCTATTGGATCATTTCATTGTGTTGTGAATGATTTAGAAAAAAAGTGTCATTTAACACCTTTGTCTCACAAGCTAACATGAATAGGTCATGTTGACATGGGTGATGACAATTGGGATAAAAAGGTATAATGATCCAGTAGGTTGTTGTCACGTGAAATATTTCATTTTTGGTTATAATGATTAAGTTAATATAGTGTGAGCAGTCCGACCTGAAGTTAAAGCTTCTTGGCTGTTGAGTTACAGACTTTTAATATACAAACTAAACATCAAACTAGATGGTCAACAAAAAATCTCACGTCGACGATAGACTAGAGTCCTTGATCTACCGTGTTGGATTAATGACACCATCTATGCTATTCTTTGAGTGAGCTCTTAACATGATTAGCTCATCCATAAGCTATCATGAAATGCCCACAACATTTACCCTAGTCATTGAGCTTAGCTAGAAGGCTGATCGGTTTATTATATTTTCCTCTCCTATCCAATTTAGTCAATCTTCTATACCAATTTTTTCAACACAGCATTTTGGTTTTGTCTTTATCTTTGTTAATTTCTTGAACTTGAACCACAATATTTTAATTAATTACTTATCGGAAGAAGCTGGACCAATGCCTGCACCGGCAACGAATGGCAGCTGCCACAAGGCGTGGACTGTTTTTTTCCCTTCACCTAAATGAAAATTTGAAGAAAAAATAGATGTAAGGATGTTGTTTGACTTTTTAAAAAATCGGCGATAGTTCATGGAAATATTAAAAAAAAGTAAATAAACTATTTTTTAAATCAAAGGTAAATTTTATTAAAAAATATATAATATATATAAATACGACGGGCATACCCACGTACTAACACGCACTACATTGCTACAACTTAGAGGTAGATTGATCGGTTCCGTCGGTTCTTTATATATGTTTGGTTCGGTTCGAAAAAAATCATCAAATCGAATTTTCGGTTCAGTTTAGATTTTTAGTAATTTTCAAACCGAACCAAGATATTAATTTTATATTATTTTTTATTTTTATATATAATTTCATATAAAATCGAACTGAAATAAAATTTTTATTTTATATATATTTTTTTCAATAATATCATTTAAAAATTATTGTTAATCAATAATACTGAATCGAACAATCAAATCAAATCGAACCGAAACTCACGATTCAATTCGGTTTGATTCTTATTACATTCATGATTCAGTTTTATCGTCGAACCGAACCGTAAATATGTCTAAATAAGTATAATGTAGTCATTTTGAATATCTTGAAGACTAGACGATCTTGAAGACGTGAGGCCTTGTTTGGAAACAGCTTTTTAATTTTTTTTTTTACTTCTTAAAACAAATTTCGTTAGGAAACATGAAAAACAAAAAAAAAAAAAACTAAAACTAAAAACTGTGTTCAGAACACAATTTTTTTACTTTTTCCTTCCCCTCTCACTCCAGTTCATGTATTTCTTTTCCTTAAATCTTCAATATTTCTTCTTAAATCTCATTCATCCCTAAATTTCACAACGATTGTTGACAAAAAATAGAGACGTATTTCTCATACCCATTTTATTTTCTCATCTTCTTTTTCCTCGAACTTGAACATGAGGCTATCGTCGTTTTGGCTCAGAATACCAAATTTTATACGTCCCAAAAGATCTACACGCGTACCCCCATCGACTTCGATTCTATCATTCCTTATGAGTTTTAATTTTAAGCACATTATTTAAAGTACTCTTTTGTTGTCAATGGTGAAAAGAGCTTGGAATTGTAGTCATACCCACCATTGATTCAGAGAACAAAAATCAAAGAAAGAAAATGGATTCGAGCTTTCGCGTTTTAAACCTTCGTTTTCCCCGTTAATGTTGATCTTTTGCTGAAACTCTAGCTCTGATTCGAAGGTTTTGGCTCGGGAGGTCTGAGCTCTATTTGGGAGTGTGGGTGTATTCAGCTTCCCTGTGTTGTAGACTCTGTTTTGGTGTTGAGGGCAAAGCTTGGTCCCCGCTCTGTAGAGCTATGGATCTTAATGAGAGAGAGAAGGTGGTTGGTGGAGTGTTATTTATGTTTCTTGGTCATTTAGGGCTTTTAAAAATAAAAAATTTCAGATATTTTAATGTTCTGTTATCTTATTTAAAAAAAATTCTGATGGTATAATAAAATGATGTTATATAATTTATTATAAATAAGATAACTAAAAAAAATTGAATCATGACTTTTACCTTACAATACACCTTTTCATTGAGTCCACGTATCCATACCTTGATCCCTTGGAACGATTAGAAAGAAAACAAAAACTGGAACAATAAGAAAGTCAAAAACACAACATAGAACTAAAAGGAAAGACAAAACAAGGAAATTTGCCGGGAGTACACCCCTTAAAAACTCAATTTACTAAATATACTCCATCACTAACTTTCGTTGAAGTATATTTCTGACCCACATTTTATTCAAACTAAGCAGATGAAGATATCAAATTACCCTTTCACGAATTTCAAAAAAACAAAAAAAAAACAAATTAAATCAGTCATCAGTACACATTTTCGAAAGTAACTTCCCCAATGATCAATCTCGACTCTTTGTGTACCCACACATTTCTTCGTGTACTCTCACATTTCTACATTTTCTCTTACTCGAAATCACAACAATCTCTCTTTATTTCTCAAAATCGCAACATCTCTCTATGGATATCATTCAAACTTCGTCTCTCACAACAATGTATGTTTATTTCTCGTGTTTCTGGGTTTTTGGCCTTTTCTCGAGTTTCTGGGTTTCTGTCTAGGGTTTCTCGAGTTTCTGGGTTTCTGTCTAGGGTTTCTCTAGGTTTCTAAGTTTTTCTCTAAGGTTTTTGGGTTTCTGTCTCCTCCTCTCTATGCTTGAATACTTCATGAGCTCGTCTCGAATACTTCATGATGTTTCAAGAGGTTCGTGAATACCATCATGAATTGCTGAAGACATTACAGTATACACCATGAACCTCTTGATATATCTTGAACACTTCATGATGTTTTATAAGATGACTACAAGATCGTCTTGTAAAATATCATGAAGTGCTCAAGATGTTCATGATGTCGTCTTGAGCACTACACGATATAGTATAAGGCAATCTTCTAGTCATCTTGTACACTACACTATGACTATAATATAGTCGTGTAATACATCGTGTAGTGTACAAAATGACTACACGATCATCTTGCAATACATTGTGTAGTGTTCATGTCATATTGAGCACTACACGATGTAATACAAGATGATCTTGTAGTCATCGTGTACACTACACAATGTATTGCACGACGATATTGTATTCATCGTGTAGTGTACAAGATGATTATAAGATCGTCTTGTACTACATTGTGTAGTGCTCAAGGCGATATGAACACTACACGATGTAGTACAAGATGATCGTGTAGTCATCTTGTACACTACACGATGTATTACAAAACTATCTTGTAGTCACCGTGTAGCGTACAAGATGACTAAAAGATCTTCTTGTACTACGTTGTGTAGTGCTCAAGACGATCATGTGGTCATCTTGTACACTACACGATAACTACAAAATCATCATGTACACTTCAATTCTCTAATCTTATGTCTATATCTTTACACTACATGGAAGTTCTATAGGTTATGAAATCATCAAAATACAACTAAGATACGTCCATGACATGAACAAAATTCCCAGAACTAGGGTAAATGCAACATATAATTGCTGGTTGTCGCGGCGTGTGCGCGACAAAAGCGTGGAGATGCGTGACCATTAAAAAAAATTAACTTTTAATAAAAATCAAATCTTTTAATAAAATAAAACTTGCGCAATGCCACGATAACCAAATAAAATTTTTTATTGAAAACTCTTTTTCAATCAGTCATGATCTATTATATATTTATAAGGTAAATTGACAACATACAAGGTTAGGAATCATATACCTCTTGTAGTCTATGTCAAGTGTCCTTGCAAAAACTGATTGATTCTTCGTTCCCACGAAATCGTTTCAACGATCAGTAGACTCTGAGATCCACACCAAGATCTTCCAAGTCAATCCTCAACGCACTAGGACGTGTGTGGGCACGTAAAATATTACAAGACATTTTTTCTGTCTCTAGATGTTCTCAACACATGAGATCTAGAAAATTACTCAAAAAGATTTTAGTGAGACGATTCTCTAAAAGAATGTGATGATCATTCTTTTAGAGATTTGATTAACATTTAATCGTAGAAGAAAAACTCTTTGACACCAATCGTATTCTCAATTCAACTCTAAATAGACGAATTGATGATCTGATCAAGTCATTCTTACCTCTTCTTTCAACAACCAAGGTCATTAGAAGAATATATGTATATATTATAGATAATGGCGTATCAGTATTTTTAGGGATAAACTGAAATAATATTTAATTATAAAATTACCAATTGCAGTGGGACCCACTATAATTGTGCACAGCTGGAGTGCCACATGACACTGCAGTGTGCCCTCAGCCAGCACAGTGCCTCATGGCACCACTGTAGTGTCATGTGGCGCTACAATGTGGCACACTCACTATTGTAGTGCAACGTGACACCACAGTAGCCATGTCAATTTTTGATACTCTATCAGTGATTGAAACGTGGCAATTACTGCGAATTAAATATTTATTTTAATCAGATAATTATCTAAATATCAGTTAATTCAAAATTAACATATTTAATTATTCCTATCAACTAATGTATCTGTTATTCCACAAATAATAGATTTAGTTAATTTAAATTATTATCTAATAATAATTTAATTATCTAATTTCACAAATTATATATTCTGTCTCACTTATCGATAATTAAACAAGAATCGATAATTATTTATATATATAATTTTTAAAAATTATATTTACATATATAAATAATTCAATTAATTAATCACACCTAATTATCTCATAATTATGTACTTGCCAGGAATAAATTTTTTTTTACAAGTCAGTCATTTTCTCATGTCCTGAAATATTCACACTCTAGACAGCGTGATATAGAGGTGACCTGAAGATCATGGACCTATAATCCTAAGCTCCAATAAACTAGATTATTAATTAAACTCTTTAATTAAATAATCTTATATATTAATTTCATTACTATTCCAGTATAAATATAGAATTGCACTCTTAGAGATTATAAAATGTATTTACAGAGTATTCTTATATAGTCCACTGACATAATCATTTCATATTGTTATGTCCTCCAATTATTGGTTCCTAAATTAGAACGGATCAAATTACCATTTTACCCTTCTAATTACCTCTTGACCTTAAGTACCAATAATCCACAAGTGAATCTCTAATCTATAATTTTATTATGAATTTGAGCTCAATAACCATTTACTTATAGAATTAACACTTAAGAGAACCAATATACGATCCATTAGAAAAACTTATATTCTAAATCTTGTAAAATCATGTCCCCAGTCATTCACATCACTGAATCTCTAAAATAAAAGTCATTAGCCTAATTAACAACAAACTTTAATGAGTGAATCAAAAGATCCAATAGATTTGCATAGGAGTTCATGACTACTCAGGATTCAGACTGATCTACATATGATCATCGAATTAATATGCATTAAATCTTTATGATAAACGGTACGATAATAAAAATATTAATTCACATTGGTCATGTAATATATAATCTTATTATATAAAGTACTTTCACTAAAATGTCTATCCACATCAATGATATGGATCTAGATCACACGCATTCATAATGCTTAGTGAACCGTACTAGTAATCATTCATTATATTATCAATAGTTTAATATGTTGCTGACTATTTTATTCATTATATATGATCTTAATCCTCTTGTATTAATATAAGATCATAGTCTCATTAATGAATATAGAATTTTCAGATATTCTTATAAATTATTTAATAATAATTTAAAAGAATAATTGTAAGAATAATGTAATCATTTTTAAATTTCATATCAAAATGTCAATACACATGCTTTGAGGGCATAACTCCCAACAATCTCCCATTTGCCGTAAAGAAAATGTGGCATCTCTCTTAATCTCATGTTACGCACGTGACCCTCAAATGACTTCATAGAAAGTGTTTTTGTAAAAGGATCAGCTAGGTTCTCTTCTGATGCTATCTTCATAACAGTCACATCCCCTCGATGCACAATCTCTCTTACAATGTGATATTTCCTCTCTATGTGCTTTCCCCTCTTGTCTCTCCTCGGTTCCTTGAAATTCGCCACCGCCCTACTGTTATCACAGTTTAGGATCAGTGACTTGTCCATATCTGAAACTGCTTCCAGATCAGAATGAAATTTTCTGAGCCTTACCGCCTCTTTCAGAGCTTCACAAGACGTTATATATTCAGCTTCCATAGTGGAATCTGCAATGCTGGATTGTTTCATATTTCTCCAGACTATAGCTTCTCCACCTAGGGTGAATATTGATCTAGATGTCAACTTTTGACTGTCTTTGTCTAATTGAAAATCATAATCAGTATATCCAATGGGGTTCAGGTCTCCACCTAAATAAACTAGCATAAAGTTTCTCATTCTCCTAAGATACTTGAGAATGTGCTTTACTACAATCTAGTGTTCCAAACCTGGATTCAATTGATAACAACTGGCCATTCCTACTGTATGATAGATGTTCGGTCTCGTACACAACATGGCCTACATGAGACTTTCAATTGCTAAAGCATAGGAAACCTTTCCTATATCCTATACCTTCTGAGGTGTCTTAGGACATTGTTCCGGTCAGTTGTTGACCTTTCTTGGAATTCTTCATAGAGAATCTCTCCAGCACCTTATCAATATAAGATGCCTGAGAAAGTGCCAAGAACTTATTTTTCTATCCCTTAGGATTTGGATGCCTAAAACATAGCTTGCTCCTCCCAAATCTTTCATTTGAAATTTTTCAGTTAACCACTTCTTTACTTTTGACAAAGTTTCTACATCATTCTCAATGAGTAGAATATCATCAACATAAAGAATTAAGAAAATCATTATCTTATCTTTGGTGTATTTATAAAAACAGGTTTTATCAACATTTTGCTCGAAACCATAAGATTTTATAATCTTATCAAAGGTAAGATTCCAAGATCTAGATGCTTGCTTTAATCCATAAATAGATTTAAGCAACTTGCATACTTTTTATCTTGCTCCTTTTTTACGAACCCTTCTGATTGCATCATATAGATGCTTTCTTCAAGAGAGTCATTCAGAAAAACTATCTTGACGTTCATTTTCTATATCTCATAGTCAAAACTAGCGCCTATGGACAAAATGATGCGAATGGATTTTAGCATGGCCACATGGGAGAATGTCTCTTCATAATCGACTACCTCCCTTTGTGTATAGCCATTGGCTACTAACCGTGCCTTGAAAGTCTATACTTTCCCATCTGCACCTTTTTTATTTTTGAATATTCATTTACATCCAATGGGTCTGACATCTTCAAGAGGATCTACAAGTTCTCAAACGCAATTGAAATACATAGATTCCATTTTCTGGTTCACGGAATCTTGTCATTTCTCCTTTTAAGGATCATTTATTGCTTCTTCATAAGATAATGGATCGTCCTTATTAGTTTCTAACACTAGGACATGTGCCTCTAGTTTGTAGTGAACTGGTTGTCTCATAATCCTCCCACTACAACGTTGCACCGAGGTTTCCTTTGCAGAAACTGTGGTTTCTCTAGTTTATCGTTTATCAGTAAAAATTGAAGGTGGTATGATTTCATCAGTCCCTAATTCCTCGAGAATTACTTTGCTACGAGGTTTGTAGTTTTGCATATAGTCATGCTCAATAAATGTTGCGTTTGTCGACACAAACACCTTTTGATCATTATGACTATAAAAGAAGCGACATTCTAGTCTCTAGAGAATAGCCAACGAATATGCATATCTCAGACATTGAGTCTAACTTTCTGGTCTTGGATCAAAGAACGTGAGTTGAACACCCCCATATACGGTAATGACACAAACTAGCTTTGAAGCCATTCCATAACTCTAAAAGTGTCTTGCTTAAGAACTTAGAAGGCACTACATTCAAAATGTAAGTTGTCGTGTGTAGTGCATATCCCCAATATATAAGTGACAATGATGAGTAACTTAACATCGATATAACCATATCCAATAAGGTTCAGTTTCTCCTCTCTGCAAAACCAATTTGTTGTGGTGTTCCAGGTGTTGTGAGTTGGGATAGGATTCCACACTCGAGCAAATAATCATTGAATTCTAAATCCAAGTGTTCACCACCTCGATCAGATCGAAGGGTTTTCAATGATTTACCTAATTTTTTTTCAGCTTCAGCCTTGAAGTCATTAAACTTTCAAAAAATTCCATACTTTCGATGCATTGGGTAACTATAACCATATCTTGAGTAGTCATCAATGAAAGTGACAAAATTTTCATACTCACCTTTAGCTTGTACATTGATCGATCCACCGACATCATTATGTACTAACTCAAGTGGTTCCTTGGCTCTTTGGCCATTCCTATGAAATGTCTCTTGGTCATTTTACCCTCTAAACAGGATTCACAAACAGGTAGAGTTCCAACTTTTAGCTCTCTCAAAGCACTGTGATTTGTTAATCTGTTTAACCTATCTAGATTAATATGTCTCAACCTAAGAAGCCATAAATATGTGATAACATCATGAGAAACTCTTTGTCGTTTGTTATTTTTAGTTTTACTACTTTAAATAATTCAGAATTATTTAACACGTGTTCAGTCAGTTTAACATATACAGTCCGTTTATAATTTTAGCATGTCAGATATCGAATCCATTCTTAGAAATAATAAACTCTTTATTAATGAAAGAAACTTTGAATAACTATTCTTGTAAAAATGAAAGAGAAATCAAATTCCTCAAAAAACGTGGAATATAATAACATTGTTCAAAACTAATAATTATATCTGAAAATTAAACGGATTGTCCTAAATGTTTTAGCTGACACAAACGCACCACTACCAACTCTTAAAATGACCTCGTCATAAGCTAACTCCTTTGACAAATCAAGCATATGCAAAAAAGAACATGCATGGTTTGTGGCTCCTGAATCAAGTATCCAGGATGACAAATGATATTTCACTAAACAAACTTCAAGTACAAGTAAATCATATTTACCTTTCTTTTTCAGCTCAGAGAGATACTTGTTGCAGTTACTCTTCCAATGACCTTCAACCCCATAGTGGAAACACTTTCCTTTGGGCTTGCTGTCTTTCTTGTTCTTCTTGTCTTTCGGCGATGTCTTAGCTTTCTTTACTCTTTTGTTCTTACTCTTTTCATTACTATTGTTCTTCTTCCTTTTCATGTTCTTAACGATATTGGAAGAAGGCTTTTGCTCAACAATATTTGTCTCGCCCTCTTTGTTCATTCCAAGGTTGAGTGATTCAAAAGTCTGCAGCTCATTCAACAATTGGGTCGTGTTGCTTTGCAACTTATTCATAACATAGTTGTTCGTGAACGCAGAAAAAACTGGTGTGAGCTACTCTAGTATGATGCTAACTTGAGTCCGTTCATCAATGGTGGCCTCATGTACTTCTGTCTCGTGCATTATGTTGATCATGTTCAAAAAATATTCTCGAATAGAAGTACCCTTCCTCATCTTGGTTGTCTTATAGATCCTAGTGGCCTCATGACGACATTGATCGGACTGTTGCTCAAATATTGCCTATAAAAATTTTATAATCTCATAGGCGATCTCCATGCTTTCATGCTTAGATCTCTGAACATCATTCATGCTCACAAGCATGTAGCACTTCACCTTATTGTTTGATATGAACCAAGCATCATATTTCTCCCTAACATTCTTAGGAGAGTTACCAGCTATCTCCTCAAGACATTGCTCAATAAGACCGAACTTATGGTTCTCACAAATCAACATTAAGTTCATATTTGATTTCCAACGTACGAAATTATCACCATTCAATTTCTCAAGAGCGAGTAAAATAGTAACATGGTTGCCCGTGGTAGACATAATATTGATAACTGAAATTTAAAACATACACTGTTCAATATAATTGATAAATGTCTAGAATTCGAAAACTTAACGTGATGCATGAATGCAATCATATTAAACACATAAATTTAGCATTTACTAATCACGATAAAATAACTCAACTATTAATGTGACGCCTTAGGGTCGGTCAGATTAACCTCAGACTGTCTATGAGACATTCTCATTCTTATTAATTAAAACTTAAAATATCTCATATTTTTTCTTTTAACAATAAGGTATCACTTGTTCAGTCAAGTCACAACTATCCACGTGAAAATTTAATTGTGACTTTGTGAGTGTAACCCATCATTTCAGATTTCATGATTTCATTTAGAATATGCCGCCTTAGGGTCGGTCAAAACTAAACTACATTACATCCTCCTATATTCTTAAGAAGTCCAACATTGGTATTTGTACAGCTCAACACCTTCCTTAGGGGGATGAAAACAAAGCCATCTCGAGACCCTCACTGCACCTCACAATGTTGTACTAATAATGGAGATCATAAGTTACATTGACATGTCAACCTTCTCACACTCACTATTTTAAGATAATCTGTTTCTATTTTAACTAATCAATTAATTCTAAATTAAATACTAGTTAAAATAATAAGCTTATGAATATTTAATTATCAGTTAATCCAATCTCATTGCTCTAAGTTCATTTAACTTTCTGAAGCGCCTAAGTCATAACTAGGTGGACTTAGATTAACTAATTAATTATATTCATCAAATTTGAATAAAACTCTTTTACTAAAGTTGGTTAACCTAAATGTTACAATAACCTATAATCTAGTGTAATTACCAAGTTTTAACTAGTTAAAACGTAACAGTTTACTCGCAATTGATTCAATAAAGCAATACATATAAACAAATTAGGACAATCCTAATAAATCATGTTTCTACAGATGAGATGCATAATTAAATAAAACTGTGTGAGATTTTCATGTATGGCATGTGATCGACTAATGCATGAACATGTTATCAAACATAACAATTAAACAATTATTTAAAAATTAAATAAAATAATAATGGACCGAGTAACTATTGAGTATCTCTAAGTTATAACCCTTGAACTAAAGAAATAAAATTATAAAGCGAACTTCAAGAATACATATTTCCCAAATATTGGCTTCTCCTCCTGATATCGATCTTCATAATCTTCAAGCTATGAAAAAAAAACCCTTTTTAATTAGAAAATTGTTTTTCGTAATAAAATAATTTATATAATTATCCATTTTAATATAGTTTACTTTTACTTAGTCAAATAACCACCGCTGCCCGCCTCAATGTCGGCAGCCGCCTGTCGCGCCGGCAACCACTGTTCACCCCTGGTATAGTACCGTCGGTACTGTTCAACTCCACCGGAACAGTAAATTTCTGGTTTGAACAGTTTTTTCATGGATGAATAGTATTTTCACGTGAACAGTAAATTTATGTCATTCGTCTTGTGCGTTATTCATCTTCTCGTGTTCGTAATAATTACAATGATATTCAAAATAAACTTACAAAAATTTCTACGCCTCAATTCGACTTACACAAGATCAAGAAAAAATTAAAACAAAGTTTAATCCAATAATCACCATACAATTAACGATCCATTATTTTTCATACATTCAAAAAACCTAATTATCCATCATCATATATATCTCATATCGTATGAATAATGTAAGAAAACTCGCACAATATTTAACATATAAATATATAAAGACCACTCCGATACCACTTGTTGGTCGTCACGGCGCGTGCGCGACGGGAGCGTGGAGGCGCGTGGCTTTTAAAAAAATTAAACTTTTAATAAAAATCTTTTAATAAAAAAAAATTTGCACCATGCTACGATAACCAAATGAAAACTTTTATTGAAAACTCTTTTTCAATCAGTCAGGATCCATTATATATTTATAAGTTAAATCTACACATACAAGTTAGGAATCATATACCTTTTTGAAGTCTATATCAAGTGACCTTACAAAAACCGATTGATTATATGTGCCCACAAAATCATTCCAACGATCAGTAAACTCTAACATTCACATTAAGATCTTTCGAGTCAATCCCTAATGCACTAGGACGTGTTTGGGCACGTAGAATATTACAAGACACTTTTTCTATCTCGAGATGTTCTCAACACATGAGATCTAGAGAATTACTGAGAATGACTTTAGAAGGATGATTCTCTAAAAGAACGTGATGATTATTCTTTTAGAGATTTGATTAACATTTAATCATAGAAGAAAATCTTCCTGATACCAATCGTGTTCTCAATTAACTCTTGATTGAAGAACTAATGGTCTGATCAACTTATTCTCTCCTCTTTTTTCAACATCCAAGGCCATTAGAATAATATCTGTATATTTCTAGATAATGACGTATCAAATTTTTAGGGATAAATTGAAATAATATTTAATTGTAAAATTACCAATTACAGTGAGCCACACTACAATTGTGCACAATTACAGTGCCACATGACACTGCAATGTGTTGTGAGCCAGCACAGTGCCTCACGGCACTACATTATTGCACACTCACTATTGTAGTGTCACGTGGCACCACAATACTCCATATAAATTTCTGATACTCTATTAGTGATTGACACGTGGTAATTACTGTGAATTAAATATTTATTTTAATCAGATAATTATTTAGATATCAGTTAGTTCAAAATTAACATATTTGATTATCTCTATCTACTAATTTATCTGTTATTTTACAAATAACATATTTAATCGATTAAGAATATTATCTAATAATAATTTAATTATCTAATTTCACAAATTAGATATTGTGTCCCACTTATCGATAATTAAAAATATTGATAATTATATATATATATATATAGATATATATATATAGATATAATTTTTGAAAATTATATTTAAATATATAAATAATTCAATTAATTAATTCTTAATTAATTAATTGTATATAATTATCTCATAATTATGTACTTGCCCTAGAATCAAAATTTCTTATACAAGTCAGTCCTTTTATCATGTCCTAAAATATTCACACCCTAGACAGCGTAGTATAGATGTGACTTGGGGACCATGGATCTATAATCCAAAACTCTAATAAATCAAATTATTAATTAAACTCTTTAATTAAATAATCTTATTTATTAATTCTATTATTACTCCACTATAAAATGAAATTGCACTCTTAGAGATTATAGAATGTATTTACAGAGTATTCTCATGTTGTCCACTAATATAATCATTTCATGTAGTTCTGTCCTCCAATTATTGGTTCGTAAATTAGAACTAGTCAAAATTATCATTTTACCCTTCTAATAACCTCTTAATCCTTAAGTACCATTAATCCATTAGTGAATGACTAATTTATAATTTTTTTATAAATTTGAGCTCAATAACTATTCAGTTCCAATATTAACACTTAAGGGAACCAATATACAATCCGTTAGGAAAACTTAGATTCTAAATTATGTAAGATCATGTCCTCGGCCATCCACATCACTTAATTTTCAAAACAAAAGTCAATAGCCTAATTAACAAACAGACTTTAACGAGTGAATCAAAAGATCCAGTAGACATGCATAGGAGTTCATGACTACTCAGGATTCAGGTTGATCTACATATGATCATCGAATTGATGTGTATTAAATCTGTATGATAAACGGCACGCTAATAAAAATATTAATTCACATTGGTCCTGAGACATATAATCTTACTATATAAAGTACATTCACTAAGATATCTATCCACATCAATGATCCATATTTAGATCACACACATTAATAATGCTTAGTGCACCATACTAGCAACTATTCAGTAAAGATTTCATACTTTAATATGTTGCTAACAATTTTATTCATTACTTATGAACTTAATCCTCTCATACTTGTATAAGATCATAGTCTCATTAATGAATATGAAATTTTCATATATTTATATAAATTATTCAACAATAATTTAAAACAACAATTATAAGAAAAATGTAATCATTATTAAATTTCATATCAAAATGTCAATACACATGCATTGAAGGCATAACCCCCAGTAGTAATACCCACGTTATCGAGCACATCACGAAGAAGCTAACATAGAGTCAGCTAACCCCCTTTAGGGAGACATGCTTTAGGCATCTACTAGATCTCTCAACGCTAAAATTTTCTATGATTGTTTGCCACCATGTGTTGCCTAGAGAATCTGCATCTGTTAACGCACTACTGTTGAGGATTAAATTTCCTAAGACTGTTTGCCACCAAGTTGTGAATTCTAAACTTCATGATGGCTACAAGATCAATTGAAGCCACCTTATAAATTGATATATATTACTTTTATTTTCAGTTGACAGTTCATTCATCCTTGATTCCTACGGATAAGGAGAAAATAAGCTACTACAAATCAGTAGCCGAAGGGCAACATCTGGAGGAAAAGGTATGTTCAAGAACCTCATGTAATCTTCTTAAAGGCTACAAGAAGGTTGCAGGGACATCTTGTAGCCTACAAGATAGGTTCAAGATCATCATGTGCCCGTCTAGTATACTACAAAATGGTACATGAACATCTTCTAACCATCCAATAGTCGACAAGATGGGTACAAGATCATCATGTACCCATCTTGTAGACTACAAGATGATTAAAAGTATACTTTGTCATAATCATGTAGTCTACAAGATGGTACAAGATAATCATGTACCCATTTTGTGGACTACAAGATCGTCATGTTCCCATTTTGTATTTGTCATATCTGATTTATATTACATGTATTTTATTCGACGACTCTTTTAGCCTTATCGTGGATAGAAGAGGAGGATGTTGATGAGAAGAAAAAGAGGTTAGAGGAGGAGAATGACATTTTGAAGAATGCTTAGGGCAATAAAAAGCCCAAGGAGAATAAAGCAGATCCCTGGGTGAGGAAATGTCTAATTGCAATGGACTAGAAGATTTCATCAATGGATAAGAGATGTTATCCATGTAATCAGACATTTCTTTTGTAATTTTTCAAATCAAAGTTTTGATGGATCATTTGGTAACATCTTGTATGGATCACTCATTTTGTGCTCAAACTCCCGGCAATGTAGATATGATGAATGTCAATGAGGAAGAGAAAATGTTGGAAGAAGAAAAGGAGGAGGAGGAGGAAGAGAGAGTGGAAGAGATAGAGAGAGATGAAAGGAAAAAGGAAGAGGAAGAAAAGGAAGAAGAGGAGGAGGAAAAAGAAGAAGATGATAAGAAAGGGAAATATGGACATGAGAAAGAGGAAAAGGAGGAAACAAAAGAAGAAGAAAATGAAAAAAATAAAAGAAATTATAGAAAGAAGAAGAATAAGAAGAAGAAAGAAAGAAAAAGAAGAAAAATAAAAGAAAATGTAGAAGAAAAAGCAGAAAGAAAAATAAGAAAAAGAAGGAAAATATGAAGAAAAAAAGAAAAAGAACAAAAAAAGAACAAAAAAAGAAGGGAAACAAGATGAAAAAAGAAAGATGAAAAAGAATAAGAAAAAGAAAGAAAAAAAAAAGAAAAAGAAAAAACCATCGATAAAGCTATTGCAACGATAATATCTGACTTAATGGAATCAATTAGATTAGGGGAGCAGTCCAAAGAAGGAGAAGATGAACATGATATCACATTCCTTGTTAAGTGACAGAAGAATAGATCTCGGCTCCTTGTGTCACCTATACAGGTAACAGAAAAATAAGAAAAGAAGAAGCGAAGAACTCAGAAAAATGAAGAGAAAATTGCTGCCAGTAGGAACTTTAAACCTTTTGAACCATTTAACTTGGTCTCTTCGGATGATGAAGCAAGGTTTGAAGCCTAGTACCACTTACCAAGTGCAAGGTAAGTTCTGTAACAATCCATGTAACAATCTTGTACTCATCTTGTAGACGATAATCATATTGTAGATTACAATATGGGTAAAAGATTATTTTGTACCCTTCCTATAGACTACAAGATTGTTACAAGATGTCCATGTTATCATCTTGTAGGAATTTAAATCACCTTCATAAACTACTATTTTTAATATGTAATTACGTTGTACATGAATGAGCAAGTAGACATAGGATTTTGCATCTCTAATCTAACCTGATTCCATAAATTAGTCACCCCACATTTTAAATCACTTGAGTCAGATGTAAACAATTATATATCATCTTTTTTAATGTGGTATTTTGAATAAATATAAATATCTTATGTAATCTTTATTACATTACAGCATATCGATGCGTTCTTAGAGCTGATTCAAAAGGATTTGAGGGATAACAATCCTCACGTGAGAGTGAATGTTGCAGATTTGCACCTCCAGGTAAGTTATCTTCTTGACTTCTTGAATTCATCTTGTAGACTTCATGAAGTCTACATGATGCCTTCATGAACATCTTGTAGACTTCATGAAATATACACGATGCCTTCACGGGCATCTTGTATACTTCATGAAGTCTTCATAATGACTTTACTGCCATCTTGTAAACTTCATGAAGTATACACGATGCCTTCATGGGTATCTTGTACACTTCCTGAAGTTTACACGATACCTTCATAGGCATCTTGTTCACTTCCTGAAGTCTACACGATACCTTTTATGGGCAGCTTGTATACTTCATGCTGACTTGTAATTGCTTTAACATCTTGTTTAACAATGTGTTTTATGACATTACAGAGAAACATGTCTTCCCGACTAGAAGCGTTTTAGGAAGATCTAGCGTGTTTTGACTTCGACGTTGAGGATCCCTTCTGTTTCCACGTCCTCTCTCTTCATCTTATTAACTATCTCTCTTTGCTTCAACCTCTCTATATGATTGCCGAGAAGTCTATGGATGTAGCTCGCATGTCCCACTCTTTTGATTCTCTCTCTCTCTCTCGAAGCTCTCTTTCGTGAACCTCTTTCTGGTAACTTCTTACATCTCTCTCATCAACTATATCGTCGATGTAGCAGCTCTATCTCAGATTTTCTCTCGCATTTCTTTCTTTTACATCTCATAGCTCTCCCTCTCACAGCTCTCTGTCTCTCAGCTTTATGTCGCAGCTCAATTTTCCAGCCCTTTCCAACTTTGATTTTGCATCTCAAAATAAGAGGAAGTTTTTTTTTCTAGCGAGGTGTGTTTTAATCTCTAATAGATGTTTGATTGTGTGTGCTTTTGTGTTTTTTATGAGGAATTTTGTCTGAATTTAGGGGTTGTCAATTTTTTTTACTTATCTTTCTTCAGTGTGCTGAATTTTGACTTACTTCTCTTAATTGGGGTTTCCTGAGTTAGAGATGGATGCTGCGTTAGGTGGTCGGTTAAGAGTATGTCCTTACATGGATTAGTTATCCTCTCTCTCATCTGCAATTTTCTTTTTGTGTAGGGCTTGGAACATTGTTTGATTAGGGAAGGAGGTTTTTTTGGTACAGCTGATACGTTTGGAGGAGTCTGAGGTAGTTTGTAAAGAAGGAGTTAATGTAAGAAAAAATAATATTTTTCTATATGCTCTATGGACTTCTCTAGTTTGTAAAGAAGGACAATAATCTGTAACAATTTTGAGTAATTAAATAAAATAATATGTGATTTTAATATTTTGTGATATTTTGTCAAAAAAATATTATTTTTTAAGTTTGTTCAATTGCAAGAATAAGTATGTTCGTAGAGTTAGTTATTCACAACATTTATAACATGAAAATAAGGTTATCAAAGGTCTTTTACAGCATTGAAAAATGCTACGAAAAATATACCATAATGCTATAAAAAATTTATCACAGCATTAAAAAATGTTGGGGTAGGGGTACCATAGCGTTTAAAAAATGTTGTGGTAAGGCTGCCATAGCGTTTAAATAATGATGTGGTAGGGCAAGCATAGCGTTTAAAAAATGTTGTGGTAGAGCTACCATAGCGTATGAAAAATGATGTGGTAGGGCTACCATAGTGTTTAAAAAACATTATCATAGGTTTTAACTTTTAATAATGTTGGCTAATATAGCATTTTGGGAAACGCTATGAAAATGCTACAATAGAATTTTTGGCCGATGTCATAGCGTTTTTCTCTTGTTGTGTATGTTGGTGTTTGTGTTGAGATTCTACATAATCACAATTTAGAAGTTTTTCTTGGGTTATCACTATTTTGAAATCTTTGAGGCATTTTTAGTTAGTCAAAATATTTCATCACTTGATCCGTAATTTTTCAGAATTAGTGTTTAATGTTTTCTTGTTTTATTTTTTTAATGTTTTGTTTTGCTCGAGTACTAGCAGAAAGTTAAGTTTGAAGGTATTTGATGAGTGTGTTCTACACTCACATTGTAGATAATCTTAACTTTAATTTTGTTGATTCTTTTAGATTTATTGTTTGATTTATGTTTGTTTTTATTTTTATCTTGTAGGTTTGATATTTAAATGCATTTGGATTTACTTGAAAATATTTGAAAGGCAAAAATACGGAGAAAATGAGAAAATGACGGACTCGGGCAGAAGGGCAGCGCTGGCCGGCAGAAGGGCAGCGCTGGCTGGCAGAAGGGCAGCGCTGGCCAGCAGTAGGCCTACGCCGCGGCGCTGGCTTCCTAGCACCGCGATGCTAGCTCAGCATCTAGAGAAGCAATAAGCCAGTGCTGTGACACTGGCGCGATAACATTTTAATTTTTTCTGCTTTTTTTCCTTCTTTTTTATCCTTATAAATCCCTAGTGTATAAATAAAATATTTGAGGATTATTTTAGGACTCTTAGGACGTGGGAGATAGAGAAGGGAGTTTTTTGGAAAGGAAACGAAGACGGGTCAAACTGGGAGACAGATCTCAACTTTTATTTCATCCTCAAATCTAGTTTTTTCTTCTCTTTTCCTCTATGTTCATGAATATTATTAGAATGCTTTCTTATTCTAGGATGTTCTAATTTTCTTATCTATGGCTACAACATACTCAAACCTTGATCGTTCATAAATTTTTAGTTTCTATTCAATTGATGTTTATTTAGTATTATTGAGTGTTATAATCCATTTTTAATGCTTATGATCATCAATTGCATGATTTTGGATTTAATTCTAAGACTGACAAAGAATTTGCTTCATGAATTTGACATAACTCAGCATTTGTTCCAAAGCTTCGACAAAAGAAATGTTGATGCGCAGTTTCTTAAACACATCAAGAAGCTTAGAAAACTGCTTGTTCAATTTCTGCTTTTGGAACCGCTGAGGGTATGGAATAGGTGAAACATACGGTGAATGATTATCAAGAAAGAGTTTTGACTCAGGCTTGTCTTCCTTCTTTTCTGAGTTCTTGGCAAGATCATCACCTACAACCTCAGTTTGTGCTTCAATTGGCTGAGAACTTTCAACTGTTACTTTCTTCAATTCTACTAACTCATTGCCACTATGAAGGGTAATGGCGTTTACTTGTTCTTTTAGATTCCTCTCACTGTTGTTAGGTAGAAACCTTGTGGTCTTTGAGTGAGTATTTGTATCAGTCGACCCATTTGAAGCTCTAAATTCTAAACAGACGCAGCTTAGCTCTGAATACTGGTTTGTTGCCTCTGAAGTGTAGTATATGTTCTTGCCATAAATTGAGTAGTATTGACTGTGAACTGGACAACAGTATCTTCTAAATAAAATTGAGGCTGTTGAGGCTGAAATTGAGGCTAAGTAGTAATTGATGGATTCATCACATTCTGATTATTCTTCTAAGAGAAATTAGGGTGATTTCACCACCATTGGTTGTGAGTGTTGGCAAATGAGTTATTCTGTTTGTTGTAATTCTCAACAAAATTAACATGTTCTGACTGAGAAGGAGCAAAGGGTTTTATTGGCTTTACATTCAGTACTAGGATGAGGTCTATTGCATAAATTATAAATTCCTTATGTAGCATGAATAGCACTAGCATTGGCGGTGAAAGAACTCAATTGCTTGGACAGTGTAGCTACGAGTAGTGAGAGCGATAAGAGCATCGACTTCATGAACTCCACGAATCTTTCTCAGTACGTTGTGCTCAATCGGCTATTGATAGGCATTAACAGCCATTTCTTCAAGCAAAGCATAGGCCTCCTCATGTGTTTGCCCATTAAAGCACCTCCGCTTACTACATCTACTAGTGTCCTCATTGAATTCCCCAAACCATTGCGGAAAGTTTGGACTTGTAGTCATTTAGGCAGTCTATGATGTGGTCATCCTCTCAACATCCCTTTAAACCTCTCTCAAGCTTCATAAAGAGACTCAATATCATATTGGCAAAAATAGTGATCTCATTTCTCATCTTAGCTGTTTTAGCAAGTAGAAAGAATTTAGCCAAAAATTTCTCAGAAAGTCCATTCCAAGTGGTGATTGATCCAGTGGGTAAATAGTTCAACCAACTCTTGGCCTTATTTCGAAGTGAAAATGAGAATAATCTCGGCCTAATTGCATCAGTTGAGACATTTTTGTGCTTAAATATCTCACACATTTTGAGAAAGGTGGCTATGTAAACATTTGGATCATCATTAGGCAGGCCACTGAACTGATTTGCTTGCACCATGTAAATGATAGCCGGCTTGAAACACACTCATCACATACATATTATTTAATTATGTTTTGGCATTTTCATGTGTTTTATAGCTTTGATTGTGGGGTATTGGCATTAAAGTTTGCCGAAGTCATTACATACAGGTTGTCGTTTGCAGAAATAACTAAAAAACAAATGCCAAAATTTCACGAAAGAATTGAGTTGTTTGTCCGTGGACGTGCAAAAATAATTTTTTTATTGTATAACTTGTTTATTTTTATAATTTACATGGTCTTGAATGCCCAATTTTTTATGTGTTCTTGAATGCTCAATTTTTTTACTATATGTTCTTGAATGCCCAAAATATTCATCGTGTAGTGTTCTAGAAGGCTACAAGATGATTCCGTGGTCATCATGTAATCTTCTTGAAGACTACATGATGAATTCATGGTCATCGTGTAGTTGTCTTGAAGCATACAAGATGACTTCATGGCCATCATGTAGTCTTCTTGAAGTGTACAAGATGACTTCATGACCATCGTGTAATCTTCTTGAAGGCTAGGAGATGACTTCATTGTCATCGTGTAGGCTTCTTGAAGGCTACAAGATAACTTCATGGTCACCGTGTAGATTTCCTGAAAACTACAGGATGAATTCATGTTCATCATGTAGTCTTTTTTAAGGCTACAAGATGCTTCATGTTAATCGTGTAGTCTTCTTGAAGCGTACAAGAATACTAAAAGATGACTTCATGGTCATCGTGTAATCTTCTTGAAGGGTATAAGATGACTTCATGACCATCGTGTAGTCTTCTTGAAGGCTACAAGATGACTTCAGGGTCATCGTGTACACTTCATGCAGTATACTCAAGTCCATAATTATTTATATTTAACTTTAAAATTACCACAAGTCAATTTCTATATTAATGTTTAAAGAATTACAGAAGACCATATTTATATTGTACGTGGTAATGGATTGGCCATCACGTTGAAAGAGAGTGATTTGATTTCTACACGTTTGTCAGTTGTGGCCAATTTGCCAACAACGTGTGAACTTCCTTCTTATTACTTTCTCACCTTTAAATGGAGTTCTTTGCGTCTGTATTCTGCCATTTTCTTGTCGCGTTATAGGTGCCAGTACCAACTTTTCTTCATCTTCTTGATTGATGATCCAATTTGCTTGATCTCTGAGAGGATGTATTGTTTCCGCATAAGGCCTCATTTTCATAGTACTTCAAACACATATCGTATGTAAAAAATATTACATAGCCATCATGAAACTAACGCATGCTTGCATGGAATTTGATCAAAATCAAATTCTCGGCATGTAGAGGTCTTGAGATGCAAGTTTACCACTGCTTCCTTGCCCCCACCTATGACATGAAACTCGTGTATGTAGTTTTGAAACAAAGAAAGTGATCGTGATTTAACATGCTTCTTTTTAAGCTCATCCTCATTCCAATCTATCATTTGAGACTTGACTTGACAGGCGGTTGTCTGTCTTTCATAGGACCACTGTTGTAACATGTCATGGATATGTTCTACAAGGTATGTGAGGGGAAACTTTCTAGCATCTTTCAAAATTTCATTCAAACATTTTGCAATATTTGCCGTAATTATATTGTACCATATTCCATCAAAACGAGAATCTGCCCACCTTTCAACTCCACCTTCCGTCATGTATTCTGAGATTTTCGAAAATGCACAAAGTAAACTGAGTCATCAACCAATCATACTAATACAATTGCATCATCTTTTTATAAATTGATTTGATATTTTAGCTCATATGGAATATGCAAGCTTCATGAAGTGCATTGGAAAAGATAGCTTGTATACCATTTAATATACTTTTATTCCTATTGAACACTAAGTGTTCCGGATCATTGATTACATCGTCTAGTTTATAGAAGAACCATTCCCATGATTCATTATTTTTTGAATCAGCAATCCCAAATGCAATGAGTTATACTTGGTTGTTCTCATCATTTGTTATTGCAACGAATAATACCTCTTTGTACTTGGCTTTTAAGGATGTTCCGCCAACAGTAATGACATGCCATATACAGTTAAGAAATCCATGAAGTGAGAGTCCAAGATCCATGAAAAAAAATATTTAAAACGATCATGTTGATCGATCTCTATATGTGTTGTAGTGCCTGGAAAATATTTAATTTTATAGTATTCAAATCGACATAATATATAGACTACAAGAAGGGTACATGATGATCTTGTACCCGTCTTGTAGACTACAAGATGGGTACAAAATGTTCCTGTAATGATCTTATAAACTACAAGATGGGTACATGTAATCATCATGTACCCATCTTGTAGACTACATGATGAGTTCAAGATCATTATGTACCCATCTTGTAGTCTATAGGATGGGTTCAAGATCATCATGTACCCATCTTGTTGACTACAAGATGGTTACATGGACATCTTACACTCATCTTGTAAAATACATTATAGGTTTAAGATCATCATGTACCCATCTTTTAGTCTACATGACGTGTTCAAAATCATCAAGTACTCGTCTTGTTGACTACAAGATGGTTACAGGGACATATTATACCCATCTTGTAGACTACAAGATAGGTTCAAGATCATCCATCAAGTACCCATCTTGTAGTCTCAGGAAGGGTTCAAGATCATCATGTACCCATATTATTGACTACAATATGGTTAATGGATATCTTGTACCTAACTTGTAGACTACAAGCTGATTACATGGACATATTGTACATGTCTTATAGACTACATGATCGTTATAGGGACATCTTGTACATATCTTGTGATCTACAAGACGGGTACAAGATCATCATGTACTCGTCTTGTAGACTACAAGATGATTACAGGGACATGTTCTAGACCTTAAGATGGAAGATATGAAATAAATACCTAGATTTTTTTATTCTAACATGTGACAATATGATGGAAGCATCCTATAGTGTTCTTCAGGTGACTCTCGAACTAATCCCAATGCATATTCCTTAGCTCTCCAAACTTTATGGTAGTTTATTTTGACATCAAGATCAAGTCGAACATCTTCCATTATATCTTTTAGCCTATATATTCATCCAACACCCGTGTAATTAGACCATATAAAATGACTAATCAACGAAAAGGAAGCTTGATGGTGTTCATGTCTCAAGACTTCAAACGTGTATGTATGTCTATTGATGAACTTGGTAACTTTAAAGTACAGACAATTTTACATTTTCATAGCCTGTAACCTCCGCTGCCATGTTTTCTCCACCCATATAACTACCAACATTGACGGTGTTGACTTGAAGATCTGAAACTTAAAATTTTGTCGGATGGCCATCATACTAGCAATGCTAACTAGCTCACCTTTATCACTATACAACTCATCCATGCTTATTACGAAGCTGATTCAAATCACCCATTGCTCACTAGACTAAGGACATTGCTCATTTAGCTCAGGCCATGATGACATAGGCCGAGTGGCCTTGGGTTCGGGTCTTGTATTCAAATATGGTATTGATGTAGGCTCATCTCTATGAATGGATTCATGGTCATCTCCATGGATGACTTCATCATACGCTCCCTGATTAAAATCATAATCATCGTCAATGTCATCATCATAAAAAAAATCACTATTGTTACAACTGTCATGAACAAATCCATCATTATCTCGCCCAATATAATGATAGTTTCTATCAAAATGATCAACACTCTCAAAATGTCGAGGTTGCTGTGACTTAGTTTCAGGAACCCAACTCTGACTTGGAAAAATTTTAAGCTTGGTATTGATAAATAGTGGGGTTCGGAGTGATTCTGATCCATTCTTTTTACTAAATAATTGTAAGTCTCCATCATTTAGAATTTCAGCATGAGGGTAAAGGACATGGGTTCTATAAAGTAATTTGATGAAAATATCATACTTTGAAGGGTCTATGTGAAATTCTTCTTGCAATATATCAGATAACTCGCGGTAAGTACAGTTTGTTGATATCTCCAACACTTGATCTTCTCTCCAATAAAAGACCAGGATGTATCTATTTTCTCCTAATCTCCATCATGAATTACAAAAATTCAAGTTTCAGACATATCAGTATTTACATCAATGAAGGAAATCAATACTTTCTAATTATAAAAAAATGTACAAGAAGTCTACCGGATGAAATGGAAGCATACAAGATGTGTTACAAGATGATCATGTAGTCATCATGTCATGTACAAAATAATTACAAGATCATCTTGTAGTGCATCGTGAACTGCTTAAGATTTTCCTGATTTATTACAAAATAATCTTATAGTCACCGTGTAGTGTATAAGATGACTATAAGATCTTCTTGTAGCATATCGTGTGGTGTACAAGATGACTACAAGATTATCTTGTAGTGTATCGTGAAATGCTCAAGATGTTCCTGATGCACTACAAGACGATCTTGTAGTCATCTTGTACACTACACGATGACTACAAGATCATCTTATAAAACATCGTGTAATGTACAAGATCATCTTGTAGTGCATCAGAAACGTTTTGAGCAGTTAATGGTGTACTACAAGACGATATTGTAGTCATCTTTTACACTACACGATGACTACAAGATCATCTTGTAACACATCGTGTAGTGTACAAGATGACTTCAAGATCGTCTTGTAGTGCATCATGTACTGCTCAAGACGATCATGTAGTCATCATGTAGGCATCTTCTTCAAACATACAATATACTGCATGTTGTTATAGTAACAACAAAAACCCAGAAAACATCTTTTAAAACTCCTGAACAAAAACCCAAAAAAAACTCTTTATAAAACCGACACTTGTGTACTTATAAGCTTTTCTTGAAGATGAAGAACTTCTGAACAAGTAAAAAAGCTTCTCTTGCAGTGGAAAGAAGAAGATGAAGAAATGATGAAGAAATGAATAACGTAGAAGGAGAAATTATGGTTTTGGGGGTTTTAGGTATGAAGGTTGAGTGTTGATGAATAACAAGTTGACACCTGATTTAACACCATGTAAGAAAGGTATTAGGAAAAAGAGTGGAAGAAAATTAAGTGGAATGTGAGTCATGGGTATACTTCAGTGATAGAGTATGTTTTAGTAAATTGAGTTTTCTATAAGTGTACTTTAGGCAAAAATCCACAAAACAAACCAAGCAACAAAAATAAGAACAGAAAAAAATTAGAGATGCAGAACATAGAACCAAAGCAGAAGAAGAAAAAGAAAAGAAATCCATCCATTGTCTAATCCCTTACATTGCCCCTGCAAGAAAAACATTAGTCACAGACTCACAAAAAATCACCTAGGTGGCAAGATCTCCCGCAACCCCTCTCAATCCCAGCCATACAACAAAACATCAAACTGACAAACTCACAAGGACAACCAAATGGGATTTCTGAAAAGGACCATACCCCCCTACCTCAACAAAGAAGCCGAACCTAGCCGATTAGGAGGCTGTCTGTGACGCCGCGTCTTCCCTCCGAACCCGAGCACCCTCCCAGCCTCCGACCACGAGCCCACTCCCCCTCCCTCTCTAACCAGCAATGTAACCTTCCAAAAAAATATGATATTCACACTAGAAACATTGGAGCTAATACACTTGTTTCCATCTAATATGTTCCCAAATTGAGTTGCCCAAGAACACTTCAAGGAAATGCCCAACACTCTAAACGGAATAGCTTCAAATTCCAGCTCACTGAACCTTGAGCCCTAGAAAGGCGTCTCTCACCTCCGTTGTGCCTAGAAATCGAAAAGTTGACCTGGATTAGAAAAACCCAAAGCAAAATTCATCTGAACTTTTAAGTGGCATTCCGGTCATTTAATTGTTCCGTCCGAATGGGTGACACACTAATTCCTGTCAGAATGTTCCGTTCCAGCTGAAATTGCACGAAATCACAAGCAAAAAATTTGAACCTCTCATATCGTTCCGGCACCTTGTCAGAACTAGAATGTTCTGACATTCTGATTGGAACAAAACGATATTAACTTTTATGACATGGATGTATATTAACGTGTGATATGATGAGGAGAGAGAGGTTGTGTAAATTAAAATTTTATAAATCATGGGTGGTTTGTGTTATAAAAATTAAATGAAATTGTGTTGGTTCATGCTATACCTAAATTAAAATTAGGTGAATTTTGAGATGATTTGTTTCATATTCAAATTAAAATTGTGTAAATTTGGGAATTTTAAGTTTATATCAAATCATTGATATGTGTAAACTAAAATTAGATGAATTTTAAGTTTATATCAAATCAGTTGTTTGTTTCGACAAAATAAGTTATTTGTTATGGCAAAATTCATATAATAAAAAATTAAAATCATATTTTTAAAATTAAAATTAAAATCATTGATTTTCATCTAAAACACATATTTATTTAAAAAATCACAAAAAAAAAATTTTCAACGACAATCATCCAAACAAATCCTCTTCTCGTCTTTTAATAAAAAAATTAAAAATAATTTTCAAAAAATTCTTTTATAAAAGCACTTTCAAGCATGCATTAGATGCCTTCAAGAGACACCTTGAAGTTATTAAGAGTATCTAGAAGACATCTTGAAGAAGCCATCTTTAAGATTTCAGAAGGCTTCAATATGTATCTTGAAGTCTTCAAGAGGTATCTTAAAGTCTTTAAGATGCCGGACACATGAAAAATAAAACAAAACTAGAGATGGTGCTATGCTTCGAGTAAAGAGGAAAAATATCAAACCAAAGAACCCGAGATTTAGAGAAACCGTAAATCACAGAGGAAGGAAGAAACATATATTGTTGTGAAGGAAATAAAAATTTGAAGATAAAATGAAGTTAAAGAAGCCAAAATGAAGATGGGAAATTAAACTATCTGAGGCGCTGAAAGATGTTGAAGAGAAGAAGAAATGTGAGAAAAAAATGAAGAGATAGAGATAAAAGTATTGTAGAAGTTCTTTTTCAAAAAGTAAATGTGTGACTTCACCAGGAAACCGTAGGCAATGGTTGAATCTTAGGAGATTACAATTCGCCTGATACAATTCAATTATCCGGTCCATCGCTCACCTTAGAATTGGATACCTCTCTCAATTAGACTGTCAGTGATGAAAAACAAGACCTTGAGCATAACCACGAGATTCAAAAGCAGGGGAAAATCTTGTCGGCGGATAAGGAGCGGAAACTCTTCGAGCAGAGGAAAATAACTTTCTTTTGTTTTGAATCTGAGATGAAACCAAGAAGGGAACACCGGTGACCACCAGATTCATGGAATTCAACGGCGAAGAACTAGTCACAAAGTTGCATTAGCCAACGATGCTTAAACATGCTGAAAGTGGAATCAAATCTGAAACTATACTCCAGATCTCGCACCTTAAAAAATAAGGGTGTTCACGGTTTAGTTCAGTGGTTATTTAGGAGAGGAAATTGAACTGAATCAAAACTTTCGGTTCCATCACCAAACCAAACCAAAAAATTTAACCGAATCGAACCAAAGGTGACTTTCGGTTCGGCGGCACAGTTTTAAAACTCCACAACTTCTGCAATACCTTCAGTAGTGTGCCTCTCAGTTTAACTTTGTTTAGCAAAATCTTAGTTCAAAGCTCACGAATTTTATTCATTCAGCAAAATCTCTAGAACTCTTACAATAAATTCATATGAACTTTTACAACAACTTAACAAATTTTAAAAGAGTTCCATTTGCCGAACAACTTCACGAATTCTACAATATCTCCAAAATCTCCAGAATTTCTACAATAAATTCATATGAACTTCTACAACAACTTAACAAAATCTAAAGGAGGACCATTTGCCGAACAACTTCATGAATTCTACAACAGCTCCAGGTTCCCTAGTGAGAGGCACACCATGCAAGGCTGAATTTCATCATCACAATCCAGGATACCTTTGAAATTTTGAATTCTCTAATCTTTATGTCTTCTCCAACTCCATCGCCAACGCATAACTAATCCGATGAACTCCCAACATAATAAAACTGCCTATCATCATACTTTGAGAAAACCCTCACCGAATTCAATTCTCCACCACAAAATTTATATCATCGTCTCCCATCGCTTGTCCTTCATTCCCATTCGTATCGCCTTCTCCAAATTTGTATCATTCGCCAGAAATTTGAATCTCAGGTAACCATCTGTTCCTTTTTATTCTTACTTCTGTCTAGCCAAACGATTCCTCTGATTTCTTTAGCTAGAAGGGAAGAAGGAGAGAGGAGAAGGCAAAAGTAAAGAAGGAATGGAGGAGAAGGAAGGTTGCACGATTTTGGGAGAGAAATCAACCCTAATCCTATTTTCAGGCTATATATTGGGAGTAGGGAGTGAAGAGCGGCGTATTGAGGAGGTTGTATGAGAAATTGCAAGGGGTACAAAATGTGCAGTTTTGTTATGAGTTTGGGTACGGTTCAAAAACTCAGTAATTTCTAAACCAAACTACGTTGCGGTTTGACAAAAATAACGAATCAAATCGAACCGCACCACAGAGTTTTAAAGAACCGACCAAATCAAGTTTAGTTTGGTCAATTTGGTAGGTTTTTGTTCACCACTATCCAGAAACAATCGTCTCTCCAAGTCGCCTATTTTTCGGTGACCGGAGATTGAAGATGGTAGGCAAAATAGACCCGAGGCAAAAAATCGTGTCTCCAACAATTTCAGGAAACAAATGTATATGGGACAAACGAAGCCCAGCCCCGAGTTTGACGAAGCTCAGGGCCAAGCTCGCCGCAAACCGTCGAATGGAAACCTCGAAAGTTAGGGTTGGAAATAGAAGATTTTAGAGAGAGATGAGACATTCTCTATAACTTCTCTGCTAATAAACTATTTATATTTAACTTAAAGCTTAATTAATTAGTTAAGTAACTAGCTTCTTTTTAAAAGGTCGAACCAAACAACCTAAATATAAACTAACAACTTCAATTTAGAAATTATATAAGTATAAGCTCAGCTAGAGGTGGCAAGTGGGCCGCTTCGACCCGCGAAACCGAGTGAATAGGCTCGTTATTATCCAGGACTGGTAGTGAACAGTTCGAGTCAATTAAGGTCGCGGTCCAAGCTCGGGCCATCACGGGCCTTGCATTCCATACCTATGGCTCTGACCGGATCGACACGGATGCTAGGCTCGGCCTGGACCGGCCCATGAGGTCTGACGGGCTTGAACCGGCCTGGCCCGCGAATCCACTATTTTTATCTCAAATATTAAACAATTATGTATGCATCGAAGTTTGAACTCTTAACATCTCCCTTATAAATCGCACTATTTACCAATAGATTAAGACAATCTTTATTAATATATTATATAAAATATATTCTTATTGTATTTTAATAAATTTTATCGAAACTTCATATAATATACTTTTGAGATAAACATATTTAATTAAGAAAATAATATTTTTCATTTAACTGAATATTTTAATCAATAAAAAATAGGATTCAAGAAAACTTTAAAAATATTGGTTTAAATTTATAATATTTTTTGTTTTGTTAATGAACATGAATTATAAATTATAATTAGTTATTAATTATTTATTATATATCTAAATTTTACTTGAATATGAATATCACAAGTTTATGAATTTAATAAATAAAATAATTATTTTACTTATTATTACATTTATCGTGATTTTAAAGTAATAAAAAAATTAATTATAAAAAAATTAATTATAACATGAATTACATATAGTTTAGTGGTAATCCTTATATTTCATTCACTCTCCACCAAGGTTCCAATCTCCTCATTTACATTTTTTAGAATTATAACACATTTAAAAGAAAGAGCGGACCGGCCTAGTTATTTAACCGGGACTAGACCATTATCCGGCCAAACCTAGACCGTTTCAGGCTCGACGTGTAAGTTCACGGGCCGGTTTATTCCAGACCTCTCAAAATTCCAGCAGGCTGAAAAAATTCTGGAACCACCTGAAAAAAGTCTGAAACTGACGGGGGCGAACATTGACGGGCTGGGTTCGGCGGCCGGTTGCCACCTGTAAGCTCAGCTAAACAATATACAAGGTAACTGGTTCCAATTATTATTACGTCCAATACTTTTGAATTTGTAGCTTAAAACAAAAGTAAATAAAAAAAGAAGATATTTATCACTCCGTGGTCTTTAAGCTTTTCATATTTTCCTTTCAACGATACAATACCAAACATTAACCAACTGTTACTCCTATCCTCATCCCTCTCACAGGAGTGAGAAAGAGAGACGATGGGCTCCTCTTCTGTTTCCTTTTTCTCCCACCCACTCGTCAGAACTTCTTCCACCATTACCATAACCAGTGAAAAACTCAGTCGTCGTCCAAATGAAGTTCGAATTTCTTCTACTGAAAAACCCACAACTTCTTTTGCTTCTCCTTCGCTTTCTTTACCATCCTACCGAGTTCTCCACAAATCTGTCCCTTTGGCTCTATCGATTGCCGTTCTCATTTGGTCAAACCCAGGTGAAATTTTTACTTCTCTTCTAGCTACTGCCTTTTGTTTCTTATCTAAGCAAAAAAATTCATCTCTATGATGCTTGAGAATGAAAAAAGATTGTCAGATTGTGCTGTTCTTAATGGGAAGTTTTACTCGATTAGTACTGTATTGATTTTATTGAAACCAATTTTATTTTCATCAAATATTATGTATAAAATCCCAATTTGTTCAACATGCTCAAGGGTCAGGTTTATATCTGTGGCCTTAACTCACAAAAAGTCACCCTCAGTTTTCCATGAACCATGATTTCTTAAATGATATTAACACAAAAGTTGATGTTTTCCAGGTAAATTTATTTATGTTGGCACTTAAAGTAAACGAAACTTAGAACTGTATCACTCTAGTGCCATCTGAAATTTTAATGAACAGTTTGGTAGAATAAATTTTAACGAACATTTATTCACTCTATTGTCACTTAGAATTAGAATTGTTTTTCTGTTTTTGAGCTGAAAGAATTATCAATAACAAGTTTATTAAACGTTTATTTCAATCTTAACTGCCTTTGAAAACTGTTTTTAAACATGTTTTCAAAATATTTTTTCTGAAGTACTTTTTTGAATTCTAATACTAGTTTTCACATCTTAAATGTTTTTGGGAAACTATGTTGTTTCCCTTGTTTTCACCTTTCTGGAAATTCACTTTCAAATTACCGACGAGATGGAATGGTAATCATTTTCTTCTGGTTATTTATTGAACATTGATGGGATAAGTAATTCTCTTTTGTTGCTTCTGTTCGTCTATTTACTGAGAACATGAAAGAGTAAAAGATAACTTAATATGATCATGAATCTTTTTTGGTTAAAAATTGCAAATTCAAGCTATAAGTGATCATTTGACTCTCTTGGTTGTGCAGCGAAAGCTGGATTAATGTCCGGTTTTCCCGGAATAGAATCGGTTCCGGGTCCCCAGCTACCGCAAATCGAGTTTCTTAATCGATTCAATGGTTTGATTCTAACTGATGGACATTATAATCTTAACATTCGTCTCTCTGCCCGAACGAAGAAAAGGGAAAACATTGTTGATATGAAAAGGTAACTTCAACCTTAATTTGCAGAAGAGAACCAGAAGAAGTACTCAGAAAATGATGCTAGATTCCAATCATCTCCCTTGCTCCAAGAATTATTGAAGCGATCCCAGTTGAACAAGGAAAAGTAAGTACTCTTCACTCATGTATTATTTACTGTCATTCGATTTCGTCAAACAGGCAACTAATTTGCTTGTGGTGCTTGATGTATACTGTAAATTTTTTGTGGTAAGCGAACAAACGCATCTGGTTATGTTATGCACTAAGTATTTTTACTTCTAATTCGCTCAATCGAAATGTATGGTAGATAGAGGAGAAAAAAGGGATTTATTCACTAAATATCAAATTTTAGCACTCTGTAGTTGGTTGAAAAGAACTAAAATTGCTGACGATCAATAACAGAAAGTCGGTTTTGAGTTTTAAATCAGATGTCTTATTGATGCTTTGGTTTTCATTTAAAAATTCAGGAATCGTCAGGAAATTCAAGACAAGTACTGCATACGTGGGGCAGAATGGGGTGTTGGCGATTGTTCAGCGGAGGGCATGTCACAAGTGGAGAGGGATAACTTCATTGCAATGTTGAAGCAGAAGGCTGGAGTTAAGTGAATGAAGAAGATCTAGCTAAAAACTTCAATCACACTTTGAACTATTCTTTTGAGTTATAGGAAGCAGAAGGCTCAAATGTTATAGTGAAAAGTAGCTTTACCTGTTCTTTTGAGTCACTGATACTCAAGTATTAGAAATGAGGATATGATGTACTGTAACATTTGGCAGCTGAACTTTTGAAAAATGTTCGCAATTTATTCACCTCATGCTTTTTAATTCATGTTTTTGTGATTTTAATGGTATGCATGCTGATGATCATGCATACTTTCCTGTCGAGGTGATATAGCTTTTTGGGTTTGCCCAAGTATCAGAGTCAGGTAATCCAATAAGTTTCTAGCTTCATTCAGATGAAGTGGGTCGATAATTATCTGATTTGGGATTCAGTGTGTTTCTGAAAAGGTTATTGAGGTAATTCATATCGGTTTTGAAAGGGCCTATTGTAACAATTTTTGCTTTAATCACCTGTTCTTGAATCTGCTTTAGAAGATTGGTGAGTAAGTACATGAACACACGACCTCTTATATAAGTGCGAGAGCTTAAACTTAGCCGTATCAAGTCATCTTTTTTCAGACAGAAAGGAGGAGTAGCAAAAAACTAGAGTCCAAAATACAAATGTCTTCTATGATATGAGGACAACTCCGACCTAACAAGAAGAAAACCTCACTGGTAAAGCATACTTCGCTAATCTATCAGCCACATAATTACCATTGCAAAAAATAACTTTCCTCTACTAACTCTATAAAAGGATGAAAATTCACGGATAGCAAATAGAATGTATTCTGCACGGTAAGCGGCAGAGCATTTGAGTGGATAACATGGCAAAGCGTCAAATTATCTGACTCCGCAAAGGAAACAAGGAGAGGGTTCTCCTGAACGCTAAACACTATCGAAAATAAAGCTAAGAAAGTCCTAGATAAAAGAGCTTGCGGCAGCAACATTACCATCTGAATCTCGAATCACAACCTCAAAAACCCACCCCACGATGCGAGGAAGCAACAACAACATTCAGTTTCAGCCGGACATCCTCAAGATAGGGCCAAGAAAGCTCGCTAACTAGGCTGGGCCGAGGTTCAGTTCCTTAAGGGTGGTGCCCTAAAGTTTGAAGTTGCTTCCTCACATCATGTGAGGTGGTTTTGAAGTTGCACTCCAAGAAGTCCATCTTTTGATACCACCTCTTCTCCTAAAACAAACCTTTCGTTTAAATATCAACAAATCACTTGAGATTTAGACTTTCCAATAAACCTTATAAAAAAGCCCAATATTCAGTAGCCTGATTGAGCTGGCTCAATCCCAGTGGGATTGGCCTTTAGCCCAAACTGACCCGGTTATTGAATTTTTATGGCCCGACCCTAAAATATTAGGATCGGGCTTAGATTGACATTCAGCCTCGAGGGCTGGCCCATGGGCCAAGCTAAATTATCCCTATTGTACCAAGCTGACAGGCTCGCTTTCATGCCCATTTTTCACAAGTTATGCCCTGATTGGTCATTGATATTTTCTCTCCTTTTACTCTTCCCTCGCTCTTCAATATATACTTTCTTTTCCATAATTTTTTCATCAAACTCATATATTCTATACTCTCTAACTCTCAAGTTCCTGAACTTCTATTTTATTACTAAAAACTAAGCTCTTAATTTATAAGTTCTCAGGTCTCAAAGGTTTAAGTGCTCAATTTATTATCTATACAAGCTATTAAGTTTCAAATCATCGACTTAAAAAGTCTGCCAGTTTCAAGTTAAGAGGGTCCAGAACAATAACTCTCGGTTTGAAAGTCATGGGCAAGGGTAGCCAGGCATCTTTAATGGTCGAGATGCGCTTGCCATCATCAACCCTCCATCTCGAATCGCGATCCAGACTGCATCTACTCCAGATTAACACTTTCCGAGCTGTCGATGCATTTCGTTTACACAAGCCCTCTTCAAAAAAGCGACTCGGAAAATATGGGCCTTTTAATTCTCTATTTGTAATGTCCTCATTCTCGAATTTTCAAATCAAGCAAACTTTAATTTTCAGAAAATTCTCAAATCGATTAATTTGTGCCTGATAGAAAAATTTTGACCTTAAATAGTTGAAATATTAAATTTATTTATAATCAAAATCTTAATCATTAAATAACGAAAATGATAAAGTGTTTTAAATGCATAATTAATAAAACCTCGATAAAATATAATTAAATTCTGAAATAAAGTCAAAACTTGAAATCCATAATTCATGAAATTTTTACCATCTTAATTCGTAGAACAACATAACGTAAAATAAACTACTTGAATAACTGACTTCAACGAAAAATGTTTTCCAAATCTTGAAGCAAATCATAAAATTGAAAATAATAAATTTCTATGATCCAACTGGTTATGGCAGTCTCTCACTCATGTTCCTCGCCATCACCGTCTGCATCATAAACAACTATGGCAGGTGAATATTTTAAAATACTTAGTAAGCAAATTCACATAATAATATACATTCACATGTCATAAATGTAATCATGACTAAATGTAATTGAACTTAACAAATATCATAAATGAAATAACGTAACGTACTTGATCATGACTTGGCTAAACCTAACATGTAAATAACACGTGCCTCAAACAGAATCATATAATAATCTTAATCATATTTTGTCTTAGCATATTACCTAGTTAAAACCCTAATCAACATTGTTCACATGTGAACTGAAACGTAACATGACGAATTGAGTGATATTGTAATTGTTGCCACTTAAAGTTATATTAACCCCAAGAACACTGAATTGTTACTTAAGGTTACGAAACCCTAAGAATACTGAATTGTTTAGTCAAGGTTACTGAAACCCCATGAACACTGAATCATTACTTAAGGTTACCGAAACCTCAAGAACACTGAATTATTACTTAAGGTTACCAAAACCTCAAAAACACTGAATTATTATTTAAGGTTACCAAAACCCTATGAGAAGTACATTATTACTTAAGGTCACCAAAACCTCAAGAACACTGAATTATTATTTAAGGTTACCAAAACCCTATGAGCGGTACATTATTACTTAAGGTCACCAAAACCCTAAGAACTTTAAATTATCACTTATATATTTTAACTCCATGGTTCGTAATATCCAATTCATGATTACGACTAAACCTTAAATGTAAACATGACCATGTAACAGAATCAAACATGATAACATACTAACGTAAAATCAGTCATACCCAAATATTTATCTCATGATAATCAAATTAATAACTGAACAGTAAATAATTATCAAAGTGTTAACGAAATATAAACATGATTAAAAAATGATTTAACAGATAATAAATATAAATACATGATACAACTATAACATCAGAGTCACATCATTATATAAGTCCACTTATCTGAATCGGAGGAATGAACTAAACAACTAATGACCTGGAATCCAAAAATATCTCTAATCACAATATTATTCCGTATAAACCGTTATTAATAAATGCGTTTTTAAAATCATATAAATATAGAGATTTAATTAAGAACGATGATTAGGGTTGGATTGGATTAGTGTTTTAGGTCTGTAAGTCAACTGAATCAAATCGATCTGAGTAATTCTGTTGAGGCAAATATATACGGATTGAGTTACTCCGCATCGGAATCAAATTAATGACATACTGTTTTGAAAATAAACTAAGCCAAACAGTAAGAAATTATTATCAAAATTCAAATTAATTGATTTGGTAGAACACATATAAATGAAATGTTTATTCAATTGTTCAATGAATAATAAAACCACACCCTTTAAATCAAATAATTGAATTTCTATTTAACTATGTAAAAACCATTCATTAAATTGCATGAAACAAAATAAAAAAAGAAAAAAAATGTAATTATAAAGCCATTCATTAAAAACCATTCATTAAATTGCAAGAAACCCACACGGATGAAGTACTAACGCGCCAGCTAGAGGATGCAGGTAATTGAAATAGGAACGGAGAGAGGGGCATGGATGAGAGAGAGCCAATAAATAGAGCACGAGGGAACGCGAGACAGAGAATAGCAACTATAGGGAAAACAGAGTAAATAGAGAGAAAAAAAAAGAGAAGAAGCTTACCGAAATAAGGTAACAGAGGCGTTAACAAAGCACAGATAAGAGTCAAGGAGAAAGAAAACCTTTACTGAAATTGAGGAAGAGCATAAATTAAATCAAAGAGGGGAAGAGGACAAACAAGAGGGAAAAAGACTTACCGGACTTAGAACGACAATAAGGTGATGCTCAGCACGGTGAAGAATGAAACGAAAAGAAATGGTTTCGGCTGCGTGAGACAATTTAGAGAGAGGGGGTTGTTAAATGAATTGAAAGCAATTTGCTAGTAGCACTTATAGGGGAGGGGTTCGTGCAAAAAGAGATGGAGAATGGGGTAGTTACACTTAGAGCATATGCACAATGGTGTGAGTGAGTGAGAATGGGAAGAGGTATTGCCGAATGCCATAAAAATGTTAGGGTTGGCTTTGAATGTATGTACATATAAGTGTGAGTTGAGTTTTAAAAATTATATAATAAAACTCTTTTTAAAATTAAAAAAGTTAATTTTAAAATCATTTTATCTTTTAGATTAATTTTACGAAAATGCTCTTTTACGAAAAGTCGGTATTACACTACTAAGCAAATAAATTTTTATTCTAGATATTTCTCCAACATTGCTTACTTAAAAGAGCTTGACTGAAGCAACAAAGAACTTTGAAACACATACCCTCATCAGGCTTTATCTTTCGGTTGACAAAAGGAACATCCAAGAGAGCCAATGCAATTTAGGACTATTAAGGAATAATTCTCCATTAAGGAATTATCATCTATTGCCAAATATATTCTCCCCTAATTGATATGATTTGTTATTTATTACTGTAAATTTCCTAGTCTTCACGATGAGTGTTATTATGTTCCTATATTGAGATTGTAAACTTTTATACATAACTTTAGTAATACAATAGAATGAATGATAAGCTTACCATTCACAAAAACCATATTTTGTCTTCTTATTATGGTATCAGAGGTTTGTAGCTCTCACGAGCATTTCAACTAAAAGATCATTCATTTGTTCTAATCAATGGCTGAAAATAGCAGTGCAACCGCTTCCCTTAACCAATCAAACAATTGTGTTATCACCACAACCTTAGGTCAAAGTAACTTAATTGTCATCAACTCTACCTAGTTTCTTGATAAATTGACCTCTTCTAATTATCTAACCTGGAAAGCACAAATCGATGCAATGTTGTTGGAAAGTTTTATCATGCCGTGAATGGATATTGGGCTATTGTGAATCTGGACGATACAAAGTTCAGTAGGTGGTAGGTTTTAATTTTTTTTTTATTTTTTTAGGGTTCATCAGATACGTACTGGGATTCACCAATTACGTAGTTCAGTTCACTAAATACGTATAAAAAAATAATTCTTGGAGGGGTTCACCAAATACGTACTAGAGCTCACCAATTACGTACTGGGGTTCACCAATTACGTATTGGGGTTCACCAAATACATATAAAAAAAGAATTTTTGGAGGGGTTCATCAAATATGTATAAAAGAATAATTCTTGGAGGGGTTCACCAATTATGTACTGGGGTTCACCAATTACGTATTGGAGTTCACCAAATACTTATAAAAGTGGAAGGGTTCACTAATTACGTAGTGGGGTTCACCAAATACGTACAAAAGAATAATTCTTGGACGGGTTCACCAATTACGTACTAGTGTTCATCAATTACGTAGTAGGTTCACCAATTACGTAGTGAGGTTCATTAAATACATACAAAAGAATAATTCTTGGAGGAGTTCACCAATTACGTACTGAGATTCATTAATTACATAGTGGGGTTCACCAATTACGTATTGGGGTTCATCAAATACGTATAAACGAAGAATTCTTGAAGGAGTTCACCAATTATGTAGTGGTGTTCACCAATTACGTAGTGAGGTTCACCAAATACGTACAAAAGAATAATTCTTGGAGGGGTTCACCAATTATGTATTAGGGTTCACCGAATACATATAAAAAAAAGAATTCTCAAAAGGGTTCACCAATTACGCAGTGGGGTTGACTAATTATGTAGTGGGGTTCACTAAATACGTACAAAACAATAATTCTTAGAGGGGTTCACAAATTACGTAATGGGGTTCACTAATTACGTAGTGAGGTTTACCAATTGCGTAGTGGGGTTCACCAAATACGTACAAAAGAATAATTCTTGGAGGAGTTCACCAATTACGTAGTGGGGTTCACTAATTACATAGAATGGTTCACCAATTACGTAGTGAGTTTCACTAAATACGTACAAAATAATAATTCTTGGAGGGGTTCACCAAATACGTATTGGGCTTCATCAAATACGTATTGGGCTTCACCAATTACGTGTTGGGGTTCACCCAAAAAAAAGAATTTTTAAATTTTGATGAACCCCTTAAAAATTTGTTGTACACCACTACGTATTTGGTGAACCCCTAAAACCTAATCGCCATACCTAATAAGCGAATCGCCTATTTTTAGCCTCTAAACGCCATCCTGAAGGTGCTAATTGAATCTTAAAAGCCAAACGCTAGTTTAATGCCTCCAATCACCTATTTCAGTCCCTAAAGCCATGTTCAAATAGGCGATCGACAGTCTCCCTCCCAATCGCCACTTTTTTGCTCATAATCACCATTTATATGGCTCTAATCGTCAATAAAAATAGAAAAAAACTCGTTATTTCAATGCACGTCATGATACCCACTTACTATGTGAAATTAGATTGGATTAATTAAGAATTTCTTCAACAATTGAACACTTATCATAAACTCGATAAAAGTTATTGATAACGTTGTTGTGCTTTTGTGATAAGTATCAAGCGAACCGGCTTTTCACCAAATATAATTACATGTCGTGATGTTATAATGGTCGGTAAATCCTATTTATCAGTTTGACGAACATGTATAACCCTTAAGGTCAGATTCTACTATTACATCAAGCATGTCCGCTAAAAGGTTTGAAATTAAATATTAAAATTTGAAATTTAACCTTTTTATTTTGTAATAATAACCCTATAATTTTTGGAAAATAACCTTTTTTAATTAATTTCCCTATAAAATTAATTTTCAAATCTAACCTTATTTCTTATCAAAATTAACCCTAACACTAAAAAAACCCCTTCCCCCTCTCTCTCAACACTTCATTTCTCTTCACTCCAATCATATTCTCCTTCTTCTTCATCTTCATCTTCATCTCTCTCTCTTCATAGTCCAGATCCATCAAAATTATTCCAAATTTGTTGCAACACACGAGTCAAACCCGCAATCTTTCATTGAACACATCTCTTGCAACACACGAGACCAAGTCCCTCCAACCCGCGACCCCAAACCCCATATCCTTCTAATATTGTACTTTTCACCAATAATGGCTAGAGAAAAGCATAAAGTTACAAAGGGAACATTGAGTCTAATGATGCAACCAAGTTCGAGCACGAGCGTCTCGAAAAGGCCGTACAATGCCAGCGGTTATGGGGTGAAAAGATTTCATCCAAAGAATAGAAATCTTAGTATCCCTATTCTTCATATTGCTCCAGCGAAGTATATATCTCACCCAGGCAAACAAGATGTTAGTTTTTCTTTCTAGATTTTGAATTTTATGTGTTATATTTTCAAAACACCTAATATATACTTGATTCGTTCTGTAAATTGGATATTTTTTATGTGATGGTTATAGAATTGTATAGGTATTGGTAGAAATATGTCTTGGATGGAATACTATAGTATTTTCATGAGTGCCCGTAAAGTGTTCGACGGAATATCATAATGAATTATATGGTATATTTTTTTCATTGTCCATAAGGTGTTTGATAAAATGTCATTTTGATGTTTATACTATATTTATATGAATCCCCGTAACATGATCAATGAAATGCTATATCCCATTCAAGGATAAAATGTAAGTTTCTTTAACAAAAAATTTGGTTGTTATGTTTATATTGTTAAAACACCAAATAGATACTTGAATCATTTTGAAAATCGAGTGTTTTTTATGTGATGCTTCTAGAAATATATGATTATTGGTAGCGATATATGTTTTGAAGGAAAAATTATAGTGTATGTTTATTGCGCGTAAGGTGTTCAACGAAATGTCATAATAGGGATTATAATACATTTTTCTCCACACACTTTTTTCACTAAGTCATACTTGCATTTTGGTTTCTTAGGCTGAGTTCTATGATCTTATCGTGGTTTTGGGAACACTACACTAGTAGGTCAATGGTACAGTAGGCTTCCTAAAAATGTGAGAAGGAATGTCTATGCCTCTAGTTTAGTTATTTTATAAGTAAATTGAAAAAGGGGTCAGATAGATTGCGTCTTATTGAAAAGTCTGGTCGAGAAATGGTGGGATACAACTCAGCCTTTCATATAGATAAAGTGGGTGAAATGACAATGACCTCATTGGTCTTTGCTGCGATAACTGGCCTAAAAGTCGACTGTCTACAACCAGACTATGATTTGGAACTCTACAAGAACAATAAGGCTTTGCAAAAGCCTTATTGTTGTCGAAGGTTGGAGAAAAAAAAGTTAGTTATCAATGGTTATTTGATAATTATGCTAGGTGCGAGTGTACTACTCCTAAGCAGGAAGACATTTTGACCAGAGACTTTCTTTGGTGCTTTTGGGTAATACATTTTTTTACGACAAGTGCAATAAAGTTGATTTGTACTTCCTCCCCAGCCTACAGAAAATAGATGAGATACGTGATTATAATTGGGTTGGTCGCGGAAAAAGTGTAGAGACAGGGGATTTTTGGAGAGCATGGGAGGTATGGGTTTATGAGTACTTTCCGTGCTTGGCACTAAGCAGACCATTAGGTGGTCCAGACTTGTTCCCTAGAGTAGCACGTTGAATAGACATTGAGTCGGGAATAAGGGATGTTGGTCACTGCCTAAAAGAATTTCATGTTAGACTTCGAAACGTGAGGCCCAATGAGGTATGTGTTTTATTATATCAAATCTTATATTGCCCCCTGAGTATGAATAATGTTTTACTGACAAACTATTTGATTTTGAACTTGCAGGTCGATTGGGACCCTTGGGGAGAACGTACAAACTTTCCTGACTGTTACATCGACAGTATACCTCCTACCACCATGAGAATCTTGCTGCAAGGACCTGCTGGAAGAGCACGGTACTTGGGTGAGCCCGTCTCACGGTAGATTATGGGAACCGAGGTGCCGTACATCCCATACAAACCCCCAAATTCAATGTTATGTGATCAACCATTCACTAGAGATGATCTGTATGGTGGTCTTGGAGGTTTTAGAGTGACACACTTTATCCAAGATGTAGATGGCGATAACGAATATACTTATGATGAATTCCAGAAAAAGTGGTTGTCTTACAACTATAATGAGGCATCTTCATCATCGCATGTGTTGAACGTCTCTAAGTGGTTTTTAAACATAGGAGATTACTCATTTTGGTATACAATGTAATTTTGCAAACTACTATGTATAGGCAGCAGCACCAACAACCACAACCGCCACAGCAGTACCAAGAGCATCAGGGTCGACTAGAGCGACTGTTGATGATATAAGAGTGGCTGATATCCCACTGTCATTATGGCAGATTCAGTTACCACTCCCAGATGGTGGTAGTGAGTTGGTTGACATTCCAAATGATGTTCCAGTCTGAGGTCTTCCATCTGCTGAAGTTGATTATGTGAGTTATGATGTTAATATTTATTATTTAGGCATTCAATATCATATTAACGTGCAATTCTGATAATACAGGTGTCGGCGGCATGCGCTACAGGCATGATGCGCATGATTGGCAGTCTCAACAAGCTATTATTTGAGAAAATGTTGAGCGTACGTGAGGCGATAATGAAGGCGATGATAAAGGCCAAAGCATCAGTGAAAAAGAGGATAAGAAAATTGTAAGCTTATGATCTTTCCCATTTTACTTTTTTGTCTGAAATCAAAATATACTGAATATGTACACTTATAGGCGAAGTTATAAAGACGCCTGTACATGTATGAAACTTAATCAAGCATGCATGGGAGTGATGATGATGAAGTTGATGATGAAGATTCAGTTAATGATAATGAAGACGACCATGATGATGACACCAAGGAGGATAGTGAATCGAAATGAGAACATAAAGGACATGCAAAACTTTCACATGATGCTTTGTCGAAAAATAAAAAGTTGCACCACGATGTTTTGTCAAAGTTGATACCAACTTTTTGTGTATATAAATATGGTGGATTCTATGTTTGTTTGGGTTTTAAGTTTTTTTGGAATATAAATTTGTCAAAGTTGCATGACATTGCATGATTGACATTTGATATATTATAGATATAAATATGTAATTAATATTGTGATTTTTCTAATATTTATAGGGAGGTTCTGCGAATTGTTGGTTAAAATTTGAAACTAGATTCTAAGGATAACATTTGCAAACCGTCAATCTATCCAAACAGATTCTTCAAAGAGTAGATTCGCCCCATATGTTATGGCTCATCTTGCGCTTACAAACTGTCAATCTATCCAAACATTTTATTAGTGACAAATAAAAAATAATTTTTCCGTCAAGGTTTTTTTATGCATAATATGGAGTATTGGAACCAAATGCATGACACAAAGGCGTTTGACCCGTGTCGATAGGACACGCGCCAAACACCTGTTACAATGGCGTTTGGGGACCAAATGTCATCAGCAGTCCCCAAACGCCATTCATGTCCGACTATTCACCAGTCCTGAATGGTGTTTAGGGCCTAATGGTCACGCGTTAAACGCTTGACACAAAGGTGTTTGGCCCGTGTCGATAGGACACGGGCCAAACGCCATCAGCAGTCCCCAAAAGCCATTCATGACAGGCGACTCGCTAGTCATGAATGGCATTTGGGGCCTGATGGACGCGCCCCAAATGCTTTGGTACAAAGGCGTTTGGCTCATGTCCCATCTACACAGGCCAAATGCCTGTTACAATGGAGTTTCGGGACCAAGCACCATCAACAGTCCCCAAATGCCTTTTATGATTGGCGATTCACCAGTCATGAAGACGTTTGGGGCCTAATGGTCGCGCCATAAATGCTTGATACAAAGGAGTTTGGCTTGTGTCCCATCTACACGAGCCAAACGCCTGTTACAATGGTATTTTTAGGGACCAAACACCATCAGCAATCCCCAAACGCCATTCATGACTGGCAAATTATCCCCAATCGCCTAGTTTGACCAAATTATTGGTTGGTGGTATCTGGTGGTTGTACAATTAATAGGGATAATTACTCTTCGTAAACCATCCTTAAAAATCATATATCCACTCAACTAAATACATTCTGACTATTTCAAGGACTCCAAACTTCAAATACATTTGCTCCTTCATTTTCTTTATTTGGATTATCCAATTTTCATCTCTAACTAAGTGATCGGCTACACCAAAAAGATAATGTTTGTTTAGTTTTCTTTAGTTTTTTTTAAGATTAAGCATATTCAAAGACCCAATATCCTGATGTTTAGTTTTCTATAAATGTTTTTAAGATTAAGCATCTTCCAAGATGAGTCATCATGAAGTATCCATAAACCCGGGTGAGACGAGTACGTGACCAGGTTCATCCACATGTGATTTTCCTTGTCGTGAACGAACACTACAAGACCACGGTATTTGGTTGCGCATTATTGGTTGATTAGACTATGGAAACCTATCAATGGGTGTTGAGGACTTTCTTGGATGCCATGAATAAGAAAATGCCTCAATCAGTCGTCACATATAGCGATAAGGTAATGTGTAAAACAATCAAGACAGTCCTTCCAATTGCAATCATCATCTTTGCGCATGGCATCTCGAACGAAATGCCCACTCAAATGTGCATAACCCAAAATTTCTAGAGGCATTCAAAAGAGTCATGTTTGACGTACTTAGTGAAGGGGAGTTCAAAGAGGAATGGGATCGTTTGATAGAGTCGTTCAACCTCAGGCAAAATAAATGGGTACAATGGATGTATGTGAAGCGTGAACGTTGGGCATAGGCCTTTCAACGCAGTAAATTCTTTGCTTTCATGAGAACGACGCAATGATCTGAATGTATGAACGCATATATCTATCGATTCGTTGAAAGTCAATCTAAACTATTTGAATTCTTGCTACAATTCGATTGGCCGTTGGCACGTATTCGACATGAGGAGAAGTTGGACGATTTCAAGATGACAAATGAAATGCTTGTGCTTCAGACTCACTTGCGTGCGTTAGAACTACATGCGGCAAATGTGTTCACACAAAAACTATTTAAATGTGCGCGTAACGAGATCATGGGTAAAGAATTTAAAGAATCTAAGAAACTTAGTTGATCTAGTTACAACATGCTCTTCTCCAAGTTTTTTCACAATTTATCATGTTAAAAGAATCATATTAGTGAATTTCCACCACGTAGGTAAGATAGTTAAAAACTCAGTAAATGTCCAAATCTCTATAATCACATAAAAAATGACGATCATGTAGTTCTCTCTTAAGTAAGACTTTCCATTTTATTTGATTACTTGAACAATAACATGTTCAAAATGGTATTAATCTAATAACAAACATACATATGAAATAACATAGTTTCTATGAAAGAAACAACCTCAAGTAATATTTCCTTCCAACTACAATATTCCATATAGAAACATGAAAAATGCAAAAAATGAGAAACTAGTCTACAAGATAGTAAGTTCCTTTTAATTAAGTAAATCCAATTCAGGTAATGATATTGAGACAACAATTCTTATACAAGTTCACATTCCGTAAGTAAATTACTACCAACTTTCTCAATGCCGAGAAGTCTTCTCTATTGAGGACCAATAATCAAGAGCTTTCACCTGCAAAAAATAAGGAGACACTTTTATAATTAGGTGATAATACAAGCCATGACAATACTGTCCATCCTAACCAATAAGTTAAAAGGCATAAGATACCAAAAATATGTTCTAGACAAGCTAAAAATATAAAACTCCTTTCATTGTAGAGGGACGCACACAATTCGCCAATCATGAATGAGGTTTGGGGCCTGATGGTCGTGCCTCAAATGCTTTGATACAAAGTTGTTTGGCTCATGTCCCATCTACACTGGCCAAACGCCATCAGCAGTCCCCAAATGCCTTTCATGATTTGCGATTTGCCAATCATGAATGGCATTTGAGGTCTGATGGTCACGCCCGAAATGCTTGATACAAAGGCGTTTGGCCTGTGTCCCATCTACACGGGCCAAATGTCTGTTATAATGGCGTTTGGGGACCAAACGCCATCAGCAGTCCCCAAACGCCATTCATGACTGGCGAATCATCCTCAATCGCCTAGTTTGACCATTTTATTGGTTGGTGGTTGTGCAATTAATAGGGGTAATTACTCTTAGTAACACGGTCCAAACGCCTGTTATAATGGCGTTTGGGGACCAAACGCCATCAGTAGTCCCCAAACGCCATTCATGACTGGCGAATCATCCCCAATCGACTAGGTTGACCATTTTATTGGTTGGTGGTTGTGCAATTAATAGAGGTAATTACTCTTAGTAAATTATCCTTAAAATCATATATTCACTCAACTAAACACATTCTCACTATTTCAAGTGCTCTAAACTTCAAATACACTTACTTGCTCCTTCATTTTCTGTGTTTAGATTATCCAATTTTCAACTCCAACTAAGTGATCGGTTACACCAAAAAGGAAAAGTTTGTTTAGTTTTCTTTAGTTTTTTTAAGATTAAGCATATTCAAAGACCCAACATCCTGATGTTTAGTTTTCTATAAATGTTTTTAAGATTAAGCATCTTCAAAGATGAGTCATCATGAAGTATCCATAAACACGGGTGAGATGAGTACACGACCGGGTTCATCCACATTAGCAAACTTATGAAATGAGGATGTTATTGGTGAAAATTTTTATACATTACAAGAGGCCGGACATTTCCACTATACATACGCAGTCGATGTTGGGTTCAGTGTACGAAAAGATGATAAACGTAAGAACATAGATGGAGAAACTGTGTTACAGATATGGGTTTGCCCAAAAGAAGGAACTCGGGATAAAAAATATATGGGCAGAGAGGACACCATGCGAGAACCAAAAGGCTTGACAATGGTGTATTGTCATGCTTTTTTTAGGGTTAAGTTGGATAAGATGATGAAAAAATTGGTCGTTAAAAATTTTAAAGCTAAGCACAACCATCCCACTGCCTCATCACATGACGTTCCCTTTCTTCAATCCAATAGAGAAGTGAATGAAGCGGACATGGCTCAGGCAACATGATTGTACAATGTTAGTGTAAGGCTAAGCCAAGTGTTTGATTATATTGTCGACCAACAGGTGGTTACAAAAATGTGGGGTTCTTACGGACGGATCTTTACAATAAGATGGAGAAGCAACGAAAAGCGCAAATAATCAAAACTGATTCCGAAGCAGTTATTGATTTTTTTACTGTAAAATTGGAGATGGATCCATATATGTATTGCAAATACAACATTGACATGGATAATCATCTTGCGAATTTGTTCTGGGCAGACTTGACGTGCCAAGCTGACTATCACTATTTTTTGGTGATGCCCTGGCATTCAATACGACCTACGGGATGAATGCATACAAGAAACCGCTCGTGATTTTACTTGGCATGAAAAATCACTACAAGACCATGATATTTGGTTGCACATTATTAGTTGATGAGACTGTGGAAACCTATCAATGGATGCCATGAAAAATAAAATGCCTCAATCAGTCATTACAGATGGTGATAAGGGAATGCGTAAAGCAATCAAGACAGTCCTCCCCAATTGTAATCATCAGCTTTATGCATGGCATCTCAAACAAAATGCCCAATCAAACGTGCATAACCCAGAATTTCTACAGGCATTCAAGAGATTCATGTTTGACGCACTTAATGAAGGGGAGTTCGAAGAGGAATGGGATCATTTGATACAGTCGTTCAACCTCAGGCAAAACAAATAGGTACAATGGATGTATGTGAAGCGTGAACGTTGGGCATAGGCCTTTCAACGCAGTAAATTCTTTGCTTTCATGAGAACGACGCAACGATCTGAATATATGAGCACGTATATCTATCGATTCATTGAACGTCGATCTAAACTATTTGAATTCTTGCTACAATTTGATTTGGCGTTGGCACGTATTTGACACAAGGAGAGGTTGGACGATTTCAAAATGACAAATGAAACGTCTGTGCTTCAGACTCACTTGCGTGCGTTAGAGCAACACATGGCAAGTGTTCACAGAAAAACTATTTAAACGTGTGCGAGGAGATCATGGGTAAAGAATTTAAAAAATGTAAGAAACGTAGTTGATCTAGTTGCAACATGCTCTTCTCCAAGTTTTTTCACAATTTATCATATTAAAAGAATCATATTAGTGAATTTCCACCACGTAGGTAAGCTAGTTAAAAACTCAATAAATGTCCAAATCTCTATAATCATATAAAAATGAGGATCATGTAGTTCTTTCTAACGTTGGACTTTCCCTTTTATTTGATTACTTGAAGGATAACATGGACAATGGTATTAATCTAATAACAAACATATATATGAAATAACATAGTTTTCATGAAAGAAAACAACCACAAGTAATATCTCCTTCCAACTACAATATTCCGTATAGAAACATGAAAAAGGAAAAAAATGATAAACTAGTCTACAACATAGCAAGTTCCATTTAATTAAGTAAATCAAATTCATGATAATGATATTGAGACAACAATTCTTATACGAGTTCACATTCCATAAGTAAATGAGTACCAACTTTCTCAATGCCAACAAGTCTTCTCTATTGATGATCAATAATCAAGAGGTTTCACCTGCAAAAAATAAGAAGACATTTTTATATTTGGGTGAAAATACAAGCCATGATAATATTGTCCATCACAACCAGTAAGTTGAAAGGCACAAGATACCAAACATATATTCTAAACAAGCTAAAAATATAAAACTCCTTTCATTGTAGAGGGGCCTAATAAGATGTTTTTCTATTCATTGTCTTTATCTAGTTGGAATCCCTAACAGACACTACCACAACCCCATAAAGCCCCTCTCTCTCTCCCCCTCTTCTCTCTCTCTCTCTCTCAGACACACACACATATACATATCTTCCTTCTCTAGCTATCTTTCTTTCTTGAAAGCAGATTAAGAAGAACTAAAAGAAAGCAGATGTTGGCATACCCTTTTTGAAAACAACATGGATAGTTAATTTGCGGACGACACAAATTATGGAGTATTCTTCAGCAAGTATAATATGGTGAAATTCAGTCACTAAGAATCCTTCTAGAATTCAATAATACATCTGATTAACAAATTTAAATAACTTGTGCTACAATGGTGGCAACTAGGCATAATCGATAAACTCGATTATATTGGAATGAGTATGTATGTGCCTAAAAAAGTGAAATATCATGTATCATTATATTCATGCTACTACTGCCTTCTTAGTGTCAAATATAAACATAAATTCTCATCTTACTGAGTTAACATCTATTTTAACTACCTAAATTGGACAAGACAAGGATTGGAGAGTATCTTCTTCCTCTTTTAACAGCAAGACTATATAGAAGTTGCATTTGAACTATGAAATTTATGATATCTCACTCATCTATTTCATTTAATTATTTATATACAACAAAGCCTTGTAAAATAAGGTATCAGGTAAAATATGATTGATATTTAGAAAGTTGAATAAACACAAAAAAAAAATTCAATTCGAACAATTCGTAGTCAGTTATGTCATCCATATATAGTTAGCCATAACCTAAAACATTATAATTAAGCATCTCCAAAATCCATTCAAGCATATTTTAATCGTTCAGGATCAACTCAGACATTAAGAATCTCCAAAATTCATTCGCGTGCTCTATATTTTGATCGTTCACGAAGGGAGAAACAAACATATTGCATACTGAATTTAACAAAAAATAGGGCGCTGAGAGAGATTGAAAGAAGAGGAGCATACATTTCTCATGCCCTAGCTTCTGGTCACAAAGGGAGAAACACATTTCATCCAGGTCTTCAAAAAATTAGGGAGAAACAGACTTCGAAAAACATGGGAGAGAGGATTCGTTCAACTCTCTTATACGTTTTCACTCTCTCAATTGCTCACTCTCTTAGTCACACACTCTCTCTCGCTCTCTCACTCTCTCACTCTCTCAGACGTCTTTGAGTTAAGGTAAAGCTTTCCAATAGCTGAGATATTCTTTGACCAGATCTACGACTAGGAACAAAAGCTGGCATTTATGTCGTTAAAAAGCTCGAGGTATGAAAGGAAGGAACCCTTTGCAATTATATTATTTCAGAGGGTCGGGAAAAGAATATAAATTGGCCTTTCAGTGAAGCTGCGGCTACTCAAACTAAATTGACTATGCATCTTTTTCAAAAACATTGAACAAAATTTATGTGGCTTACTTAACCAATATAAATAAAATGAAATAGTTTATGATTTCAAGCAAGCACGAGGGCTTACATAACTAATCTAAACAACTAAAATAACTCATTCATACAGATCTCTTCATAGATTTCACTCCTAAAATAAAAATCTATTATAATTATTGGTGACGATATAGAAAATCTACAAAAAAAAACAATGCATAGAAGAGGGGCACTCACAGACAAAACAATGTTCAGTAAGCAACACCCACAGCAGAACTTCCCAAGAATCTAAAAATGCATAGAAGAGGAGATAATAAATTGGCCTCTCTTTGTCCCACAAGCATATCTTTAGTAGTAAAATAATATAATTGAAACTTTTGGAAAGAAATGACTAATTTCTTATTTCTTTTATCACGCTTAATGAGAAGGCGTATAATTCCACCAAAATAAATTAAGTGAAACAAAAATGATAGTAGAAAATATACAAATAATTACATCGCTAGAAACTAGACCAAGATCATTTAAGCTCTGTTTCTTTTTTCTCAATGCGAAAGAAACTATCCATAAATAAAGTTCATAGTTTAAAGGTGATAACGCAATTTATTAGTATATTTTTACAAAGAAAACAAAGCCCAAGTAATAATATAATCAATTTGTAGAAGAAGACCATATTTTAAGACTTTGCACTCTTTAAACTTCAAAGATCACAATAAGACACAATAGCCTATTAACTTTTCTATATAGGAAGATAAATGCTAAAAGGAAAATCGATTGTTAATTCAATCTTTGTCATCCCTGAATTGTATACTCCTTTTTCAAAATTTGCACAACGGCTAGGTAACTTTAATTGATACGAACAAGTATTTGAATTGATACTGAGGTATTGTAGAGTAATATTCAAGCAAGACTGAAATAATGAAAAACAAACAAATTAATTTCTATAACACGAGTCATGTCTAATACAAAATTCACATCAATGTAAACCGAAATTTGAATACATGATTAATACTTGGTTATTATATTTCGAACCTAGAAATTTAATATCACTAATTAGCTCAAGTTGTAACAAGCCAAATCTCACTAATTGGATCCATTTTTATGGCAAACGGGACCAGAATGCACGAGAATGCTATATGGCAAAGCTTCTAATGGGACTCCCAACAATGCTTAGAGCTAACCACACTGCCACCGATAATTACCATGGCTTTAATCTAAATTGACTATTTGATACTACTGCTTCTCATCATTTCACATCTGACTTGAATAATCTCTCTCTCCGACAGCCATACGAAGGACAAACTGACATTGTTATAGGTGACGGTGGTGGTGTACAAATCACACATACTGGCAATACTTTTGACCCTACTTTATCTAATTCATTTTCACTAAATTATATATTATGTGCTCCTATCATGAAACAAGATTTAATCTCTGTTTGTCAATAATACAAAAATAAGAATACATCAATTGAGTTTGACTCTACTTCTTCTTGTATTATGGATCTGACCATAAGGGTACCTCTCACCAGAGAACAAAGCAAGAATAATGTATACAAGTGGTTAAGCATAAGAGAGACGCAATTGATGGCAATGTGAGCATATATGTTTGTATCAAAATCATTCTTGCTCATTGGCACAATCGTCTCGATCACCTGTCATCCAATGTCCTTAGTCGTGTTGTGTCCTCCAATAACCTCTGTTTATACATGGATTTTCCATCTTGGACATACCCAATGGGTCCACCCGCCCTGATCGGACCCCTGTAATTATTTACCTACAACCGTCAAGTCAAATGTCAAGACTTGGATGGACCCTTACCGCCTTGGGAATGAATTGGAGGCATATGGCTTGGTAGGTTTACGATGAAGCTCGTTGTGTCGGTCCACCACCACGACCTGCTCAGTAGGTTTTAGATGTGACATCTTTTCATTGAGGATGAACCTAGAGACACGTGGAGCATCCTATACTATGGTCGTACATACATTTGACAATCGTTGATTGGCCCATAAAATTACGGTCTCCCTCACTCTTCTATATAAAGGAGCTTAAACTCCTATTGAGGGGGGAGATATACTTTGACATTTCATACACATATTTAGGGGTTCTCTCTCCCTCTCCCTCTCTTTGGCAACCCCAAGGAGGTGCGTTTGCCGGGCGTTGTCACCATCTAGGCCGCTAAGGATACTCATCATTTCCTCCACGCTAGACCTCCATGTTCCGAAGGCTTTTTCGATGACTAGACGACTCTCCGTTAATGACCCGATGCGGTTAAAAATCCATCCCCGAAACAATGGCGACTCCATTGGGAAGTCATCTGTCAAAGAGAAGCCTCCATGAGGAAGGTCTGTAGTGTGTTTATTTCTTGAAATCAATATGTTTTTTTCTTTGATTTCTTCATGAAAATTTGGAACCCAAAATAGAAGGACTTAACACTTTGACACTCCATGAGGAAGGCTTTTTCGTTGATTGATCATCATAAAATTAGGGTTTCCCCCCTCTTTCTATATAAAAGGACTTAACACTCCTATTAAGGAGGGAGATATACTTTGACATTTCACATACCGTTTGGGGGCTCTCTCCCTCTTCCTCTCCTTGGAAACTCCAAGGATGTGCATTTGTCGGCCGTTGTCATCGTCTAAGCTGCTAAGGATGCTCATCATTTCCTCCACACTAGACATTCATGTTCCCAAGGCTTTTCCGATGACTAGACGACTCTCCGTTCATGACCTAGTGTAGTTCAAAATCCATCCCCGAAATAACCTCCATATTGAATCTAGCTTTTGTGATTTTTGTCACTGTAACAAAAGTCACAAACTTTCTTTTGGTGTTTCTAGCTTAACGAGTCATCGTCCATTGGAATTGGCATATTCGGATGTATAGGGCTCATCCCCAGTTCGATCAATAATTGGCCTTTCCTATTATGTTATTTTCGTAGACTATTTTACAAAATATTTGTGGTTAGTTCTAATGAAAAATAAATCAGATGTTTACTCTATCTTTTCTAAGTTTAAAATTGTGGTTGAAAATATTTCAAAGCAACTGAATGAAAAATGTGGGTTGGATTTTGGTTGTAACCATGGAGTCCATGTCTCAACTGGCTCCTTGCTCACACCAAACTGAATAGACTCAGGTCAACCATTCAAAATTGCTATTTTCTTGCTTTATTTATACCATATGGTTAGATAGAAACCGTGACATTTGCATAATATTGAAAGGAATGCTTTGCACATCTTTCTCCATAGTGATTCGGGCCTTCCTGATTTCATTTTTAGAATGGGTTGGCTAGTTTAGTTTATCTCAAATGTGTAGCAAAATCTCACATGTGACTCTCATACCTGAAATATGTTCATTGCGTAATTATATCATTTTCTTTTGTTTCTAATATACTTTTATTTCTCAAGAAATATTATTTTCTTCTGTTTCTAATATACTTTTATTCCTAAAAAAGAAGGTTTGTACAGATGAATATATAGATATTTATACAATGAACATGATTTTATCTGAGTTATTATCTATCTACATAAATTTTTAGGTTGATATATGATGATAATTTCACTTTAATATTTATTACATTTTTCATTTTGGTTGATGTATGTGATAATTTCACTTTAGTATTTGTTACACTTTTCTTCTTAGTTGTATATTAAGAGTAACAATGTCCATTGTCCATTTAGTTATATATTACGAGTAACGTTTTTTTTTCTTTTTTGGGTCAATATATAATGAATTCACTTTATTATTGTTATATTTTTTGTGTTTGATTGATTTTATCAATTCACTTTATTATTTTTTACGTTTGTGTTTTGTTTTTAGTTTGATACCTAGTATAATAATTATCAATGTCTATTAGCAATAATAAAATATTTATAAGATTTCATTTATCTTCTCACATAATATTTTTTGATTTATTTTTATCATATTTTACGAGATACATAATTAAGATAGGGCATTCTCTAATTTTAAAAATTGTTAATAGATAACTTATTATCATTTTTTTAAAACTAGATAATTTATTATATTTTTAAAAGATTTTCTATGTTTGAACCACATAATTTTTTACTAGTATAACCATAAAATTATTGTTGGTGATCGAGAGGAAGAGAAGCGTCGTCCTCGGAATTTGACAATAAACGAAAGGGTAGTTATGGTATTGTACAGTCAAACCGCGCAAAAGACAAGAATGAAACAATAAACGGAATTTGACAAATGAGCTTGCAAGCTCATCGACCCAGCAAGATTTTAGTACGTTTTATTGCCAAAAAAAGGAAATGGAAAATCATTGCGACGCCCAAACTCATAATCACAATCACAGGTATTATTCTCTGTTTTTTCCTACGCTGAATTGCGTGAATTCTTTATTTTTTATTCATTTCTTTGCTTCCTGTTGGTTTCGAGATGTCAGGTTAGGTTTCCAATAACATCTAATTATGCGTTTGGTCGATGAGAAAATGATGGAGTAAAAGTTCAATTTTCATTTTTCTGGTTGATTTCAGGACAACTCTGTGATTTGTTTGGGTCACTACGTCTCCAATTGAAGTTTGAATTTTGTACGTTGTGATTGTGGGAAGTGGCAACTGGGAATCATTACAATGTACAGGCCAGTTGCTACAGCCGCCGCACCGACGAGAGGAGGTACTCCATCTGATAGTGTTGATTATGCTGTTAGTTTGGATCAAGTTCCACGTTGGGGTGATGCAGAATTTAGATCTTCTTTGGAATTTGAGAGTGAAGATCCTTCATTCTCTAATTCTTACTTCCCTGATCCTTTAACGTCTTTGTCTGGGGCGGAGGGTGGTATCAATGGAATGGTTTCAAGGTTTCCTGTTGATCATGAAATTAATTCCAAGATATATCTGTGGAGAGGAAATCCGTGGAATCTTGAGGTCGATGCTGTCGTGAATTCAACAAATGAGGTGAGGGTTATTGTTACGATAATATCTCTTGTAACCATACGGTTTGTCAATACTGCAGGTGTTACTGTGAGACCTGCATCACATGTTAGCTCTTGTGTTTATCTACCTACACTGGCAATGAAATGATTGAGATAGAATTTTAGGAGGAAAATTAATCAAGAAGCTAATTAAAAGTCGAATCAAATATGATATAAGACTTGTAAGTTTTAACATATTTAATCAATTTCAGTAGCGCAGACCTGAATCTCTATCCTATGTGGGGTGTTTGGCTCTACAAAATTTAAAAGCTACAAGTTTCTCTAGCACATTTCATTCAGAAGCAAGATATAGCACTAGTCCATTTGTTCTGAAGGAAACTGTGTCAGAGATGTGTCTTTTTAATTTTTGAGTTTTAGATCAAATTCTCCATATCAGATTGATCATCTAGTAATTGTTCTGAACTCAGGTACTTGGACCTCTAACTATCATCTTGAACAGATCCAGAAAGCTCACTTTTTTTACCAGAATTTAGAAATATGTGGAAGCTAAGTTGATTTGCCGCTCAATCCGCATATAGTGCTCTTCATGACAATAAACTTTACAAAATGATGACTGGCTTAGAGTATTCTAGAGGGGTAATCGAGGAAGTAAACAGATTGTCCCTGACATTGTTTAATTGCCAGCTTTCATGGTTTTCGTTGTCATAAAAGTTGTACAAGCCAAAATGCTACTTAAACCCATTAAAATTATGTAATACATCATTTATTCAAGAACCTTGCTGAGAAAGTGTCCAATTCAATGCCTATTATTGACTAATAATCCTATCTCTAATCTTTTAATTGGATGATTGACAGAATTTGGATGAAGCGCACAGTAGCCCAGGATTACATGCTGCAGCTGGACCAGGTCTTGCAGAAGAATGCACTACATTGGTAATTAAGCCATCAACTTTTCTTTCAGTGATTTGTTTCAGTTATGATTTCTTTTGGATAAGTAAAGGTATTGTATTAGAAAAGAAAACCCAAGAGGGCTGTAGAAAAGGATTTACTTGTATCATTTTATAATACTTTATGCTTTACTGATAAAAAAAGTTTATAATACTTTATACTTGGTTTCATTCAGATATGATCATGGAAACGTGGTTGACAACAGATTTTGTTATGATTTTACAGGTTGAGTTTTACGTAGTTTTAGACAATGTAGAAGGATGTGGAATTGGACTCCAAATACTTTCAATATGTTTTCTTGAGATATTTGAACGATTTTACACTTTTTTATCATTATTTGGCTGACTGGATATATCTTGCGTTTGAAGGGTGGTTGTAGGACAGGGATGGCTAAAGTAACTAATGCATATGACCTTCCTGCTAGGTGCGTATATGTATCTTTATATGCACCGAAAGAGCCAAGTAGAAAAGAATTTAATTAAGTAATGTATTAGAAGGCCATTTTGTGCCCCTTGTATTTCATTTGTATGCTTACTGCCTAAGAAATCAAAGATATTAGGGAGTTTACTTGTTATCAAACTTACAACTTGGATTTCTAACACTTACAATCTGGTTGGCAAAATCATGTAGCATATTTTTGTTGTGTTAGTGTCACTCATGACTAAGGTATTGGAATTAAGATTTTGCAATAATTCTTAGTGTTAATATCATCACTACCTGCTATAGTTGCACTTCTTGTTATTATTCAAAAAGAGATGCATGTCTAACAGAAAACTATTTTGTGAAAATTAAGCTGTAATTTTGCTTATTATGACCATGCGATGTTGGTTAAGTTGTTCATGTTGGAATGTTGCCCCACGTCACCTAGATCTGGCCATTTTGTGCTAGCTACAAGGCTCCCGTACCCTTCTTGTGCTAGGTTTTAAAGAGTGATCGGGCTGGGTTTTTCAACTTAGTATCAGAGTTTGGTTGGGCCTTTGTTTGTGCACTTTAGTTCGGCTCTTTGTCCGCTTAGTTCAGATGGTTTGGTATGCTGCTTAGTTCGGCTACCGTGTTTTGATCTAGGAGGATGTGTTGGAATGTTGTCCCACATCACCTAAATCTGTTCACTTTGTGCTAGTTATAAGGCTTCCGTACCCCTCTTCTTAACACTTAGGTGTTAAGAAGTGATCGGGCTAGGTTTTTCAACTGCTTAATACAACTTTCCTTTGTGTATTCCAAGGTTCAAAATTAGAGATTGCACACGCCGTTGTTTGTTAACCAGTTCTATAAATAAGAGCTTATTTAGCAGGTCTAAGATCCCGTTACTGTTCATACTCCGATTAAAATAGTTTCGCACTGAAAGATTCCATGGTGAATGAATAACGTAAGCTACTGCCTGACTTTAATAAAGAAGGGGCGGCCATCAGCACAACTCTGAGAATCATATCTGATGTTATTTAATATGCTGATATGTCATTCTACATAGACATAGAGCACTCCTAACTAGACAACTTGGTCTTTTATTTTTCTTATTCCTGATATAATTCTCTCAGGAAGGTTATACATACTGTTGGCCCAAAGTATGCTGTAAAGTACCATACTGCAGCAGAGAATGCTCTGAGTCATTGCTATCGGTCTTGCCTTGAACTTCTGATTGAGAATGGGCTTGAAAGGTATTATATCAGATGAAACGTCTCTACATCATCATCTTGTGCTCACCTTTGTGTTCCTCCAGCAGATTGTTATTTAAACTGATTTTATTTGGTATATATACTGCAACGCAGCATTGCAATGGGATGTATATATACAGAGTCCAAAAACTATCCCCGTGAACCTGCTGCGCATGTGGCTATAAGTGAGATACGTTCCTACTTGTTTTTACAGTTTCTACTTGACACAAATGAAGTTTTCCTTTTGCTATCTAGTCTATTGTACATGGGAGATGTCGAGAATTCGGACAATGTAGAGACATAATTGCACCATATGCTTCGATTCAGAATTTGTACAGATCTATTAATGCAACCCACCAGACGTGGGAAAGATGGCTGGAGAGTTGTTGGTTTTTTTTTTCTGTCAAAAAAGCACAATTTGGATCTCTTTATGTGAAGGTCGAGTTTTGAGTTATCTATAATGCCAACCCCTGCTTATGATACATTTTCAACTTGCGATATTACGAAGAAAGCATATAATTTCCATTTCAGACGTACATGTCTTGCATATTTGTCATACATGTCTGTTAGTAGGTGTGATGAGATTTTCTTTTTATTTCTCTATGCCCTTGCTATGTATGTCTGCGTGTGTTACATTGACGGAAGTTTTCTCCTTTCTGCTGTTGTTCAGGGACTGTAAGGCGGTTTCTTGAGAAGCAGAAAGATAAAATCAAAACTGTTGTATTTTGTACCGTCACATCACCAGATACAGAGATATACAAAAGGTATTCAAGATTATCATTTATTTGTTAGAGTGGATCAAACCCTATGAATTATGAAATAATATGGTAGGATGCTGTATGTTTGTTACTCAACTCACCACTCAATACTTTCATGGTTCTGTTGCGACATTTCATGATTATCTCCTCTCGTTTTCTTTTTCTGCTGCAGATTGCTTCCCCTTTACTTTCCACGTGATAAACATGAGGAGGAAGTTGCCTTGTCAAAGCTTCCTGCAGATGTTGGGGATGAGAATGGTGAGACTATTATAGATGAACGAAAAATCAGGATTAAGACATTGCCCAAAAAGAGTATTCCAAAACCTCCCCAAGCTCCAGAAGATCCACCTGTCAGTCATGTTGGCTTGGTAAGAAGGTTAGTGGACATTATTTCCTATATATCACTAAGCACCTTTCTTATAAGTTCGCTCACTTTTGAAGGATAGGTTAATGAAAATTAAATCACTATACAGACTAGCAATGCCTAATTAAACAATATCAAGTTACTTCTGATCAAAAAAGAAATACTCAGATTACAAAACAGCATATTGTTTCCTCCAGACCTTAAGAAGAGTTTGTTCACAGCATCTGTTTTCTTACCTGATTGAAAAGTGTGGTTTTTTCTACACTAGGAATTGGGTGTGATTGTTAGGCACTAGTTCCTTTTAGCTTAATGTATTTATTCTTTTCACTTTTCTGAGGAGTGAAGTTTTTATTGTAGGAACTCGTCATATTTGGATACATATTTAGATCCTGCGTTCATGTCCTTAATCAAAGATCCAGATCAGAGACGTAAGGAGCAATGGGAAAAGACTGCCCAAGCACAGAGTGGGTGGAATTGTGCTAAAATGCTCGGATTTGGTGACCTTGGTGGACCTCCATTATCTGCTGCAGAAGAATACTCGCTTCATTCAAGATACCTTGCTAAAGCAAATTCTCTCAATCTTTCCGAAATTGCAGAGATGAAAATTATGTATGTATCTGTACATGTTCGGCATTGCACGTTACTTTTCTTCCATATTGCTACCAATGACACTGTTTCTTTTCTTCCCCCCCCCCCCCATAAAGTTCTCCCTAATTAAGGTGGATTGACTTTTAGGCTACTTTTTCATTTGTGGAGCTTCAGATCATATTGACAGGACAGACATATATTGTACACTTGTAGACTCTGCGCTATGTAACAGTCATCTCAAGGCTATGTTCTTTTTCAATATTGTACTGAAATCATTCGCATCATCTGTTTATACCCTAATACGAGAGGTTTTTTTCCTATAGGGTACTTGATAATACCCATCAGGGACGCTCTCATCTCAATTTCATTTTTTGTCTTTGATGATAACTCTGGGATCCACTAGTCGTTAAATGCCTATTTTTCCTTTCTCTTTCAGTTATCGAGGTGGGGTCGATAGCGAGGGCCGTCCTGTAATGGTTGTTGTAGGTGCACATTTTCTTCTACGATGTCTTGATCTTGAGCGGTTTGTACTATATGTAGTTAAGGTAAGTGACTTACTGATCTTCTTCTGCATTTTTGGAAAATATACTTAAAGTTTGGTCTTTTAAAATATTGGTCTTTTAAAATATTGGTCTTTTAAAATATTAGTCAACACAGCTGAGTCCTCTACAATTTTTGTCTTATTATTATACATGACTGAACAAAGACTTTTGCTTTGCTTAATTACTCTAGGAATTTGAGCCTCTGATACAGAAGCCTTATACAATTGTGTACTTCCACTCAGCTGCATCTTTACAGTCGTAAGTACTTCATCTATTCACTCGCAGGGATGTTCGGTTGAAATGTTTTACCTTATTGAAACTGACTTGTTAGGATTTAGGTCAAATATTTCCGTTCACAATGATGAGTTAATGGTAAGGTATAAGAATATTATGCCAAGTAAATTTTCGTGAAGAAGCTGAAGTTCCTATTCTTATTGCTGCATGTCTATGGATTTCAGCTGCATGTCTGTTGTCTATGTATTTCAGCAGATGGGAGAGTTGAGGAATATTCATTTTTTAAAACATTTAGTAGGTTTCCTAAAATTTGCTCAGATTTTAAAACTCGATGCTGTATTCAAGCTCTCAGTTCTTCTCACCATGTTTTAGAGCAATTTTAGATGCTCTCTAAATACGAAATTCAAGCAACAGAAGCATGCAATTGAAAAGAAAATGAAATTAAGAATTCATCAGAATGAAGTAAGACTTTTAATACTTCATTATCGCCGTTGAACATAACATAAAATAACTCTCTTGCTGCATTTATCTTGTCAGATCACCTTGAGCTGCATTAATTTGATATTGCGTATCTGGAAATTATTTATACTTTATATTCATTGCTCTCCTGGTAGTTATTCCGTTTTAAAGAAACTACATGTAACCCCTCTTTCTTGAAACAGACGGCCAGACTTAGGATGGATAAAAAGATTACAACAGATACTTGGCCGGAAACACCAGCGAAACCTGCATGTATTTACCGAATTTTACCAATGTGTAACTTAGAAGTATATCCCTTCCATATTTCTGAATTCTTTATGTGCCATGTACAGGCAATATATGTTCTTCACCCGACATTTGGGCTGAAGGCTGCAATATTTGCCATGCAGCTGTTTGTTGACAATGTGGTGCGTCTCTAATTTTACCAGTTAATATGACTTGAAGGTGCTTTAAATGTCTTCAACTTGAATTTCTTTGGGAAAATTAATCTGTAGGTGTGGAATAAAGTGGTATACGTTGATAGACTTCTGCAGTTATTCAGATACGTCCCTCGTGAGCAATTGACCATCCCGGACTTCGTATTTCAGTTAAGTTTCATTGTCATTTTCTTTCTCAATAGATACCTGATTCTTTTCCAGCCATTGCTACTGTGAACTTCAAAGAAGTAGCTGATGCAACTGGTTCTTGAATTCATTTTTTTCCCGAAACTTGCTTCTCGAATTCTTATCTTCATGCTCTAGCCAAAATTTTATGAAAATGGATCTCCTCGTATTGGGGTTCCTGACAAAAAGGGATTTGTTCTGCTAATCTGGGCTGTCCGTGTTGAAAGTGGACGGCCCATATTAGCTCGGCACAAACGCCGACTTAAAGAGGCCTATGACGTTTTTTTGTCTCTTTCTTTTTTCCGTAATGGAAGGCTTAGATAGAATAATATCCCCTCATGTTCCCCCAACAGGAGGGTATCCCGAATTGCTATGCCTGTGCGGATTATTATGGAATAACAAGATCTTTGATTCTAATGTTTAAATGACGTGGTGAATGCAGGCACGATTTGGAAGTGAACGGAGGGAAGGGTCTTATAGTGGACCCTAGAACGAAATACGTTTACCATCGACCTTAAGCATTAGATGTGCCTCAGATGTGTTTCCCGCGGGAAAGCTTGTCGATAGACTTTCATTTGAGTGTCTTTTTTTGGTAGTTTCTCTTGTAGGTGATGTTTGACTGTCTAGCAATTGCCAGTTTGCAGTCTGAAGATGAAAATAATATTCTTCCTCTTTGTAATATTATGTTGTTTGATTGAGTTACTAATAAAATTGAAGATGGTATGCTGGTTGTGAAGTCTGTACCGAAGTGCCGTTGACATTCATTATTTGATTCATTTTGGTTAGTAAGACAGAAAATTGTCGGTGTACATGTAGCATATAATATTAGAATACACTGTTGACTTGTCGTGCGAGCATGGCATGTATCGTCTTGCATTCGGATTTGGATCCATACTTAGACTTGAGTCATTGATTTTTTATGGTTTAAGCTTTAAGCTGATCTGGGTTGACAATAATTTTTTAAAATGCTCAATTAGAGAACTCGTCCATTATAGGAAAATAAATAAGAGAATACCTCAGAATTTAGTAAATTACACAAATGACCGAATTTATTAGAAGTCTAACATGAAGACCTAAGAATACTAGTGAACGCCGAAATTGCCTTTACTAACAAAAGGAAACTTGAAAACCTAAGAATATTAGTGAAAATCCTAGTCTCTATTTCTCTCTCGTGACGACGCGAGAAAGCCTATGACGCGATGAACCCTTTGAAATCAAAATCACAAACCTATGTTGTAGCAAATCGACATGAATCTATATCTAACAACGCAACGTTCAGTAAAAATCGTGATTGTAAGTTGAAATTTCAGTTTTCATTTTCTTATATAACATTATATTATGTACCGACTTTTCATCAATATATCATGTACTGAGTTTCTCTTTCACGAAACTAACTTAATATACTTATATTGCGAGTTAATAGTTTGTCCCTCTGTTTTGCTCTGTTTTCTGGAGGCAAACAGTGTATTTTCTATATTCTGCAGATATCTCGTACTTAAGATTTGTTATATGGTATATCATATATAGTATGAGTATATGATTATGTACTGCATAATTATGTACTATATAATTACATATTATTTTATATATTATCGTAACTTATTGATTGTTATTATTATTTTTTATTCTTAAATACAATATGGTTAATAATTCATAGTTCGTTTTTATGATGTAGATAGATAAAAGGAGATATGACAATATTTGCCGCCAAGTTTATGATGTGTCTAACCCCAAGTTTATTAGCAATGTTAAAATTTTCAATAATATATATTTATATATGAATAGTATAGTATCACATATGTGTAGAAACCATGATTTCAAGTATCATAAAGAGCACACATTTTAATATAAAGTTTTATGTAGTATATATTTATGTATAGTATAAAAGTATGTACTTGTAGTATACAATCATATACCCATCACTTGAGAAATATTTATGAAACATTATACACATCATCATAAAATCAATATCGATCCTTAAAATCATTAAAATATATACTTCTATCATAAAAGAATATCATTCATTACAAAATTCAAATATATCATTAGAAATTTATTATCCATCATCGTATCAACAATATTCACATAATTGTCATAGCAACTATGAGTACATAAATATATACTCTCATTATATAATAATATATTATGAGTACACATGTATAATAAAAAGTTGTTACATGATGTATATATAGTATACTATGTGTACATAAATGTATAATATTTGTATCCTGTCTACAATTATATGCCTATAGTATAGAGTTATATACTATATGACATTAGTTATGAAAATCTGCAGAAAACCGTATACACAGAAAATCTACAGAAAATAAAAATTTATACTCTTATCATTATCCATAACAGAAAATTACAGAAAACGTAAATGAAACTTAAAATCCCTAAAATCTAATGTACTTGATTTCGATTATTGATCAATTTTAAAAGAATCTGCTATAGAAAATTGTTCATAAATTCACTTAAAATATAATTGCGAAATCAGCATGATATTGTTGCGAAGAGCAACAAATCAACACAAAATCCTGCTATTTTATCTCAGATATGAAGGAATAAATGAACTGAAGAAGAAAATTAAAATATGTAGAATCGAGGAGTTTAAAGTCTGAGGCATGATTGAATTCAGCAAATGAGCTTCAAAAAACCAGCAAAGAAAGTAAGCTGCGAGAAAGACGCGAAGAAGAAGGAAAAAAAACCTAAAACACAAATCAATTATAATAAGGGCATAAAGGTAAAATAACAAAGAAAATCTTAACTACCTTGTTTTTCTCTTCTCCATTTCAGTCATATGTGCAAAATTACAAAAAAAAAAAAGATATTATACAAAAGTAAAACTTAAAATTGATTAAATCCTTATATTTCTCTTTAAAAAAGATTAAGTTTATCTGTATCATTGATTTATGAACTAATGACTCAGATTATGATATTTAAAAAAATGATTAAGCTGATCTGAATCATTGTTTTATGAATTAATGACTCAGATTGAACATGATATCTATTCAACGGAAACTCTGGCATTGGGAGTCTTTGGAATTATCTGGTGATGTTGTTATAAGCGAAGTCATTAACTTGAGTTTGTAAATATCATACTAGAAGTAGGAGGCAATATTCATAATTAATTACTAATCTATATGTTGTAACTCATATATGTTAGATGCAATCCAGTCTTCTAATCTAAACGATGAAACTTATGTCAATATTAAATAGCGTGGTTCAATATAATGTTAATACATTTTAAATCAATCTCATTAAATTAATACAGTTGAATCTAGATCGTCTAACTTACTTACGGGATGAAACTAAAACTATAACATAAGTTTAATCAGTAATCAGATATAACCGCTTTTATTTATTAAGTCAATCCGGTTACAGTTTAATCTAATATTTTAATTTCATCAAACCAAAATTGATCATTTAATCAGACTAGTTAATACACATGTGCGATGCACGTGTAATTGAACTTATTATATTTTTAACTATGATTATTACTCATACTCATGATGTATTTATGTGAATTAAAAAAGAAAAGTATTTAGTATCATATTATTTGTTCAATTAATGTAATTAAAATCAATACAATGTTATATTGTTATTATTTTTTATTTATTACATAGTTTTATTGAATCAAGTTGCAAAACATCATGTACATTTGTAGAAAAGAATTAAGAATATACAATAGAAATGTGCTCTCAAAAATTAAAAGAAAAGTGATGTAATTAGAATTAGATTATTTATATCATGTTTTATTATTTTTTATCCCTTTTTTTCATTTGTATTGCAAATTTAATTTTCTCTTTGTAAAAAATTTGTGCAATTATATTTTATACAATAGTATGTTCTTTTGTGTCCACCATAACAATACATATTTCTTTGCTTGTGTTGTAAAAAGTGGTATAGTTTCATTTGAAAAAATGGTATTCACTACTACAATCATGGCTTATAATGATAGCCACATATATGATACAATGACAGGTCTCCAAAATTTGTTAAAGGAAAATAGATTAGGGTGGAATAATTTGGATGAGGTGACAGCTGAAAAATTAGCTGTCATTAATATATTATCTACTATGACAGGTATAATAATCACTGTTATAGTTATATATATACATTCATCTTAATTACAAAAACACCACCTATATAATACTAATATTCTCATATCTCTCTCAGATTTTCAGAGTCCCTCCTCATCGAACTCTCTCTGAAACAAACTTCATGCTCTCTCGAACTCCTCTCTCACTCTCAGCCTGCTCTCTCTCACTCTCAGCCTGCTCTCTCACACTCTCAACCCGCTCTCTCTTTTTCTCTCCCTCTTGAGTTTTCCTCTGCACTGCTCTCCCTCTCTAGCTCGTCTCTGCACTGCTCTCTCACTTTCGATACTCCTCTTTCTCTCTGCTACTCGCTCATCTCTAATTTGTTCCCTCTCTTAAATATTAACCTTCGGTGACGGTTCTCGCTCTCTCGTGGTGAGTTTGTTGTTTTTTTTAGCTTTATTTAGTGTTATTTGTTCTGATTTAGTTTTATTGAGATTTATGGTTTAGATTTTGAGTTAGAGTTTTGAGTTTTCTGATTTATTTAGCTTTTAGATTTAGAGTCAGGGTTCTTTCTAGTGATAGATCTTGAAATCGACCCACTCATTTCATTTAACGAGGAGGAATGTGATGGCATGATTTTTTGTTGAGATATACACCGGTTGCTGTGAATTTAGAGCCTCTGAATCTGGGTTCCCGTTCAGAGTTCTATAAGCCTTATTGGATACTTTCAAATTCATACAACTTTCACATATCTCCATCTGTGAAAAATTACTTTCGAACAACTTTTGTTTTTTATCAATATGATCAGTGCTCATCCATTTTTTCAGTATAAAATTATCTAGATGATGATGAATTCATTTAATATCTACGAAATTGTCTATGGGCCTTGCTGCTGAGAGCTACTTAATGTGGGAGTTGTATAACGGTAGCTGTAAATCCTTCAACTCGGTGGTGAGGTTGACTTCTGGATATTGTTGGACATGTTTGGAAATTGAATAAAGGATTTAATAAATGAGAATTCTTCCTTCTTTTTAAGAACTTTCTTGATTAAGTTGGAGAAAGTTTTTATGGTAATGTTGTTAATTTCTATCAGGTGAATTTTTATAACTGATAAATTCACTAACTTCTATTACTTATCAAATCATAGGAGAAACCTTTTCCCAGTGACTTTGATTGTATTTGACTAGTATTCATGTTTTTGTTAATTATGTATGATGAGACAAAGATTTGTTTGTGTAAAAATCAAGTATAGACATCATTATATATTGATGCCATTCACAAACTTTGTTCATTATATGTCTAATTTCAAATAAAGGGGATGTTGTGTTGCTGAAACCTATTTACGATTCATGAATGATGTGATTCATAGTAGTTGACTTACTATATTATTATTTTATTGGGAGTTACCGTACTAAACCTTATAGGCTAGTTAAATATGGATAAGAAAATATACATAGGTAACACTATTAGTGATTTGGCTTCGCCCAGACAGTTACATGAAAAAATTAGAATTGTTTCCTTATATATTAATTTGTTCATTTGTTGTATACAGGCTAAGAGGTAATAAGTGTGGTTAATTGAGAAGTTCAGAAAATTTGATGTTCTCAAAATCCCAGCTGAAATGTATGATCCTGAAATTCTTACAGAGGAATAGAAACATTACTTGAAGCGTACTGGTGAGAATAAGAAAAATTGTACTAGTTAGGAGACGAGGTGTTTTTGGTGGAGTTGTTCTCAATATGCACCTACATTGGAAAAAGTACGAAACTGTTAAAGTTATTTGCAAGCCTTGCAAGCTAGGGTAGATTCATGAATATACTGACGAGCTTGCTCGGTTTAGTAAAGGCATGTGATTGACATAAAGCCTAATGATGCAATAATTTTTTACCGAGGAAATAATTATGTGCAGCCAGAACTACAAGGAGATTTCATTCTTTGTTTATAAGATCATTTTCTTTTCTTGTATTTTACACCTTTTATCCATCTATCATTTGTATAAAAGTTCGGTTTATTTGCCCCTGGCCATATGGGAAGTTCACTAGAGGCATGCAACTTTGTCCATTTCACAATATTTGTATGATTCCCCCATATTAGTAAGTATCAGATTTGACCATGCTGGCCTTGAATTTGATATGATAGTTCATTTAAATATTAGGCGTTGGAAAAATATTGAAAAGACATGTAACTAACGTCATTATAGGGTTTTAATGACGACATGCTATTGACAACATTTTGGGCAAAACGTTGCTGCTTGATTATGTTGTTTCTAAAATGTTTGTAGTCATGGGTAAAGTTGAAGGGCAATGTGAGTCTTAGCATGGTCATGTAACTATAGTAACTGTTGCTTCAGAATATTGCAGGTAGCAATTAGCCAATCTTATGACAAAATGTATATCCTTGAAGAAATCAATGACAAAATGTAAGATGGAGATATGTAGATTGAATTGAATTATAATTGCTTGTTTCTTTAAATTTAGAAGCTTCATTTTATGCATAAATTTTCCTCATATTTCATGTTAGTTTTATGTGAGTCAATTCTAGTTTTAATAAATGCCAGAGCATTCTAGCCAATCTTATGAGTATTTTGTATGTTCCTTGTCAATTGATGACTGGTCTTTCTTCAAAATTTATCAATATTATGTATGTTGACATGGCAATTAATTGCACGTCTTTGAATTTGGACAGGGGATGCCACTGTCCAAATTGTAGTTGATTACAACAGGCAACACTTATGCCGGGGTGGATTCCAAGAAGGTTAAGTAAAGAGTTCTAATTACTTAAATGTTGTACATACAAACATCAATTTTATCTTATTTACGTTCTTTCCAACCAGAGAGGGTCTTGATGGTAAAAAGGAGTTCAGACAACTTCGCTTTGGAGGAAGAGAAAGACCATTTCAAGCCCCTCTGTATGCATACTCATACTCTATTTATCTGTGACTACTGATGAGTTTATTAATGCTTTCAGTTAGCTGAACTGTATCCTTGTCAATATAATTAGCTCATCTAATTTAGTATTTTATTTAAAAATAATCAGAAGTTAATGGGGGCAAAGTTCAAGAAAAATAGACAAGAAAAATTATTTAAGATCATCCAACAATTATATTTTTCTATCAGTATATAGGTTTGGTGAATAATATGCTTTGTGATAAACTGTGTATGGAAAAACATCATTCTTTGCATAAAATGTTGGTTTGTGTTGCATGTACTAGTAACTTTGTTGCAGGCTCATATTCTTTTAATTATGTGAATGTTTTTGCAACTCCTAAGGTTTGGACTAATCTTATGATTTTTTCTTCATGGTATTTGGAGCTGTTTATGGTTCTCCCCCTTTAATAAGTTTTGATTTTAGTAAGTTTCAATCATTTGCATACAAATGAAAGTGTTTTGATATTGTATAATATTAGATCTTCTAATGACTGGTACATTCAACGTCATTGCGTTCCGGCTTGCATGCTAGATCACTGCTATTATGTTGTGCAAATTGAGTTTATATTCCTTTAGTTTTTTACTATGTCACTCCAAAGTATTTCACTATCAAATTTTTAAGCTTATCAACATCTATATTATAGTGTTCTTAACATTGTAGTTATTTTCCTCAAGTTTTAAATGATTTATTTTATAATCAATATGTGTGGAGCAAGCAATTTAATATATATAAAAATTTCTGTCATGGGAAGGTTTTTTAATGGAAAAACTATCATGGAAAGACATTTTTTGCTTTTCCATGACAGTTTTTTTTAAATAATTTGGACATTAGATGACGGAGATTTCCCGTCATCTAATTTCTTTTGGCGGCACCTATGATGACAGAGAACCCCCGTCATCTAATTATTTTTCGTGGCATCCTATTATGACGGCTTTTATTAAAAAAGAGTAAAGATGACAGCTCGATAGATGACAGCTCGATAGATGACAGTCGGTCAGCCATCATTATAGGGTTATAATGATGGATTTTAACTGTCATCTAAGATCAAAATTGTAATAGTGATTGTTACCAAAAATGATATTATTAGGTGTATGGCCGTTGGGGTAGGCTAAATGGCTATAGTTTATAGTTCGTAAAAATAATAGTAACAACGAATAAGAATATGACAATGTACTTTTAGACGGCATTTTAAGATTAATAGAAAAACATGTAGACATAATCTCTACTATATTAAAAGTAGGACTTAAGGGGAAGAAACTTTTGATTTCCCCTTATACCCTTTAAGCCTCATTGAATATAGTATAGATTAAGCATTTTTTTTGTTATTTAAGTCACTTATACTCTATTAACTAATTATTCTTTCACTAATACTTTATAAAATTTTATATTTTATATCATTATATCATTAGAAATGTGATGGATATATATATTAGTTTAGAGATCTTTATATCATGAACATTGTTTTGTGAATAACAATGTGTTTATTGTCTATAAGTAAATTTTTATTTTGTTGTTTAGTTTATTTTATTTTATAATAAATGCAATAATTTTCTATGTCCATTACCATAATAAAATAGTTTATCGGATGTAATTTTCTCTTTTCAAATAATTTTAAGTTTCTTTACATCTCATATTACGATATAAATTTGTTAGAATTGTACGTTCTTTAATTTAAATTTTCTTGTAGATAATTTATCATATAGAGATTATGCAAGCGTTATTCAAGTTTCTCTCTTTTTACTGTAACTATATTGTAAATATATCATCCTCCAGATTATGTATGACATGTTCGAATTTCATTTAATCTGCAATAGTTCAACTGTAAATATGGAAAAATTATCCTTTTTTTGTTATTTTAGATTTACAATATTTTAAAAACTAATAATGTATTCATTTCAACGTCAATAATAATTGTAAAACTTATTATATAATTTTAAAATTCTTCAATACGTGCAAAACACGTGCTTTTTTATTAGTTTTCTAAAAAAGGTTTCTCTCTTCTTAACCTTTTTAGCGCACAAGATGTTTTTCACGTGAACTGCACGTGTTAAGTAGATACGTTAACCAAAAATTTCTTCATGACAGTGCCATTTTATATATTCTAAATAATGGGAAACTAAGTTAATTATTTAATAATTATTATTAAAAGTAAATATAATTATAATTATATCATTGGATATACAAACTAATTAAAGAGGAGTTGTAATTATTAATATTTTAATTTTGATGGTGAGAACTCGTTTCATTTCGTCAACATTTTCTCACCAATTTTATCAACTTATATCTTTTTACCAATTTTTTAAACTTAATTTGAAGAACTTTATCTAGTTTCTTAGGTAATATTAATTTTTTTTTTATCTTTTTTCATGTAGTTTTTGAATATTTTTTGACGTGATTGAACTTTTATCTACCTCGCTATCCAAAATGAATACAATGACACATTAAGTCCATTCTTTGCATAGGTTCTTTTCTCTCATGTTGTACAAACATATGCATTTTTATTTTTTTTATTTTGATAAATAGCTAAATTAATTTGAAGAGAAGTTAAAAAAATATATTTTTCTTTAATTCCCAGGGATAAATTCAACGTCTATTCTTATTTTCACTTTAAGACATTCGGAGATCAAGTTAAGTATTGACAATAATTAATGTGCCCAGATATCTCAAAAATGAAAAGTGTTTTGATAATAACCCAATATATACATACAAAACTAAAGAGTACATATGAAAATATATTAAGTTGAAGAGTTTTAGTGCCAAAATGAGAGGCATATTGAAGAGTTATCATGCCAAATAATAAGGCGTGAATGGATGTCTATAATTTAGACATATGGAAGATTTCTCCATATATGGAATAGTTTATTATTATTTAAGATAAATTTAAATTAATTCATTTAATAATAATGATATAAAATTATAATTATTACCTTTAACCAAAAAGAAAAAATAATAATTATAATACGCATAAAGTGGTAATATTTACCTTTAACAGCGCCTCGTGGTAATATGACCATTGTATACTGTATTTCTTTTAGTCGAATATATTTAGCTTTAACCAAAATAATAATAATAATATAAATAAAAATACTTATAATTACATTGTTGGATTGTTGAAATTAATTCATTAGAATTATGGATTATTTATTAATTATTAATATGCATAATTATTAAAAACCAATAATTTAATTATATAATGGTAGTAACTAATTTAAGATAAGCTAAATTAATTACTTTAATTATTAAAATAATTAGAATTAGAATTAATTATTTAAAAATTAGAATTAATTAATTAGAATTATGGATGAGTTATTAATTATTAATATGCATAAATTATTAAACAAACCAATAATATAATGACATATCTAATACTTGATAGACATTTTTGAGTTTTCAGAAATAGTGGAGGGTAAATTTTGTAGAAAAATCAAAATGAAAAAGTGTTTGAGTAAGAACCCAATAGATACATATTAAACTAAGGAGTATATATGGAAAAATATCAAGTCTAAATGATGCAATTAAATCAAAAGCTGGCAGTAGAATGATATATCTCTTGAAGAATTATAATGTCAAAATAAATAAACGTGTTGAATAGTTATAATGTCAAATGGCGAGCCAATATACGAAGTTCTATGAATAGACATGAAAGTTTTCTTCATATACGTAATAGTATATTATTATTTAAGATAAATTAAAATGATTTTAATTACTTAACTAAATCCTTTCAATGTTTAATTATAATTATAGAGATATTAAGAGATATAAAGTACTAAAAAATCTAATAATATAATTATGAAATTATAATAATAATTCATTTAAGATGAATTAAATTAATTAATTAATAATTATTAAAAATGAAATTAATTATAAATACATTATTAAATATCAAACCCAACTACTTAGAACTATAGATGATTTTTTAGTTATTAATATGCATAAACTATTAAGCAAACAAATAATATAATGATATTTGTAATACTTGATTGACATTTTTGATTTCTAAAAAAGTTGGAGGGAATAGTATTGTCCTGAAAAGATTCTCTTATGGTTGTGTCTTTTTATATATTATAGTGTAGATTTAGTCGGTGGAGAAACTTTTGATTTCTTATTTTACTTCATTCATTTTTTATTTAATTTTTATTTTATAATTTTAGCTAGTTTATTGAATTAGTTGAGCTTTTAATTTAAATTATTTTCATGCATTCAAAGTTCATTTTTGCAATGATCATACTAAACGCCATTATATTTCTTTTATTAGATATCTACACAAACATTATATATGTTACATTTTCATATCTCTCATCACACGATTAATAATTTTGTGTAATTATCTATACAAATATTTTTTGCCAAAGAATGTTACATGATTCAAAATATGCTTTTTCATATTAATGTATCTATTATTTTATAATTTTTAGATAATTAAGATACTAATTTATATTTTTCATTTCAATGCGGAAAACCAAATGAATTTCTTAACATGATATTATTATGTTATTCATTTTTATTTTAATATATTAATTTCAATTAATAAATTGTCTGTTCGGTTGTTTTTTTTTTAATTTTATTCGGTTTCGTGCATAGCACGTGTATCTATCTAATAAATATAGATAAATTCCACTAAAAATGCTCGGATCTGGCAGTTTAAACGGGTGGTCGGAATTCGGAACACCGTTACGACTAAGGGTAAATGGTAGCATACGACACCGTTAGTACTGGATAATTAATCCTCTCTTCAATTTTTTAATTTTTGAAATTAGTTTTTTAAAGGACAATATCAATTTCGGCAACCCAGTCTACCCTTGCTTTCTTCTCCGACAACTAACCGGTGAGCTTCCCATTCTCTTCTGTGTTTTTTTTTGGTTTTGAGTAAATTTAGATGGACCTCAATATTTTCTACTAGATTAAGGTTCTAGCTCTCTATCACAGTCATGCCTTGTCCAAGTATCACGCAATCATTTGGTTCAGCTTACCTTCTTTGTATCATACATAATTATAGCATCTTAAAGCATGGAACCGGTTTTTGTTTAGTTCCTTATATTCATTGGCTGCTCTCTCAGATTCCGACTGAAAATTGGTTGCTTCACTCTCTTTTTGTATTAAGCTGGACATGGATTTCTTTAAACCCTTTTTCAATGTCCCACTGAAAAGTCGAATCCCTATACAGCACCGTGATATATATGTACCGCTCTTAGAAGGTGATTCGAATACTCCTTGTCTAATTATCTATACTCTAGCCTGGGCATAAAATTTCCACATCACCTTGTTGAACAGTTCTTTGGAGCGATAGCAGGGAAAGATGGGTACTTTTAGCTTCCAGCCACTAACAGAACTATTATCGGCCTAGTAACAGTGGTTACCTAGCGTGGGAAAAATATTTTTCTTTTTCCTTTTTCAAAGTGATTTTGATTAGAAACTTTGGGAAAATATTAGCAATCGTTTGTGTACACTTGAAGCCTTCTTGTTTGAATGAATTCTTCCCTTCATGTTAATGTCTAATTTTCCGTATACAAAGGATATATGCTTTGGTACTTTAATCTTTGTCGGCCTCCTATTTTCAGTTGGTGGCTGGATTCCTAAAAACAAGCTGCTGGAACTGATCAGACTTCTGTAGATGCAATGACACTTTATTGAGAAGGTAGGAAGAAGGTTAATTTTCAGGAAAGTATATACCAGTGCATGGCAGAGATGATGCAGGGTTTGTCACCATGTACTTTGAGAGCCTCAGGAAATAATGGGATTTGCGGATTAGCCCCTTCATGGAGGGAGCATTTCAAGCGGAGCAGTAATCATTGGATTAGCTCCATGACCCTTAGGAACTGCTTCTGTTGTCAATGCTTGCGAAGCTTTTCCTCAACTGGCAAACCCACTATGTTGAGAAAAAGGAGTTACAAAGTTGGGGCAGGGTGGCTCTTTAAAGGGGGCGGACAGGAGTTGGATGCAAACTCAGAGCGTAGTGAGAGTGCTAATCAGGATATTCTGATATTCTTTTTCCAGTTGGATTTGGCGACACGAGTACAGGTTTGGCAGACTGACTGTCATCTAGGACTTCTTATGCATACACAATGGAATATGACATATTTTACATGTGTAACCTTTTAAACTTTTTTTTTTCTGGTTCGAATACAAACTGGCAGTATGCCTTGAATCTGGAGCAGTATGAAATTGCACAGCAACTGAGAAACAAGTTAACTGAGGTTAGAGTCAATCTCTTTTCTATGCGATTGGCTGATAATACCCAAACTGGGAACTTCATTTGGAAACGTACTAGTGATCAATGATCATAGTCCAATCCATTATAATGTTGTGGAGAACCGCTCCTTGTACCGTTATAATGTATTTCATATCCATGAGGAGTGTGAAAGATGTAGCATATTAACCAAGTGTTTCTTTGAAGGTTGAAGCAGAAGTCATCCAACAGCAAGAATCAAAAAGAGGATTGTCGTCAAAGAGTGAAGCTCAGGACAAAGCTATAAGTATCATTCGTCTACGGTGATTCCACTTCTGTCAACTCTATATCCATTTTTAGATTTTATCCTAGTCAGGTGGTAACTCAGTTGGGAGGTCTATTTTTATGGTTTCTTTTTACTCTTTTTAAATATTCCAGTTATCTTAAGTACTGATTTTGGCTACTCTCTTTGCAGAGCAGATCTGCAGAATGCTGTCGACTGTGAAAATTATACTTTGGCAGCTCAAATTCGAGACAAAATTTCCAAACTAGAAGCAGAGTCACTGGCTGCATCAGCGAAAGCTTTGGCACATGAAAATTCACAATATTCATTTCGACTGGGGCAGAAAGTGAGGCACAAAATTTTTGGTATAATCTTCATCATGCTCTTTGCAGCTGTATTTCAGGATTATTCTATTTTATTGCATCGTGGAAAATGATGTCAGTAATAAGTAGAAATAATCACTCTCAATGTACAAATCATGCATGAAAGGGACATTTCATACTACACAGTGCTGTGGAGCTGCTATCAGCGAAAATAGAAATTGTATGATTGTTCATCCTAACACAACCCTGTTTTCAGGCTACAGAGCTGTGGTTTGTGGAATGGATCCAGTGTGCTGTGAATCAAGCTCATGGATGGAAACTGCGAAGGTTCAAAAGTTGCCTCGGGGTTCTAATCAGCCTTTTTATCAGGTCGAGCTTTAGTTTGAGCATGAATATGTGTACTTTTTTTATGTCAATAATTTAAAACTGACATTTTGCATACCTCAATAAAAGAAATATGCTGTTTTGAATTCGAACAACCAATGAGTGCAATCTTATTTTGGATCACTTTGCAATATGCTTCGCTCACAATTTTCCCTTTTCTATGTGCAGGTTTTAGTAGATGTACGTGCAGATCCTGATCTGATTGTGGCATATGGTAATTACTAGAGACCTCTCTCCCCTTGGACTCACTATTCATGTTGTTGCATCACTTTCTTTCTTTTTTTACTCTGACATGTATGACTTATTTTGTATGATAATTGATTTGTCTATTTACTGAAAATTAGTTTTGCCTTTGCCCTATGATTTACTTTGTCGGCTTTTTGTATAACGTCATTTGATGTGAAATTGATTTCCTATGTTTCAGTTCCTGAGGAGAATCTCTTTGCACCCGAAAAACCAGACATGGTGATTGACATTACCTTTTGCTCTTTCATTTTCTTCCGTGTGTGCTTGTGTACGAAGTTGGATTTTCCTTGACTAACTGGAAACTTTCCTGGTTTTATTGCTTGATTATAACGGTAAAATTTTAGGATGAGTTAGGGGGTGTTTCTAAATGGAAGTTCTTTTATGCGTTTAACGCGATTTTAGCCCACACCCATTTGATTCTTTGAAGAATTTTCTTATCCTTTGAAGCAAACACTACCTCAAGAAGGACATATAAACTGTTTCTTGAAAATACTTCCCAAGTAAATAGATAAATGTTTTGAAGGACATAAAAGTGTTTCAAATTAAGATATTCACTAAATGTTTACTAGTTATAATATTCTTCCATTCTATAAATACGCTCCTAAACAAAGTTATTTTCATATTGACCCGTCATCTTGTGCAGGGGAGATTTGATCATCCATATTCCTCTTTCCTATTTTATGGAACGGATGCAGCTGGGGATTTCATTCCAGTCAAGCAACTGCGTGAAAAGTACAATAGACCTCGGCATGAGATACCCATTGATCCAGAAGATGACGAGCAACGTGGCGATTCCTGAAAGATCAATGTCCAGTTGATGGTAATGCATATTTTAAGTATACTTGAAAGATAAGTCATCTTATTCTTTTTTCCCTCCAATGTTAGAATCTAATCAATTTACTTGTTACGCAGGAGCTGTGAACTTCAAACAAGTTTTCTACGGCCAACTGGGCCGTATCACTGATTCGTATAAATCTCTCTTCCTCCACCCCCCCCCCCCCCCCCCCCCCCCCCCNCACTCACTCTCTGTCTCTCTGCAGAGGCCTCGAGGCAAGGAGCACTTTTCTGGTTAATCTGTTGGCTGAGATGAGAAGAACTACTGGGCATGTTATTTAGTTGTAATATAGTCTGCAGTTCCTCACAGCTACTTTGCTTGGTATTAACTTTTTCTATCGTAAGAATAAATTTTTTGTATGAATAGATATAATACATATGATGCATATAAAGAAGCCTCTTTTCCTGGTTTAATGGAATCATGTTTTTGTTATTTGTGCCTGATAGTTGCTACTTGCTGCCCAAGTCTAGAAGCAGTATGTGTAGAAGTTTATAGACCAATTAATGAGACATTTATCTGAGTATGTCTTATGCTTATAATTTTGTTATAAATATCCTTAATTATCTATGATAAGAGGTAATTAAGATTGTATAATTAATTCATCGGATCGTGTTTGAGTGAATTGAAATAAGTCCTTATAGTTCCATTCATGATAGATTTGTGTCTCTATTGTGGTTGTCAAGAGGGTTGTGACATGACATCGGTGAGTCAACATTTTAAGTGAGAAGTCAAATCGAACAATAGGACTTGTGAACCGTGTGATTGGTTAAGTGAAATGACTGGATGCCTTGTAAACCGCTCGTGAACCGTGTGATTGGTTAAGTGAGATGACTGACTGCCTTGTATACCCCTATCAAGGAGTCACCTCTTGAAATAATATAGCCCCACGTGAAAATCTTTAACAAAGATGAGTTTTCAACTACTTAGTAGAGTTTTTGGTTTAAATAAGAGAGCCCGAATAAGAATTCTGGACTATTCCGAGTTTTCTGTTGCATTACAAGTATTTTGGTTTCCCTCTCTTCATCCATGTCCCTATTCCGTGAAGATCACATTCATCCTTGGTTCGACTTTGAGATTATTACAATGTTGCTTAATCTTATGAACGATTGTCGTATTTTAGAAGACATTCCTCTATTTTGTGTTAGCACCGTTGCGCTGACGCCTTATAGAGATTTGCTTCAGTGATAGCTCACTCTATTACTCCATTTCCGATTTCAAATTATTCTATGTTTTGGGTTGATTTGATTTTTAGTGACTTAATTCCCACAGTATGATCTTTGCATCTCGAATGGCTTTTTAGGTGAGTTTTAGTAGTACCTGACACCCAATCATGGAAACATAAAAATTCACAAAATTTGTTGGCTTTGTCCTTATGATTTTACAGTCGAACCGGGGTTTGATCGTATTATCTCAAACATGAGACGTTACATTTATTCACGATCTCACAAATCAGTTCAGCAAGAAAGCTGAAAAAAAGTTGAGTCTTAATTTTTTTTTTTGTTAAAATGATTTGAGTTATTAAGATATGAATTTAATGGTGTAAATGCAACCCGAATTTTGTTATTTGGCATCCATCCAGAAACACTAGTATCCGGAAGAGAGAACTGCAAAAACAATAAACTTTCTAGCTCAAACTGTAAAAAGGACTAGAAAACTTATTTTTGCAAAAACGATCGGAATAATATAAATAATTTATTTATGTTTGTGTAATTTTTATAAATAATTTCTTTACTTCGGCCATTTTCTCACTTTTACAAAAAAAAAAAAATCAACTATTTTTGCAGTTTGAGTTAGAAAGTTGATTTTCTTGTCATTTTTCCTAACCGGAAAGGCAGACTCTGTGGCCCATTAAGGTCCATCTTATCTGTTTATTTCAGAAATTGTACAAAAAAAGCAGTTTTTATTTTTTAACACTCAATTAGATTTTTGTCAACATTTTTAATTCTTTAGATTTCTATAAGTTTTATCTTTTTAAAAGTTATAGCATTTTTTAGTAGATGTATATAACCCTATGATGAAACAGTTGTTTATTTTTTTTTTGCGCCGGAGTACTATTCAAGCCGAAATTATTGTCACGCGGAATTACTATTCACGTCGGAATCAATGTTCACGCTGGAATCACTGTTCGTGTCAGAGTTACTGTTCATGTCAGAGTTACTGTTCCGGCGACTAGCAATACTATTCTGGCACCGTCATCGTCGATGTCCGATGTCGTGCCCTGCATTGCGACTAGGGTTTGTGAAACCTTAGACGATAACAATTAGGGTTTAGGAAATCTTGTGATATTTTACGATAACTCTTATCCTATTTTTTTTATCTCTTAAAATTTAAAATTTTAAACGAATAAAAGCTAATTATCTATTTTTTCTTTACATCTTTTGAATTTTGAATTCAAAGATAATTATCTATTTTATCCTTTTATCTTTTAAATTTTGAATTCAAAAGATAATTATCAATGTTATTTTTTTATTTTATTAAGAAAAAAGGAAAACTAGGATAATTAATGAGATTATTTAATTAAAAAAATAGTTTTTCATGATTAAGGGATTTTAATCAAAATTTAAATTTTGAATTTTTGAGTTTTGAATTTTGAATTTTAAAATAGGAATGAACTTTTGTAAAGAGTTATAAAGTGGTGGGACAGCAGAGAGAAGTATGATAAAATTACAGATGCCATGAAAGTTAGTTTATAAATTAATTTATAATTAATTTATTATTCTTTTTAGGTTGTAATTAGAAATGAACTAATAGAGAGGTTAATTTTAAATGTATGATTCAATTTTAATCATGCATCATCATATAACATGTCGTATAGAACTAGGGATATCTCAATATCAAATTGTCATGTAGCATGTACATACATCATTGTAGATTAATTTATAATGGTTATAATTTAATTATAATATGAAATTTATAATGGTTATGATTTTAAATTGGGATTTAAAAATAAATAAAGGATTTATAAATTTCATCAAGTTTTTCAAATCAACAAAAGTTATGTTCTGAGAAACAACCAAGAATCCAAATTTTTCAAAAATTAAGTGGGTTATTTACGTTGAAACATTCTCAAGTCTCCAATGCGAATTTGATCGTGCCACGAGGAATGGTGTCGCTTTGAGAGAAACTTTGCAATCGTGTCGCTTTGAGTCATTGAGTTACTTGAGAAGCTAAGACTTTTAAAGGAAGTGGTGGGGCAGGGTCGTCCCATAGATGGACTGTTAGTCCATAGCAACTTTTAAGAGTCGATGCGTTGGTTAAACATTTAGACTGAAACACATTAGAATCCCCACTTAGGGGCTAGTCAATGGGACCAAGGTGACTAAAATCATTGGTGATTGGTTAAGCTAGATGTGGAGACATTTGAGTGTTAACCAAACGAGAAGAGTCTCGATGCTATATGAGATAGTTTGGACTTTATCCCTCGATGAGACAAGCTATCATTTTTTTATCGTAATATCATGGAGGAAATATTTTTTAATGAATTTTTAAATGTTTAAGTAGTTGCATCATGCATCATACTTTCCTAAATGATTGAGTATTTATTTACACCGCTTTATTTATTCTTTGCAGTAATCATTTTGTTATCCCATCTCTCGACTATTCTTAACGTGAACAAATTTACTGGTGAAAATTATGTGGATTAAAAATGAAATTTTGATATTGTGCTGACGGTAGAAAATTACAAGTTCGTGAGTTCCTTCCAAGAGAGCATGTAATTGAAGAAAATAAAAACCGTTACATGAGAAAATTGAACTGAGATGAGGTAAACTCGATGTTTTGGGGAAAACCTTTTATGAGATAAGACAAAAATCCTTCAACGGGATAAGAAAGTTCAGAGGACCGATGAATTTGAGAGGGGGATCCAGAATTTGGGGACGTGACTTGAAAGGAAGCAACTGGGCTAGATTGTTGATCTTTTAGAGTAGTCCTAGCCTGGGAAACATAATGCAATCGTCGCCAAGCATAAAAAGAATGCGTCACCAAACGAGTGGTAGATTTTGATGGAGTCTCGCTTTGATGCTGGGGAGATCCATAGATCTGGATGTTTTACAATAGGTCATACATTTGCCATGTCGTGGACGTAGTGAGTCGTTCCAATCTAATCTTGAATTTGAGCATTGGAATGTCGTCAAACATATTCTTAAGTATCTTAAGAGAATAAAGAATTACATGTTTGTGTATTTAGGGGTTGACTTGAATATGATGTGGGATGTTGTTTCTGATTTCCAAGCTGATAAGGATTCCACGAGGTCCACTTCAGGATCGATGTTCATCCTGAATGGTGGAGCAGTTGTATGGAGAAGTATCAAGTAATCTTACATTGCTGATTCTATCATGGAAGTTAAATATGTGGCAGCTTGTGAAGTTGCAAAGGAGGCTGTATGGCTTAGGAAGTTCTTGAACACTCTGAAAGTTGTTCCAGACGCTGACAAGCCCATGACACTTTATTATGATAATGGTGAAGTTGTAGCGAATTCTAAGGAACCTAGAAGGCATAAGAGATCCAAACACACAGAACGTAAATATCACCTGATTAGAGAAATTGTTCAGCGTGGAGATGTTGTGCTTACGCATATTTTATTTCGACGGTCAACAGCCTGGCAGATCCATTCACGAAGACTTTAAGCAATAAAGTTTTTAATGGTCATCTGAAGAACTTGGGGATAAGAGACTTTACATGCCTACTTTAGTCCAAGTGAGAGATTGTTAGAATATGTACATAAAGTAGCGTGTAATAACTATTTATTTGTATTTAGTTATTTCTTAGACATTGCTATTATTGAATTTTTATAAATAAATTGAATGTTTATTTTAAATTAAAGTGTGTTTGTAAATTACTCAAGTACTGAAAATTTCATCAACGAACGAAGAGTGAAGACATAGGCATCTCCAGATGAGCTCTTCTGAGAAAGTTCAAAATGATATTCACAGTCTTAGGATCGACTGAGCAATCGAATTCGATTACGACCGTTAGATTGAACCAATGGATACTAGTCATGAGGCGTGGGAGTGGAGACTCAAATGGTTAACCTAGACATGTTATGAACATGTTGAATATACCGGTAACAAATTATTTTAGAACCCAAAACCATTTATCTAGCTCTAAATCTAATTGTTACACCTTAAAGGTATTGTCATAATTACCTTAATCCTAAGGTGAATACGTAGATTGACTTTGTTAGTTGTAATATTTGATATGTCAAATAAGTGAGACAAATTAGCGGGCAATATCTCGGCTTTTAGGATTGTAATTCAATTAAGTCGGAGTTACGTGATTCATAGATAAGAAAATTCATGGTTAGATTGCAAAAGCAACAATATCACTTTATACTTTATCGATGGGTGTGTGAATAAATCAACCTGACCAGGTATTCAATGAATTGAGTCATTGATTAAGACTTGTGAATTGTACGAGACAATTCACTGTTATATCTTTCTTATTCACATTCAATAAATGAGTTAAGGAAATAATAATAGGAGGCGTAAAATGGTAATTTTACATTATGATATTGTTGCTGATATTCACGATTTGTATTATGTGAAAATATTTTGTGGATCGTGAAAATAAAAAATGGTTTATTTACACCAATAGAAAAAGTAGCACGCCTGAATCGAGAGTTGATTCAGCATCGAACCTATAGTGGAGTAGTACGATGTGAGGATTAAATAGGTCGGGAATTTACGGAGATAAATTCATCTGGTATTTGAATCCTTAGCTTTGTTCATGTGCGTCCATCCGTTCTCAGAAATAGCTCATGAGTACAAGAATAGAGAAGCGAAGTAAATTGGATCAAAATGTGTTTTGGTGTCAAGACATATTTCCTACACGTATATGACATGAGTGATATCACTTAATTAGTTAAGTGTGATTATTTGTATTGAAAATAATTAGTTTATTATTTTCTAATTATTGTTTAATCTGTAAATAAAAACAAAATAATTAAGTAATTGATAGTGATAAATTAAATCTATCGATTGAATTGATAAATTTTGATACAACTCTAACATTGTGGAGATGTACCGATTTTTGGCAATTTTAATATATGAGGGTGAATTTTTGGAAATTTAAAATATATAGGTATATTTGTAAATATTTAAAATTAGATTTTATAAATATCTAATAACAATTTGATTGCGTATAGATAGATAGAGATATAGATCTCATATCAGATATAGAGAAAAATAGTTTTTTCCCCTCCTTAGTGATTGTCGCCGATTGAGAGAGTATGAAGGGAAAATATTTGATTTATAAGTGTATGTGTATATTTGTAAATATCAAAAATTTCATATTATCAATATCTAATAGCAATCTGATTGCAGATAGATCTTGGATTAGATATAGTTGCTTGTTAACCAAGCAAGAGAGAGAAACGTGTTCCCCTCCCTCCCTATTGTCGCCGTAAAAGTATTGAAGGAGAATTTTTTTTTCTTTTCAATCGTTTTGAAAGCCCACACTCAAATTCCTACACAAAATTCTCGTGAGATATATTTATAAAATTAACGGGTGGTTGTTGCTGGATGAAATTTGAAAATTATTTTTGGAGTTCAAGTGTGTGATTCGGATCCCGAAACTTGACGAACACGAAGAACGCTCGAAAGAATTATGCCAGTTCAGAAATTCTCTGATACAAGGTATATGTAAAACAATTGTTTCTAACTTTGTCTTCTCGTTTAATGCCGTATATGCATAATCACGTTATTTGGTTTTAAGTTATTCAATTTGATTAAATAAGTAAATTGAATTTTTTTTTATATTCCGCTCATGAACCGTTCGTGTTTCAAACTTTTTTTAAAATTTTTTAAAACTAACCGGTCCTAGCAATTAGTATAAGGGCAATAGGCTTTTGAATATGCATATTGATATTTGAAACGAATGTATCGTGAATTTAGTGGATATCGGCATATGATTTTGTATTGTAGATTCAAAACTATTTAGTTATGTGATTGGATCTCTAACTATTGACTCTAGACATTTTTATTTTAATTTAGAATTGTACGCCGGATTTAAAGCAAAAGATTTTATGTAATTTATTTTGTTGCAAAAGTTGTAATTTTAAAAATTTGATGTAAAATCATCGTCGCCTCGAAACCGTCACCAAAAACCGCTCGGAGTTACTGTTCTGGTGGCCGATGGTATTGTTCCGACGCCCGTCGTCGCCAGTGTCTGTTGCCCAGCCCTGCATGGTGACTAGAGTTTGTGAGACACTAGGCGATAACAGTTAGGGTTTACGAACCCTGTTATATTCCGCTAGAATTATTATCCTATTTTTTCATATTTTAAATTTTGAATTTTAAACAGATAAAAGATGATTTTGAATTCAAAGATGATCGTCTATTTTATCTTTTATCTTTTGAATTTTGAATTCAAAAGATAATTATCAATGTTATCTTTTTATCTTTTGTTTTGTTTTTTTAAGAAAAATGAAGATAATTAATGAGATTATTTAATTAAAAAAGTAAATTTCTTTAATTAAAGGATTTTCATCAAAATTTAAATTTTGAATTTTAAATTTTAAATTCGATTTTATAATGAGAATGAATTTTTGTAAAGAGTTACAAAGTGGTAGGACAACCTTAAGGATAAATATACCATTACTGGCGCCATGAAGATTTGTTTATAAATTAATTTGTAATTTATTTATTATTCTTTTTGGGTTGTAATTAGAAATGAGTCAATAGGGAGGTTAATTTTGAATATATGGTTTAATTTTAACCGTGCATAATCGTATAACATGTCATATAATGCTAGGGATATTCCAATATCAAATTGGCATGTGGCATGTACATGCACCATTGTAGATTAATTTATAATGGTTATAATTTAATCGCAATGTGAAATTTTTAATGGTTAATGAAGGATTTATAAATTTTATCATGTTTTTCAAATTAATAAAAGTTATATTTTGAAAAACAACAAAGAACCTAAAGTTTTTGAAAAACTAAGTGGGAGAGTCGTTTACTTTGAAACATTCCCAATGTCTCCAACGCGAACTTGATCGTGCCACGAGTAATAGTTTAGAACCGCCCTTAGCGGTCCTCTCTTCAGTGAGAGAAACTTTAGAGTCGTGTCATTTTGAATCAGGGAGTTACTTATGAAGCTAAGATTTTTAAAGGAAGTGGTGGGGCAAAGCCGCCTCATAGACGGACTGTTAGTCCATAACAACTTTAAGAGTTGATGCGTTGGTTAAACACTTAGACTGAAGCAAGTTGGAATTCTCACTTAGGGGCTAGTCAATGGGCCAAGGTGACCAAACCACTAGTGATTGGTTAAGCTAGATGTGGAGATATTTGAGCGTTAACCAAACGAGAAGAGTCTTGATGCGATAGGAGATAGTTTGGACTTCATCCCTCGATGAAACAAGCTATCATTTTTTATCGTAACATCATGGAGAAAATATTTTCTTAATGGATTTTAATATTTAGTAGTTGCATCATGCATCATACTTTCCTAAACAATTGAGCATTTATTTACACCGTTTTATTTATTCTTTTCAGTAATCATGTCGCTATCACCTCCCTCAACTATTCTTAACACAAACAAATTCAACGGTGAAAATTATGTGGATTGGAAACGAAATCTCGATATCGTGCTGACGGTAGAAAAATGCAAGTTCGTGCTCACTACCCCTTTATCCCCTTGAGCCTATTGCTAAATTGACTCAATAGGAAAATTATGCTTATGCTTCTTGGTAGCGTTCTGATGAGATCGCCAGATGTTACATCTTGGCATCTATGAGCAATGTGTTGCAACAACAATATCAGAATTTTGAGAATTCGCCTACTATCTTTGAGAACTTTAAGCCTAATTATTTAATGAATAAGCTGAAGCACTCACTTCCTGAGCTCATGAAGGAGCTGCAAGCTGCTGAGACTCTGTTTTTGAAGGGCAATAGGAAGCCTAAGAGTCGAACTTTACTGAAAGAAAGTCTTCCACCTTTGACTCTGTAAGGAAACAAAGAAGAGATCCAAGGAAGGCGAAGAAATTGAAACTGAAAGTTGCCAAAGGCAAGAGCCCCGTGAAAGTAGACAAGTCAAAATACAAGTGTCATCACTGTGGAGCTACTGCCCAGAGCATCTCAAAGGGTTGAGATCTAAAGGTATAGTAATGGCTACTGAGACCTGTTATGTAGCTGACTCTACTTTATCTTAGATTGTAGACTCTGCAGCTACTAACCATATATATTGCTCCTTGCAAGGCATGGCGAGGGCGAGTACAGCTTCCGTTGAGGTAATGGAGCACTAATATCGGCCGTATCTATGAGAACTATTAAATTATGTTCTGAAAAATATTTATTATTTTACGTGATATTTATTATATCCTAGTTTTTTGGCAGAATCTTATTTATATTGGTGCATTAAATGAGCAAGTAAAACCAATAGTTCCAATGATACGCGACACTGAAGTGAATAATGATTCACAAAGGTATAGTAAATGGTTAAAGTATGACTCAATCGATCTAACATATTTGTGGCACTTATTGTTGTAATATGTCCATAAAGTAGCGTATAATAACTTTTTGTTTGTATTTAGTTATTTTTCAGACATTTGTATTATTAAATTTTTTATGAATAAATTGAAAGTTTTATTATAAATTAGAGCGTGTTTATAAATTACTCAAGTCCTGGAACTATGAAAGAAGAGTGAAACAGAAGCGTCTCCAGACTAACTCTTCTAAAATAGTTCAGAACGATATTCGCAGTCTTAGGATTAACTGGGCAATCGAATCCGATTACGACTATTAGGTTGAACCGTTGGCTGTGAGTCTTGAAGCATAAGAGTGGAGACTCAAATGGTTAACCTGGAAATGTTATGAACATATTGAATATACTGGTAATAAATTAGTTTAGAGCCCAAAATCGTTTACCTAACTCTAAATCTAATTGTTACACCTTAAGGGTATTTTTGTAATTATCTTAATCATGAGGTGAATACGTAACTTGACTTGGTTAGTTGCAATATTTGTTATGTCAAATGAGTGAGTTTGAATTGGCGGGCTATAACTCGGCTATTGGATTGTAATTTAATTAAGTAAGAGTTGCACGATTCACATATATGAAAATTCGTGGTTGGATTGCGAAAGCAACAATATCACCTTATGTTTTATTAATGGGTGTGTGAATAAATTAACTTAGCCAAATATTCGATAAAAAATGAGTCATTGAATAAGACTTGTGAATTGTACGAGACAATTCACTATAATGTATTTCTTATTCACAATCATTAAAAGAGTTAAAGAAATAATAATAAATGGGTAAAGTGATTATTTTACATTCCACTCTTGTTATTGATATTCACGATGAATATTATGTTAAAATATTCTGTGGACCGTGAAAATAAATAAAGCTTATTTACACCAACAGAAAATGTAGTGTAAATTTATTCGCTCTCCATTAATATATTCGTTTTAATATCATATATGCATGATCAAACTTAAAATTATTTAATATGATTAAATACGTTAAATCAATTTTTTTTATGTTCCGTCCACGAACAATTCGTGGTTCAAATCTAGTTTTCTTTAATTTTAAAACCGATCGATCCTAGCAATTACGCCTTGGACATATAAGCCTGGACATGATTAAAAGGCTTGTGAATGATGGTCCTTTGCAAACTTTAAGTGTAAGATCACCATCCACATGCGAATCCTGTATTGAAGGCAAAATAATCAAGAGATATTTTTCAGCAAACGGTGAAAGAACCACTCAATGCTTTAAACTCATACAAAGTGATGTATGCGAGCCATTAAATATCCAAGCAAGATGAGGTTATGAATACTTCGTAACCTTTTACTGATCTCACGTTTTGATCATATTTATCTAATAAGTCAAAAGTCTAGAACTTTTGAAAAGTTCAAATAGTACAAGGCATTGGTTGAAAAGCAATTAGAAAAATTAGTCAAAACACTACGTCCAATCATGGTGGATAGTATTTGCTAGGAGAGTTCGAAAACTTTTTTAAGGAATAAAGTATTTTTTCTCAGCTACAGCACCTGGTACGCCACAACAAAATGATGTATGAGACCACAACAAAATGGTGTTAGAGAGAAGGAATCAAACTCTGATGGATATGGTTAGATTCATGATGCGTTACTCATCCCTCCCAAATTTCTTCTGGAGATATACCTTGGAAACGATGATATATATTCTGAACCAAGTTCTGTCGAAGACGGTGTCTGGTACACCATATGAATGATGGTACGAATGAAAATCGTCTATTAACCATTTTAAAATATTGGGGGTGCCCAGCACATGTTCTAAAATTGAAGATAAACAAATTGACTAGTCGTGCAGAATTATGCTTGTTCATAGGATATCTTATAAGATTGAAATGATACATCTTCTATAATACAACTGGTCAGAAAATAATCATTAACACGAATGATAGTTTTCTTGAAGAAGATTGCATTAAAAATATACGGCCAGAAAGCACAGTTATGTTAAAAGAGTTATCCGAGGGAGTACACCCGATCCGAAATTGAGCTGCGTGCGCGACGCCGTGATTGAGCCCTGCCCGACGGTCGATGGAGTTCTGCCCGACAACTTAGCTGCGCGACGCCGACGACTGAGGTTGAGCTACGGCCTGTGAGGTATTTCTTCTCTCTCTCTCGAGCTCTGTCTGTTGCGAATACGATCTAAGTTTCTATCTGAGACGACGCGACTCTATGCGAATCAATGTTGACTGTTGTTTGTTCGAATAACAGATATGTATTTTGCTATGTTGTTTGTGCGAATGCCATTTGAGTTTCTGTCGTGACTCTATGTGTTTGTTCGATTCTATAGATTGTATTTTGCTCTGTTGTGTTGATATGCATTTTGCTTTGTCTGTTACAAATTCAGATCTGTATTCTTGAGATTTTTCTGATTTTGCTCTGTTGCAATTCTGATCGGTGGAAGCCAACTGTGGTTTTCAAGGACAAAGTAAACGGATTGAAGATAAAAATCATCCAACAAACACATCAATTTCAACATATTTACAAATTCTCCAATGCCCATATAAAAAATCTCAAGCATGAAGGGAACAATGTTTTCCCTAGAAGGATTTGGGGATTAGGATAGAAGAAGGCCTGAATTTTCCTAACAACCAGCATGATATAATTTGTTGGAGCAAAGTCAGAGCTTGCTTCAATTTCTACGGTTTTTGGGGATTAGAATTAGGAGAAGGCCTGAAATTTCCTAAAAAACATCATGACTTCGTTTATTGGAACAAACTCAAAGCTTGCTTCAATTTCTATGAAACAATTGTTCTGGAAAAATTGAAGCTTTGGTTACAAGAATTTCGTCTAAATTAAAATCATAAACATCTCACATATCTCAATAAGTTCAATGATATTGGGGAGAAGAAATTATGCTGAATTTTGAGGATTTGAAGCCTTGATTGAAACAAGACGTAATAAAAAATTTGGTAGATGTTTGAAGAAGACACCCCATTAGAGAAACGTGGAGAACTTGGAGAAGATAAGGAGAACAAACACTCTCAAAGAATAATGGCAAAGGTGGTGTTATGAAAATATAATCAGGACAATTTGTGAAATTTGGGGTTTGTTTAAAGATGCACCGCAAATTTTGTGGGAAGTAGTTTTCAAAAGCTACTCCCACCTGGCTTATGAAAACTGCTGCCAAAAGTAGGTGATTATGAGAGTTAAAAAAACAGATTTAGCAATACATAAACCTACTTAAATTATTTTAAAATCACTTTTTGATGTCCTAAAAGCAATATCAAATGGGGTTTAAGAAGGTAGGGAATCGTTACTTAGAAAAGACACCGTAAATAGGGATGAGCCAGTGACCCCACTGAACCACTGAATCACTGAACCGGAGTTCTGACTCTGCCGTGGCTGGACATGGATTTCCTTAAACCCTTTTTCAATGTCCCACTGAAAAGTTGAATCCCTATACAGCACCGTGATACATATGTACCACTCTTAGAAGGTGATTCGAATACTCCTTGTCTAATTATCTATACTCTAGCCTGGGCGTAAAATTTTCACATCACCTTGTTGAACAGTTCTTTGGAGCGATATCGGGAAATATGGTACTTTTAGCTTCCAGCCACTGACAGAACTATTATCGGCCTAGTACCAGTGGTTACTTTGCGTAGGAAAATTAATTTTCTTTTTCCTTTTTCAAAGTGAGTTTGGTTAGAAACTTTGGGAAAATATTAGCAATCGTTTGTGTACACTTGAAGCCTTCTTATTTGAATGAATTCTTCCCTTCATGTTAATGTCTAATTTTCCGTATACAAAGGATATATGCTTTGGTACTTTAATTTTTGTCGGCCTGGTAACAGTGGTTACTTAGCGTGGGAAAGTTATTTTTATTTTTCCTTTTTCAAAGTGAGTTTGACTAGAAACTTTGGGAAAATATTAGCAATCGTTTGTGTACACTTGAAGCCTCCTCATTTGAATGAATTCTTCCCTTCATGTTAATGTCTAATTTTCCGTATACAAAGGATATATGCTTTGGTACTTTAATCTTGTCGGCCTCCTATTTTCAGTTGGTGGTTCGATTCCTAAAAACAAGCTGCTCGAACTGATCAGACTTCTGTACATGCAATGACACTATATTGAGAAGGTAGGAAGAAGGTTAATTTTCAGGAAAGTATATACCAGTGCATGGCAGAGATGATGCAGGGTTTGTCACCACGTACTTTGAGAGCCTCAGGAAATAATGGGATTTGCGGATTAGCCCCTAAAATTGTTTTTTTCCTGTTTATAAAAATTTCTCTAAAATTCGCAGTAGGCTCTTTCCTCAGCAAGACAGCGTAATGATCTGGGAAACATGAACAATGACCCTCTACATGCCCTTATTTAGGAGCAGCACCACCCTAAGGACTCTCACCCAACTCCACTCTCACCTCATAGTCACCGGCCTCCACAATGACCCACTTGCTTCCACCAAACTCATTGAATCCTATGCTCAAATGGGCAACCTTCACTCTTCAAGACTTGTTTTTGAAATCTTCCCATTTCCCGATTCTTTCATGTGCGGTGTCCTCATTAAGTCTTATGTATGGAATCACTTCTTTGGTGAGGCCATTTCACTGTATCATAAAATGTTGTGCCATCAAATTCAGTTTAATGGGTTTATATTTCCGTCAATTTTAAGAGCTTGCTCTGGTCTTGGTGATCTGGGTGTTGCTGAAAAAGTCCATGGAAGGATAGTTAAATGTGGGTTTGATGATGATGCTGTTGTTGAGACCTCATTGCTTAGTATGTATGGTGACTTAGGTTGCTTATATAGTGCACGGAAACTGTTCGATGAAATGCCTCAAAGAGATGTCGTTTCATGGACTTCCATTATTTTGAGTACTGTTGAGAATGGTGAAGCAAATGAGGGTTTAAACATATTTCGTCGGATGGTTTCTGAAGGTATTAAGTTGGATTCTGTCACTATGCTCGTTGTAGTTGAGGCTTGTGGTCAGTTGGGGATTTTGAGACTAGCAAGGTCAGTTCACAGTCACATCGTGAGATGGAAAATTCAAAATGATGTGTCTTTGGATAATTCTATGATTGCGATGTACGCTAAATGTGGTAAATTGCAGAATTCAGAGGTGATCTTTGAGAATATTACAGACCATAGCACTACTTCTTGGACTGCTATGATATCTTGCTATAATCAAGCTGGTTGTTTCCACAAAGCACTTGATTATTTTATTGAGATGCAAAAGTCAAAAGTTGAACCAAACTCTGTTTCAATGATGAGTGTTTTATGTTCTTGTGCCAGGCTAAGTTTGTTAAAGGAAGGGAAATCAGTTCATTGCTTTGTTATAAGAAAAGCTATAGACCCTAATCTTGATTCTTTAGGACCAGCTTTACTTGAACTGTACGCTAACTCCTTTAGACACGATATCTGTGGGAAGATTCTTCATTTAATTGGAGAGAGAAATATAGTATCATGGAATTCGCTCATTTCGGTTTATGCTCAGAAAGGATCGTTCAACGAGGCATTATTGCTTTTTATCAAGATGCAAACCCGAGGATTGATGCCCGACTCGTTTAGCTTGGCGAGTACTCTTTCTGCTACCGGAGATGTGGGTTTATTACAAGTTGGACAACAGATTCATGGTCATATTATCAAGAGAAGCTATATGGATGAGTATGTTCATAATTCACTTATCGACATGTACTCAAAATGTGGCTTTGTCGATTTTGCAAACATGATATTTGATGAGATTCAATTCCGAAGTGTCATTACGTGGAATTCTATGATTTCTGGATTCACTCAGAATGGTAATTCAATTGAGGCAATTACTTTATTTGACAAAATGTACTCGAATTCTGTCGAAATAGGTGAAGTAGCTTTCTTAAGTGTGATTCAAGCTTGTTCTCATTTGGGTTATCTTGAAAAGGGAAAATGGGTTCATCACAAACTCATTACACTTGGTGTAAAAAAAGATCTTTATATTGAAACAGCTCTAACCGACATGTATGCCAAGTGTGGAGACCTTAAAACAGCCCGAAAACTTTTCGATAACATGTCAGAAAGGAGTCTAGTCTCATGGAGTACTATGATAGCTAGTTATGGGGTTCATGGTCAGATTAATGAAGTTATATCACTCTTTACTCAAATGCTAGACTCGGGAGTAAAACCGAACGATATTACTTTCATGAACATCCTATCTGCATGTAGCCATGCCGGGTTAGTTCACGAAGGGCGATTCTACTTCTCTTTTATGAAGAATCTTGGGATTGAGCCAAAAGTAGAACACTTTTCTTGTATGGTTGATCTCCTAAGCCGTGCTGGTGATCTTAACGGAGCATATGAGATTGTTAAATCAATGCCTTACGATGTAGATGCTAGTATTTGGGGTGCCTTGCTAAATGGATGTAGGATTCACCGGAGAATGGACATGATAAAGAGGATTCAAGGAGAGTTATCTGAAATTAAGACAGATGATACAGGATACTATTCTTTGTTATCAAATGTATATGCAGAAGGAGGAGAGTGGAATGAGTTTGGGAAGGTAAGGTCGATGATGAAAGGTACAGGTTTGAAAAAAGTGCCTGCTTATAGTACAATTGAGGTTGATATGAGAGTTTATAGATTTGGAGCTGGAGATAAATCTCATTCAGAAACAAAAGAAATCCATAGATTCTTGGATAGTTTTCAGAGTTTGGCTCAAGGAGAAGGTAACAATCTACAATCTACTAGATTAATGTTCTAGCTCTTTATCATAGTCATGCCTTGTCCAAGTATCACGCAATCATTTGGTTCAGCTTACCTTCTTTGTATCATACATAATTATAGCATCTTAAAGCATGGAACCGGTTTTTGTTTAGTTCCTCATATTCATTGGCTGCTCTCTCAGATTCCGACAGAAAATTGGTTGCTTCACTCTCTTTCTGGCTATTGTTCGTTTATAACATGAAACGAGAATGAGATAGGTGTTTCTTCATTTCATTTGGTTTTAAACTTTGTATTAAGCTGGACATGGATTTCTTTAAACCCTTTTTCAATGTCCCACTGAAAAGTTGAATCCCTATACAGCACCGTGATACATATGTACCGCTCTTAGAAGGTGATTCGAATACTCCTTGTCTAATTATCTATACTCTAGCCTGGGCATAAAATTTCCACATCACCTTGTTGAACAGTTCTTTGGAGCGATATCAGGGAAAGATGGATACTTTTAGCTTCCAGCCACTAACAGAACTATTATCGGCCTAGTAACAGTGGTTACTTAGCGTAGGAAAATTATTTTTCTTTTTCCGTTTTCAAAGTGATTTTGATTAGAAACTTTGGGAAAATATTAGCAATCGTTTGTGTACACTTGAAGCCTTCTTGTTTGAATGAATTCTTCCCTTAATGTTAATGTCTAATTTTCCGTATACAAAGGATATATGCTTTGGTACTTTAATCTTTGTCGGCCTCCTATTTTCAGTTGGTGGCTGGATTCCTAAAAACAAGCTGCTGGAACTGATCAGACTTCTGTAGATGCAATGACACTTTATTGAGAAGGTAGGAAGAAGGTTAATTTCAGGAAAGTATATACCAGTGCATGGCAGAGATGATGCAGGGTTTGTCACCATGTACTTTGAGAGCCTCAGGAAATAATGGGATTTGCGGATTAGCCCCTTCATGGAGGGAGCATTTCAAGCTGAGCAGTAATCTTTGGATTAGCTCCATGACCCTTAGGAATTGCTTCTGTTGTCAATGCTTGCGAAGCTTTTCCTCAACAGGCAAACCAACTATGTTGAGAAAAAGGAGTTACAAAGTTGGGGCAGGGTGGCCCTTTAAAGGGTGCGGACAGGAGTTGGATGCGAACTCAGAGCGTCGTGAGAGTGCTAATCAGGATATTCTGATATTCCTTTTCCAGTTGGATTTGGCGACACGAGTACAGGTTTGGCAGACTGACTGTCATCTAGGACTTCTTATGCATGCACGATGGAGTATGACATATTTTACATGTGTAACCTTCTGAACTTTTTTTTTTCTGGTTCGAATACAAACTGGCAGTATGCCTTGAATCTGGAGCAGTATGAAATTGCTCAGCAACTGAGAAACAAGTTAACTGAGGTTAGAGTCAATCTCTTTTCTATGCGATTGGCTGATAATACCCAAACTGGGAACTTCATTTGGAAACGTACTAGTGATGAATGATGATAGTCCAATCCATTACAATGTTGTGGAGAACCGCTCCTTGTACCGTTATAAATGTATTTCATATCCATGAGGAGTGTGAAAGATGTAGCATATTAACCAAGTGTTTCTTTGAAGGTTGAAGCAGAAATTATCCAACAGCGAGAATCAAAAAGAGGATTGTCGTCAAAGAGTGAAGCTCAGGACAAAGCTATAAGTATCATTCGTCTATGGTGATTCCACTTCTGTCAACTCTATATCTATTTTTAGATTTTATCCTAGTCAGGTGGTAACTCAGTTGGGAGGTCTATTTTTATGGTTTCTTTCTACTCTTTTTAAATATCCAGTCATCTTAAGTACTGATTTTGGCTACTCTCTTTGCAGAGCAGATCTGCAGAATGCTGTCGACTGTGAAAATTATACTTTGGCAGCTCAAATTCGAGACGAAATTTCCAAACTAGAAGCAGAGACACTGGCTGCATCAGCGAAAGCTTTGGCACATGAAAATTCACAATATTTATTTCGACTGGGGCAGAAAGTGAGGCACAAATTTTTTGGTATATTCTTGATCATGCTCTTTGCAGCTGTATTTCAGGATTCTTCTATTTTATTGCATCATGTAAAATGATGTCAGTAATAAGTAGAAAGAATCATTCTCAATGTACAAATCATGCGTGAAAGGGTCATTTCATACTACATAGTGCTGTGGAGCTGCTATCAGCGAAAATAGAAATTGTATGCTTGTTCATCCTAACACAACCCTGTTTTCAGGCTACAGAGCTGTGGTTTGTGGAATGGATCCAGTGTGCTGTGAGTCAAGCTCATGGATGGAAACTGCGAAGTTCAAAGGTTGTCTCGGCGTTCTAATCAGCCTTTTTATCAGGTCGAGCTTTAGTATGAGCATGAATTTGTGTACTTTTTTTATGTCAATAATTTAAAACTGACATTTTTGCATACCTCAATAAAAGAAATACTCATAAGATTGCTGTTTTGAATTCGAACAACCAATGAGTGCAATCTTATTTTGGATCACTTTGCAATATGTTTCGCTCACAATTTTCCCTTTTCGATGTCCAGGAGATGTACGTGCAGATCGTGATCTGATTGTGGCATATGGTAATTAGTTGAGACCTCTCTCCCGTTGGACTCATTATTCATGTTGTCGCATTACTATTTTTTACTCTGACATGTATGACTTATTTTGTATGATAATTGATTTGTCTATTAACTGAAAATTTGTTTTGCCTTTGCCCTATAATTTACTTTGTCCGCATTTTGTATAACGTCATTTGATGTGAAATTGATTTCTTATGTTTCAGTTCCTGAGGTGAATCTCTTGGCTCCTGAAAAACCAGACATGGTGATTGACATTACCTTTTGCTCTTTCATTTTCTTCCGTGTGTGCTTGTGTATGAAGTTGGATTTTCCTTGACTAACTGGAAACTTTCCTGGTTTTATTGCTTGATTATATCGGTAAAATTTTAGGATGAGTTAGGGGGTGTTTCTAAATGGAAGTTCTTTTATGCGTTTAACGCGATTTTAGCCCACACCCATTTGATTCTTTGAAGAATTTTCTTATCCTTGGAAGCAAACACTACCTCAAGGACATATAAACTGTTTCTTGAAAATACTTCCCAAGTAAATAGATAAATATTTTGAAGGACATAAAAGTGTTTCAAATTAAAATTTTCGCTAAATGTTTATTAGTTACAATATTCTTCCATTCTATAAATACGCTCCTAAACGAAGTTATTTTCATATTGACCCTTCATCTTGTGCAGGGAAGATTTGATCATCCATATGCCTCTTTCCTATTTTATGGAACGGATGCAGCTGGAGACTTCATTCCAGTCAAGTAACTGCGTGAAAATTACAATAGACCTCGGCATGAGATACCCATTGATCCAGAAGATGACGAGCAACGTGATGATTCCTGAAAGATCAATGTCCAGTGATGGTAATGCAATATTTTAAGTATACTTGAAAGATGAAAGAACCTTGTTTTTTTTGTCTGAACAGTATAGTCATCTTATTCGTTTTTCCCTCCAATGTCACAATCTAATCAATTTACCTGTAACGCAGGAGCTGTGAACTTCAAACGAGTTTTCTATAGCCAACTGGATCGTATCACCGATTCATATAAATCTCTCCTTCCCTCCCTCCCTCTCCCTCTCTCTCTCTGCAAAGGCCTTGATGCGGAAAGGATCACTTTTCTGGTTAATCTGTTGGCTGAGATGAGAAGAACTACTGGGCATGTTATTTAGTTGTAATATAATTTGCGGTTCCTTACAGCTACTTTGCTTGGTATCAACTTTTTCTATCGTAAGAATGATTTTTTTATAAGAATACATATATAAGTCTCTCTAGTGTCATTCATAATAGATGTGTCTCTAGTGTGGTTGTCAAGGGAGTTGTGACATGGCAACGGGAGTCAATATTTTAAGTGACAAGTCAAATCGACCAACAGGACTCGGGAACCATGTGTTTGGCTAAGTGAGATTACTAGCTTGTAAGCCCCTATTAAGGAGACACCTTTTATAATAACATAACCCCACTGAAAATCTTTAAGAAATAGGAATTTTTCTTCAACTACTTGTAGAGTTTTTGGTATAAATAGGAGAGCCAGAATAAGAATTTTTGTTTCCCTCTCTTCATCCATGTTTCTATTCCGTGAAGATCACATTCATCCTTGGTTGACTCTGAGATTACTCCGTTTAATCTTACAAGCGAGTGATGTATTTTAGAAGACATTCCTCTATTTTGTGTTAGCGCCGTTGCACGGATGAATTTTACCTTAAGGAGATTTGCATCAGCGATAGCTCACTCTATTATTCCATTTCCGATTTCAAATTATTCTATGTTTTGGGTTAATTTGATTTTTTAGTGAATTAATTCCTACAGTATGGTCTTTGCATCTTGAATGGCTTTTAGGTGAGTTTTAGAAGTACCTGACACTCAGTCATGGAAACATAAAAATTCACAACATTTGTTGGCTTTGTCCTCGTGATTTTACAGTCGTACCATGTGGGTTTGATCGTATTATCTCAAATTAGAGTGAAATTTGTAGTCTTGACAAGGGAAAGAAGAGGATAAATAAGAAATTCAGCCTATCAATTACCAAAAAGGGGGAAAAGGAAACAATTTGATTAGGAAAATTAGGAAATAAGAGAATTTCCAAATATTAATACTAAAGTAATATGAGATATTACTACCAAATATTCCTTTTTTACTATTAAAATTCCTTTTAAGATCTGGTAAGATTTTTTGTCAGGACCCGAAAATATACGAGGGGAGAAATATCGGAAATAGATCTCTTTCTTGTTGAACTGATCTCACCAATCAGTTCAACAAGAATGTTGTAAAAGGTTGGGTGTTGATATGAATTTAATGGTGCAAATGCAACTTGAATTTTGTTATTCGGCTTCCATCTAGAAACATCAACATCAAAAAGGGAAACTGCAAATATAACCAATATTCTGACTCAATCTGTAAAAATGGTCAGATTTATTTTTTTTGGCAAAAACGACCCAAATGATGTAAATAATTTGTCTACTTCTGTGTAGTTTTATAAATAAATTGTTTACTTCGATCATTTTTTGACTTTTTGTAAAAAAAAAGAAAGGTTTCTGACTATTTTTGGATTAATTTGAAATCCAATTTATGTGTTGGAGTAGGCTAACTCCAGTATGGGAAACCCTTTACAAAAACGAAAGGTTTCTTAAGTGTTGTAAATGATTTTTTCAATATGGGAAAAACCCTTTACAAAAGAATAATAAAGATAATAGTTTAGAGAGAGAATGAGAGAATAACAACATAATGATTTATGTGAAAAATCTTTAAAGGGAAGAAAAATCATGGGGAGATTTTGATAGTATTTTATTATGGAGAAATGGTTTACAAGGCTAATGCAAGCTGCATAATCAGCTTGTTTCTTATGGGTGTTAAAAGTTGTTGTGTTCACTGTTGGAGTTACATCTTGACTTTATTTATAAGTCTTCAATCGATTACATAGAATCTGATAGAGTTTATCTAATTCTATCTAAAAATAGGATCAACAGAATATTCCCTGAGATCTAGCTTATCAATATTAACAACTTAGTAAATCTTGACCGTCTAATCAATCCAATGATCTTGATTAGATTTTCTTTAGATTGTCACATCGGTAATCCATTTACTTTCGTTTGATTGGTCTATTTTTCATAACCTCCTAATTGATCCTATGGTTCTCGTTATATCTTCTCTTCGATGGAGTTTTCGGTCTAGATCTTATCACGTGTCATGAGAAATTTTATCTGTTCATTGGCCTCAGTTACACTCGACGAAATTTTATTCATTGATGTGTAATGATCATCTTTTCTTGTTCTGACGTTACGTCTGCCTATTTTTGTTCCCACGCGCTTTTTGAAAACATGCGATGTAGTTTTCTAAGAAACTTTTTGACTGTCTATTTTCAGTGACAACTTCTTCTTTTCTTTCTGCCGTTATGTCTTTTGTCTCCGTTTACAGATGCTTTGTGATTGTTGAGTAACTCATTTGTCAGCTTGTTGTTGATGATGATTAGTTTTTCTTCATTTTTCATTTTTCTTCTCTCATATGTTAAGATCTGTGACAAGAATGTTGTAACATAATAATTTATTGAGATGAGTAAGCAGAGAGTGTACCATTTCATAATTACATCGCATGAGATTTGAGTTTGATGTTTAGCATTTGTTGGTAGAGTTTCTATTGTTTCATTGTTTTCGTTTTCCTTCTCTCGTTTCATATTTTTCCTTTGTACTTTTGCTTCGATCAACATGAATTACTTTGTTTGTGTAATTTTTCTTCTATTGAACTCTCTTTTGTTGTACTTCATTCAAAGACTTAGAAAATTTTGGGGATCAAAATCCGGTACTGTGTTAACTTCAAGCTTTCAAAAAAATCCATTCTTAAATACTTAGGTAACTTTTGGCTCCTAGTTCTCTTGAGAATAACTATGTTCTTTTATAAATCTGTTCCTGAGGATAAGACATTAATTTCCTTATGATATACATGCTTACTCAAGGACTTAGGTTCAAATAAAGAATCATGGACCCGTCTTCATTTTGAGAGAAAGAATTACGAACAGTCATTTTCTTTTGAGATGAGGACTTAGGTTCAAATAAAGAACCATGACCTTATTTTTATTTTTTTCTGAGAACAACATCTGTAGACATTCCCAAGGACTTAAGTTCCTTCCATGGAACCACGACCCCGTTTTGATTTTATTCTGAGAACGGTGTCCGTAGACACGTCCAAGGACTTAGGCTCATTCTGTGGAACTATGACCCCGTTTTCATTTACTACCACTTCACCTATAAAGTTTTTCCCGTTTCCTTTCTTTTCCTCCACTTTGTATCTTTTTATTTCCTATTTCACAATTTCTCCTTTTCGGTTTCCTTTCTCCGCTCTTAACTTTTTCCTTCCTTTTCTCGCTTCTTTTTCCTTTACTCCTGGCCTTCCCGTTCTAAAACGTTGAAGCCGTGGACTTCCTTTACTTGGCCTTTTCTTTACTGAACTTTTCTTTTTTGGCTTTCTTTACTCAACTCTTCTTTTCTACCTTTCTTTACTCAACTCAGCTCTTCTTTTCTGCCTTTCTTTACTCAACTCAACATTTCTTTTCTCAGCTTTTCTTTTCTCGACTTTTCTTTACTCAGTTCAGCCTTTCTTTTCTCAGCTTTTCTTTACTCAGCTTTTCTTTTCTGTCTTGAAGCTCTTTCATCAACTTCTTTTCTTTTCTGTTCCTCAGTTCTTTCCTCAAATTCTTATCTTTTCTACTCTGAAGTTCTTTTCTGTTATGAAGTTTTACCTTAACTTTCTTTCTCTACTCTAAAGTTCTTTCTTCAACTACTTTTTCTTTTATGCTTTGAAGTTCTTTCCTTAACTTCTTTTCTGTTCTGAAGTTTTTTTCTCAACTTCTTTTCTTTTCTATTCTGAAGACATTTCTTTTTCTGTTCTCTAGACTTTCCCATACTGAAGACGTTTCCTTTTTTGCTCTGAAGACATTTCTTGTTCCGTTCTCCAGCCTTTTCTATTCTGAATATTTTTCCTTTTCTACTCTGAAGACATTTCTTTTTCTGTTCTCCAAACTTTCTCGTTCTTAAGAAGTTTCCTTTTTCCCGTTCTGAAGACATTTCTTTTTCCTTTTGAGAACAACGTACATAGACGCTCCCAAAGACTTAGGCTCCTTCAGTGGAACCATGACCCTATTTTGATTTCCTTCTAAGAACGACGTACGTAGACGCTCCCAAAGACATGGGCTCCTTCAGTGGAACCATGGCCCCGTTTTGATTTTCTTTAGAAAGTAGGACTTATGAATTGCCCCTCCCAGAGACTTACTCCCTTAGTTCATTCTGAGAGTAGGACTTATGAATTGCCCTTCCCAAGAACTTACGCCATTAGTTCCTTCTGAGAGTAGGACTTATGAATTGCCCATCCCAAGGACTTACGCCCTTAGTTTCTTCCAAGAGTAGGACTTATGAATTGCTCCTCCTAAGAACTTACACCATTAGTTCCTTCTAAGAGTAGGACTTATGAATTACCCCTCCCAATGACTTATGCCCTAATTCCTTTTGAGAGTAGGACTTATGAATTACCCATATAAATGACTTACATTCTTAGTTCATTATGAGAGTAAGACTTATGAACTGCCCCTCCCAAGAACTTACGCTCTTAGTTCTTTTTTAGAGTGAGACTTATGAATTGCTGCTTCCAAGGACTTATGACCTTAGTTCCTTCTAAAAGTAGGACTTATGAATTGCCCATTCCAAGGACTTACACCCTTAGTTCATTCTGAGAGTAGGACTTATGAATCATCCCTCCCAAGGACTTACGCCCTTAGTTCTGTTGTCGAAGAAGAGAGAGAGTTGACAGCTTGCATGTTATCATGCCATAAGTTTTTATTGAGAGCTCTAAATTAAATTCTGTTAGATTATTCTAAAAGTTGATTTTCATATGCTTCCGGTGATATATAATCCTTCATGTAATTAGATTCAATTGAAGTTGTATAATTTCCAAATCTGCCCGTTCAGCATAATCTATTTTCCTCAACAACCTTCATAAAAATTATTATAACTTTTGTTTGGGAGTTCCGAATCAAGTTCTGCAAAATTCTTCAAGAAGTATACATTCGTATCCTTTTCAACAATATATAGTTTGTCATATAATATTGTTTAAATGAAGCAGCCTAAAGATTCAATTTGAAAGACATGAATAGCATTACTTTTTTTAGCGATATGTATAAAAATTACCGTAACTTTTGATCGGAATCTATAAATTAAATTCCGTAAAATTCTCCAATAAGTAGACTTTTGTATCTTTATGATGATGTAGATTTCACATGTAGTTGGATTCCAGTAAATACAATTTTATTTTCAAAATTGATCGTTTTACATAATCTGCTTTCCTAAGCAGCCTCCATGAGAATCGTCATAACTTTTTTTCAAGAGCTCCAAAACAAGTTCTTCAAAATTCTTTAAGCAGTAGACATCCTAATGATATATTTTTTATATGTAATGTTATCAAAATTAGTACATGATAAAAATTAAATTTAAAAAGTATTAATATGTTTACTTTCTTCAATAGCACCAACGGGAGCTACCATCACCTTTGATCAAGAGCTTCAAATTGATTTCTGTAAAATTATTCACAAAGTAGATTTATGTATATTTCCGTTGTTATAAGATTTTTCATGCAGTTGTCCCCCAGTCAATGCAGTTTAATTTTCGAATTTAAGGTTCTGCATAATCCACTTTTCTGAACAGCCTTTATGAGAATTTCAAGAGCTCCAAATCAAGTTCTGTAGAATTCTTGAAACATTAGACATCTACATCTTTCTCGTGATATATAATATGCTATGTACGTCTACTTAATTTAGTTAGATAATTAAATTTGAAAGACGTAATTAAGTTTACTTTCATGTACGAAGACTACAATACTTTTGATCTGGAGCCCAACTTGAATTCCGTAAAATTATCCATGAAGTAGAATCCCATATCTTTATAACTATGTGACTCGCCATGTAATTTTTCTTCCTGATTTTTTTTGTTTCAGTTTCCATTTTCGCTCCCGTTGTCGCTTCTATTCTTAAGACATTTCCGTCCCCGTTGTAAGAACGTTTCCGTTCTCGTTGTTTGTACATCTTTTATTTTCTCATAAAGTCCATTTGAAGAGTTGTCAAGTCGTAGCCTTCCATTCTAAAAATTTGAATGGCTATTTTTTTTTATTTTCTGTTCTGTAATGAAGTGACAGCTTTCCCGTTCTGAAGCGACAGCTTTCCTATTCTGAAGCGGCAACTTTCTTGACTGAAGTGAACGTGATCTTCTTTGCTCTTCTGTTCTATGGAAATTCTGCTATGAAATTCTTTCATTAACAATTTTTCTTTTCTACTGAATTTCTTTACTGAAACCTTTTCAGATTTCTGTTCTGCAATTCTAACACTCTAACTTTTTCTTTCATGAAGGACCTCAGCTTCTCTAATCTGAACTTCAATTTTTCCGTTCTGAAACTCTAACTTTGACTTTTCTGAAGCTCTGACTTTAACTTTTTTGAAGCCTTTTTTATTTTGTGAGCTTTTCTAGTCTGAGCTTTATGAGCTTTTATGAACTTCCTGAACTTTCTAAGCTCTTCTGGTATGAGATTTATGAGCTCTTCTGGTATGAGCTTTATGAGCTCTTCTGGTCTGAGTTTTGAGAGCTCTTTTGGTTTGAGCTTTCTGAGCTCTTCTGCTCTAAGCTTTCTGAGCTCTTTGGTCTGAGCTTTATGAGTTTTTCTTATCTAAGATTTCAAAGCTCTTCTAGTCTGAGCTTTTCTAAACTTTCCGAGCTCTCTAAGCTTGTCTGATCTGAACTTTATGAGCTCTTCTTGTATGAGCTTTTCTAATATGAGCTTATCTCTTCTGATCTGACCTTTTGAGCTCTTATGATCTTTCTGAGTTCTTCTGATATGAGCTTTCTAAGTTCTTCTAGTATGAGCTTTCTGAGCTATTCTGAACTTTCTGAGCTCTTCTAGTATGAGCTTTATGAGCGTTTCTAAAATTTTTGAGCTCTCTGAGCTTGTCTGATCTGAGCTTTATGAGCTCTACTTTTCTTATATGCTCTGATTTTTTTTAACTCACCCTTCATTCGAATTGATTTCTTTTCTGATCTGAGCTTTATGAGCTCTTCTGGTATGAGTTTTATTAGCTTTTCTGGTCTGAGTTTTGAGAGCTCTTCTGGTTTGAGCTTTCTGAGCTCTTCTGGTCTAAGCTTTCTGAGCTCTTTGGTCTGAGCTTTATGAGCTTTTCTTATCTAAGATTTCAGAGCTCTTCTAGTCTGAGCTTTCTGAGATTTTCTAAACTTTTTGAGCTCTCTAAGCTTGTCTGATCTGAACTTTATGAGCTCTTCTTGTATGAGCTTATGAGCTTTTCTAATATGAGCTTATCTCTTTTGATCTGACCTTTTGAGCTCTTATGATCTTTCTGAGTTCTTCTGATATGAGCTTTCTAAGTTCTTCTAGTCTGAGCTTTCTGAGCTATTCTGAACTTTCTGAGCTCTTCTAGTATGAGCTTTATGAGCGTTTCTAAACTTTTTGAGCTCTCTGAGCTTGTCTGATCTGAGCTTTATGAGCTCTACTTTTCTTATATGCTCTGATCCCATTCCTCTCTTTTTTTGTTGCTCTTGGGCTAGCTGTTGTAGGCAAAGCTTCAATCGTCCGGCAGTCCACGGGTGATAGTTCGTGGGTTTCGCCGGCCCCTCGTGGTGGTTGTTGAATTTGCCTAATTCAATTCCATGAATTGTTTTAATAATAATTTTTTAAAATAATAATTGTACAAAATAGATAAATCAATCGAATACGAATGAGTGAATTTACCATTATTCGCTCTACTTTTGATTCTGTAGTCATTTTTGTTTCTACTTCCACATCTGTTTCTTCTTCTAGTTTCGTTGTTGGAAGAGTGTTGATTTGGTTTTGAGTGAGCATTTAAGAGAGGGATTTCTTGAGTTTTTTTTCTCATCTCTAAAGAATGAGAGAATAACAACACCGTGATTTCTTGAGAGTTGTTGTGTTCCCTGTTGGAGTTACATCTTGCATTTATTTGTAGGTCTTCAATCGCTTACATTGAATATGATACAAATTATCTAATTCTATATGAAAATATGATCATGAGATCTATGTTATCAACATTAACAACTTAGTAAATCTTGACCGTCTGATCAATCCAATGATCTTGATTAGATTTTCTTTGGATTGCCACGTCGGAAATCCATGTACTTTCATCTGATTGGTTTGTTCTTCATAACTGTCTAGTTGATCTTACAGTTCTCGCTCTATCCTCTCTTCGATGGAGATCTTCGATCTAGATCTTATCACTTGTCATGAAAATTTTGTCTGTTCAAGTGTGATTCAAGCTTGTTCTCATTTGGGTTATCTTGAAATGGGAAAATGGGTTCATCACAAACTCATTACACTTAGTGTAAAAAAATATCTTTACATTGAGACAGCTCTAACCGACATGTATGCTAAGTGTGGAGACCTCAAAATAGCCCGAAATGTTTTCGTTAACATGTCAGAAAGGAGTCTAGTCTCATGGAGTACTATGATAGCTAGTTATGGGGTACATGGTCAGATTAATGAAGTTATATCACTCTTTACTCAAATGCTAGACTTCAGCGTAAAACCGAACGATGTTACTTTCATGAACATCCTATCAGCATGTAGCCATGCCGGGTTAGTTTACGAAGGGAAATTCTACTTCACTTTTATGAAGAATCTTGGGATTGAGCCAAAAGTAGAACACTTTTCTTGTATGGTTGATCTCCTAAGACGTGCTGGTGATCTTAACGGAGCATATAAGATTGTTAAATCAATGCCTTACGATGTAGATGCTAGTATTTAGGGTGCCTTGCTAAACGGATGTAGGATTCACTGGAGAATGGACATGATAAAGATGATTCAAAGAGAGTTATCTGAAATTAAGACGGATGATACATGATACTATTCTTTGTTATAAAAAATATATGTAGAAGGAGGAGAATGGAAAGAGTTTGGGAAGGTAAGGTCAATGATGAAAGGTACAGGTTTGAAAAAGGCGCCTGCTTATAGTATAATTTAGATTGACAAGAGAGTTTATAGATTTGGAGCTGGAGATAAATCTTGTTTAGAAACACAAGAAATCTATAGATTCTTGGATAGTTTTTAAAGTTTGGCTCAAGGATAAGGTAACAATGTACAATCTTTTACTTCATTGTTTGATTGTACAACTCATTCAGAATATAGTGGTTCAGTTCCCTACACAGCCAAACTAATATTTATTCCAAAAAAAAAAAACTTGCAGTAGTTTGGTACTTGTTGAAAAAGAATATTGTGACAGTTATGTTAATACGGTAAGTATAAATGGTAAACTTAAACGACAAAATCTTAAAATAAACATGTTGGTAATACACGATTAAGTTGAAAAAGTTAGGAAGAAAGTGAGATTACCTTGTTTGATATTATATTGAAGTGGCTAAAATTGTTAGAAAAATTGTTGAAAAAGTTAGAAAAGTTTAATAAATAATTTAAGAATAAATGAATTTATGGTGGAGGTCAGACACTAACTATTTTAACTATTTTTTTTACCATACAATAACGTATTAATTATTTTATTAAGACCACTAATAAATTCAAATCCACTATTTTTCTTTAAATATGTCAAAAAGTAAAATGATTTTTTGCTTACAAAATACAAATAGTTTTTGAGGAAATTATATATTTAGAAACTATAAAGCTTCAATGTGAGCATTATGGTTTTAAAAAAATTTCAATTTCATCATCAACATTTACACATTATTTTCATGTGACAATTCAAGTAGTTAACATTAATATGTTTAACGTGTTTGCTGACATGACACCTTTACAATAACATCACGCCAACAAATATGTTAAAAATATTAACAATGAGTGATATAATGATTACATTGAGAATGTTGATAATGTGATTGAGTTTTTTTTACTATTATAACTACAATAAAACTTGATAAAACTATAATAGACAAATAAGTGATTTTTCATTTTTTTACACAAACATACAAATAAATTAAATAATAGACTGCTCAATATTTACAAAGCAAAAATTATACAGATCATTTTCTCCAATATCACCAATTAATTTTCATATTTGGCAAGGAAACACTTAACATAATAGATCTTCTTCTTAATTAACTATTAATTTCAAAGATTTTTCATAAGATTGTTAATGCTTATTATTAATATTTAAACTTTATACTATAAAAAGATGAAGAGTTTATACACCTTTAAAATTTTCAAACTTAATATTTTATATCATTCATTCTAATTAATATACATATCTAAATCACGTCAGATGGATCTTGTAATGAGTTTGCGGGATGAGTCTTTTAGGACGGGATCAGGTGAGACAAAAATCTCAGCCCGACTTGAAAAAAATCTCAAATTCAAGATTAGGACGGGTTGGTCCCATAGGCCTAGAACAGGGTCTAGCGAGATTCTGGGATCAAGATTTTTTTTATGACCCGTAGGTGAGGCTTTGATCTTGAAGAAAATAAAATACCCAGATCAAATAGGTAAATGCAAACAAATAATGATTTTTCAATGGGTATTTAGGAAAAAAAAAGATATATTAAAAAATGTATAGATGTGTTGGTAAGATTTGCAAGTGAATTAGAAAATTTATTTGAAGTAACTTTTTGTAGGAAAAGTGATAGGTAAAATAATGTGAGATTGTTGTTTAACTAAGTTAAATAATTTTACCATATCAAATGTGAATACTTGAGACAAACATGAGAAATGATTGAAAATTAAAATTTACCAAGTATTTTAGTATGCATAATACTCCTACCAAATGGCCCCTAAAAATAATCACATATATTGCGACCTTCGCACATCTATCTTGCTTCTCCAAGAATGTAATTTCAACGCTAAGCATTTTTTCAATGTCTTTCCATCTTTAGCCTCAAATTGTACTGACTGCTAATACGTCTTCAAGAATTCTCCATCTTCACGTCTCCTAACTTTTGATTAGTGCTAGTCATTTCTAAGTTCAGGTCATCTATCATTTAATTAGTGCTAGTCATTTTTAAGTTCACATACTCTAGCATTTGATTAGTACTAGTTGTTTTCAAATCCACGTCCCTAGCATGTTTGATTAGTGTTAATTGATAAAATTTTCTCTGGTAATGTTGCATGGGAGTACAAGAAACCAACAACAAATTAAGGAGAAATGAATAATAGTTTGATGTCTTCTTCTTCATACAACCTTAAAACTTTCTTCATGTATTAATATATGTTTTCTATCTTCGGCAATCATGCGAGCTATAGTTATATTTCAAGATTTTAAGATTTCAAGACTTCAAGACTTCAAGTTGTTTAGAAAAAATGAGAATTGATATTGATTCTATCAAATCAATGTTATTAACAGAAGTGACTTGAATAAGTGTTTGATCTACTAAAGCTACTAGTTCTGATAAAAGAGCTATCCATTCGCAGATTAACTTATGAGTGTTTACTTTAAATAAAATGAACTGTGATAGTTTCTTATTTTTTAGAATGTGTGCAATTAGTCATCGATTTAGGTGAGGATGTAAAGTCTACGTTGAATCAAACTACTAGTTCATTCATTTGTTGGGTTAATGAAAATTAAACTCAGTTGTTGATGATATTTATAATATTAGTAAGATTAGAGTTGTAGGTTCTATATTTTTTCTTAATGATCAATACGTATTTATAGTTTGAATTGATAAGGAGAATGTAACTATTGAAAAAATGTTTGATCTCCATGATGTAACAACACTTGCCTTCATATTGTGCAATAATAATCTGATTCGTTAAAAATTGCCCCTAACTATTTATTATGTGTATATAAGTAAAACGTAAAATACAATTTACACCATTTGCACTTTTTATGTAGTTTAGTCTCTACCACCCCCCTTTCTGTCAATGTTGCCAATTCCCAGAATACTCATAATGTACCCTCGTGCATACAGTTGCCCAACTACTTTCTTCCTTCGACTTCTTTAGCCACTTCCGCATCTGTCGTATTCGGGAGAGCTTGCTTCGTGGCGGAGCATTTAGCAATCCCAGCGGCTGTCTGGGGACAGGTTAAGGCAAGGCCCTCTGGGCTTGCTTCTCATGGGATTGGGTGAGGGAATCAGAAAGGGGCTCATAAACCGGGCGGGCTTTTGGGCACACGAAAAAGGGGAAGTGATGGAGGGTGCTTAAAGTTTCATGTGTTAATTTGGTCCCTAAGGCTTGAAATTCGTAGCGATTTGGTCATCTTTTAGTGTGATTGAATCCTTTCATTTATATAACCTCATATGCACATGGCATGACTTAAAAAAAGGACGTTGTATGGAGTAATTAAGCAAAACGCCAAATCATAAGTAAACAACGTCTTTTTACTCTCCTTAAAAAGACGGGTCTTCTTATGAACTTCGTACATAAGAACTTGATGGATTTGACAATAGTTGTTGGATGGAACTCAAGGATCAGATTGACTAAAACGAAACTTTAAAAATCAAAATGGTAGCGAGTGCAAACTTTAGGGATGTAAGAACTTCATGTCTTAAAACCTTGTTGAACAAAATTTTGTATATTCACAAGAACATGAAATTTGAAGAATCTCTCTTATTCATCACTTCTAATTTAAGTTCTACCAGAGTCCATATATTAGTTGTTACACTTTTGGATTTAGATTAATTTCACTTACATTCTCTCAATTTCACTTTAAATAAAAACTATCCTCTCAAAATCAACATTTTTCCTAGAGGTCGCTTAACTTTCACCGTCATTAAAAAACATCCCTCCATTAATGAAAGTTTGATGGATGCAATGAAATTGAACCTCATTTTTAATTTGATTTTAAAAGTATTATTTTTATTAATATTAACAAATCAATAGTAATTAAATTCCTTGCAAAGAGTCTTTAATCATTTGTAACCAGCATCATGTGCACGTATTTGCTTTGCGTAAGAAACTTAGTAAAGGTTGGATTGGGTAGTTTGAGGTCTTTCACGGGTTGTTCCACAACTTGTTTGTCTCGTCTCCTACATTCTGTTGTCCCCAAGTTCTTATGCAAAGCGCATATACAAGTCACATATATAACATTAATATTAAAGACTCTTAAGTGTGTAGATGTTTTTTTTAAACTATAAATAAACTATTCCACAAGATTAATGTCAGCAACAACATGGGACGTTGACTCCTACCAATGAGAAAACCTGGGAATAGAAAGACCAAAGCGAGCAATACGATGCGCCACTTCATTTCAAGATCAGGGAATATGATTAAACTTAGGACTCCTTCTCTCAGATAAGAGAGATATGTAAGCCTCAATGTAAATACCCGATTCAGAATCATTGGAGCAATTGGACATGCCTTTAACTAATTCCAAGCAATTTGATTCAACCTCGTCCACCTGTATATTTTTCTCAGTAGCTAAGGGAGACCTTCCAAAAAGGCTAAGGATTCCACAATGAGGGGAGAAATTCCGAAAACAACGCCTAGAAAGAGCACCAACAACCTTGCCCATACTGTCTTTAAACAAACCACCACCGCACAATAATTGTCACCAATAGCTCTATCTACATTCAACTTTAGACATCCCCTTCCCAGTCTGGACCAGGATGGGGGGGGGGGGGGGGNNGGGGGGGGGGGGGGGGGTTAACAACACTAATCTCAGTAGCTTTTGTAAAATTGGTAGTATAACTCTCAATCCAGGCATACATATCAAATTCGGATTAAAATGAAAACATAAATCGAATTGTTTCCATAATTCCAGACATCCAGCGTAACATAACAACATTACGGATTGAAGGGGATTCTAGATGCAAAAACAGCAACATAATCGTATCCATCATAGTCCAGTGCTGACATTTTTTGGTAAATGAGACAGAAAAACCAGTCTTAAGCCATGATGCTTTAATGATGGGGCAAAAAATATAATGCATGTACCGTAGAATCGAAATAACCACAGAACTTACATCTATCACTGCTACATATATTCCTTCTGAACAAGTCTGCTACATATATTCCTTCTGAACAAGTTGTCTCCGGTTGGGAACAGATCCAAAGAGGCACTCCACATAAAGATCTTTACTTTGTTAGGAATAGCAAGCTTCCAAAGACGTTTCCACCACCACGAGTCTCCACAACCCTCTGAAGCTGAGCCCATGTAGTTCAAGGACAATTCCAGGTGGTAACCGCTTCTAACTGTGCATATTCCTCTCATGTCAAAAGGCCAACAAATATCATCCTTAACATAAAAAGGGGCAATGGGGATAGATAGAACTGAATCAACATCCCCTGGTTTCAACAAATGAGAGAGGGCTTGGTGATTCCACGTGTGGCCCGAGATAAGGTCAGCCACCTTAACGTCTGAATGGTATGTTACCGGGGAGACAAGTTTGAAAGTGGTTGGTCTTGGCAGTCATGGGTCTTTAAAGACTTTGATTGACTCCCCATTACCGACCCTCCATCAAAATTCCTTGCTGAAGAGCTCCCTCCCCCAAATGATGCTACGCCACAAGTCAGATTTATGGAAATACTTAGCTTTCAACACCTGAGCCATCAAGCTGTCAGGATGTTTAACTATTTTTCAGCTTTGTTTGGCCATTAAGGCTTGATTAAAAATCTCCAAAGATCTGAAACCCATCCCCCCAAAGGCTTTAGGCTTGTAAAGATTTCTCCAAGATAACCAGTGCATCTTCCATTTGTGGTTTGAAGAACCCCACTAAAACTTGGCTATTTCCTTACTAAGCTCCATACAAAAAGAGTTAGGCACACGGAAGACATTCATAGTATAAGTGGGGAGAGCTTATACCATTGCTTTAATAAGAATTTATTTTCCCCCCATCGAAAATTGTTTCTCTCTCCACCTGCTCATCAAACTCCGAGCCTTCTAAAAAATATTGTTAAATAGCTATTTTTATTTGCTTTCGTCCATGAAAGGAGACCCGAGTATTTTTCGTGGCATCTAGTTGTTTGAATACCCAGAACAGTTGATAAAGTTCTCCTAGATTCAGGGGAGACATTTAGTGAGAAAGCCATTACTGATTTTTCAAAATTTATACATTGCCTAGAACCTCAGCTGTATACCTCTAAAAACCCTTTAACAGTTCGACAGTTCTTCTCATCAGCTCTACAAAACACTAAACTTTCATCAACAAAGAGAAGATGTGGGATAATAGGACTGTAATGATAGACCTTAGGATAATTCAGCTTCTTGCTCCTTTGGACATCTTTTATGATGGAAGAAAAACCTTCAGTACAAAAAAGAAAAAGAAACGGGGAAAGAGGGTCACCTTGACAGAGGCCTCTTTGGGGGATTATGTTACCATATACATCAACATTTGTCACAAAAGAATATGAGACAGACGAGATACATCTAAACATAAAATCAATCCAATTTTCTGAGAACCTCATCTCTCTCATAACAACCATAAGAAAACTCCATTTTACCATGTCATAAGCTTTGCTAATGTCAAGTTTAATGGCTGAGAAACCTTTTTTACCCATCCTCTTTCTATTTAAAAAATGAATCATTTCGAACCCAATAATAATATTATCAGATATATGTCTAAAGCACTTTGGGAATCAGAGATAATATCAGGCAGGATGAGTTTAAGCCTATTAGCAATTGGTTTTTGGGATTAAAACCACAAGCATTTTATTAAAATTACTAAAATCAGCATTGTTATTTAGACATGATAGAAATATATATCAGTAATATCTTTACCCACGATGTGCCAAATTTTTTGGAAGAAAATCGCCGAAAGTCTATTGATCCCTGGGCTCTTCATCATGTTCATACCCCACAAGGCTTCAACAACTTCTTTTCAGTGAATGGTGTCATCATCATCTCATTAATTTGTTGTGTGACATTTTGAGGGATGCAATCTATTATTGTATCAATATCTTCCTGCCTCAGGTTGGATGAAGAAAAAATTTCACGAAAGTATTTATATACACTCCCGACTATTTCTTTGCGCCTCTCAGTAGCTTTCGAATGAAAGAAAGCTGTATTTTTTATCCCCCGATTTTAACCAATCTACCCTTGATCTTTTGTTCCAATAAATTTCTTCCTGATTTTCTAACTCAAGAATCTCTCTTTGAATCTCTGAACCTCCTCCTAATTTGATTCCAGTTGAGTCTCCTCCAACATGGAGTCTAGACGGGAACGAAAGTCAACGAGCTTCCTGGGAATTGACCCAAATTTAATGGAACTCCATTTTTTTAGGGAGTGTAGGCAATGCCGGAGCTTTGAGGAAATCGCCCCTGTACCACTTCCTCTGTGATTTTCATCCCAAATTTTTTTGATAATTTCCCCACATTCAATTTCTTTGGTCCAAACAGCTTCAAAGTGCATCCTTCTACCCTTACCTCTAATATTCAGGCCAGAGTCTAGGAAAGGGTAAAGCTTTTCCACATGAACCAAGACCACTGTGGTTTGAAGAGAAAAAGCCCAGGTTCTCTGTCCAAGCCCAGCTGAAGTGGTTCTTCCAAGAATCAGTGGATAGTGCTCGGTCCAGCTTCTCCTTCACAAAACCTACTCCTTCCATTTTATTGTATCAGGTATAAACATGCCCCTTATTTAAGTCACTTAATCTCCTAAGGAGATCCCCGGAATGATTCCTCATTGAGGGATGTGGATTTCCATAGAATCCAATGAATCTCCACATAAAACCTCGCTTCCAATATAGAAACATCGCCCAAAGAGTATGAATGAACAGTGACTGGGATATCATTTATAAAAAACAAAGAAAGCCCCCCTCTCTCACCAACAATGATTCCTCAAGATCGAGAGCTCGATTTTTTGCCTTCAGACCCATTCCATCTGATACTCTTAGCCAAGACCCATATTGGATCTAAGCTTTCCCTTCCTTCCCTAGCAAATCAGAATCCTTCTCACAATCTTTCCCCGTATGACAAAGCATTCCACACTTGTAACAGAAATCAGGGAGTCATTCATATTTGAAATCAACCCAAAATGGTTGAGCATTTTGGTTTAACTGGATTGTCATCCCTCTCTGGAGGGGTTTCCTCACGTCCAACCAAACTCTGATACGAAGATACTTCCCCCAGCAACCTTCCTTCGGGTGTTCATCTACCTCTCTGAATCTCCCTATGGAATTCCTAATAAAAACCCTCCACTATTTTGCACATAAAAACTTGCACAAATTGATATCTCATCAAAGTTAATATTTGACATTAATATTACATGATATCATTATTTTGATTTCATATTTGACAATTATATTTAATTGAAAAATAAATTAAAATTAACAATAATGAAAAACTAAAATATTTTTATTCAACATTTATTGTACTTAGCTAATTAATCACAACGTTAACTTTAAATCTACTTGATTCGAAGTTTGATAACTCCGAAATTATCTTTCTTGATAACAAAAAGAAATAATAATGAAAAGAAATTTCTACATGAAAATGAAAAGCTTTAAGTGAATGTGGGCCAAGAAAAACAAGCAGATAGATGACGCGGTACGCACTGAGAAGTGAGAATGTGAATGGTGGAGATTGTACTGACCTTTTAGATACGACACGTCGACTCTTGTGCAGATTGCAAACTTCCAACGTACGGAAAGGAAAAGATCCTTTACCCTTTCTGTCCCAATGAACCTACCCCACGCGCCCTGTCTCGCGGTGTAATCCCCTCTTTACCTCTCTTCTTTTACAGTTTACCTAGAACTAGTGGGATTGGTATTTTGACGAACAAGAGTTAATAATAATAATAATATCTTTTAATTTTTTTTCTTTTTCAAACTAGAAATGATCACTTTTTCAAACGTTAATTTATTTTTTAATGGTCACTTCGGGACACGAAATGATCAATTCTCAAACTATAAATGACATATTAGAATTCAAAATGATCTACCTTTTGTTTTGATCGAATACGATTTGATTATGTTTGATTAATTTATATCGTTCAATTGAAAATAAATTACCTTACATCAGCCTAACGAAAATAATAAAATAAAATAAGAAATATTATCTCCTAAGACATTCTGTTTTGTTGAATAAGAGAGGTTTTAAATTCGTTAAAATATATCAAGATAAGTTACACGAATCATCCTTATAAAATATTGTGAGACATGATTCGATCTGTTTAAACCAATACGTTACTTGTCATTTATTGTACTGGGCCGAGACATTATGAACTTTTTTGTTCAGGTGACAAGACACAGCCAATAGTCACATAGGATTACAACCACTAATAGTCTCATGTTATAAAACATATCATATAAGGACAAAATCCTTCCAGCTAATTAAACTAGAAAACATAGATCATCTAACTACAAAAGGACTTGCGAAGAACTAACCAACCAAATAATAAATCCACTTAAAACGACTTCTCCGATTGGAATGAGGTTGTGTATCTTCTGCAAATCATCTGTTACAATCTAATATATGACATATTTAAATCTCAAAATCAATAATTTGAAAAAATTGCCACAGAAACCATGAAAATTCTCACATATATGAAGGGACTGAAATCACATATCTAAAACTACAGAGAAAAATACTATAGATTTAGATCTAGATCCAAAAACTACAAATAGAAAAAAAAAATTAAACGAGAAATCAAAAGAAACCTCAACAGATAAAGGGTAAAAAAGAACCTCATTGGAGATGAGGTCTAAGGATATTCTTTTGTGTTTGTGAAATGTAGCATCCAGACTGATCTGAATTGTCCACACTACTTGTGGTTTGTTCCTCCTCGTGACCCACTAGTCTCGGAACTTGAACGCATCTACTCCACCTGCTACTAATTTGAGCTAAGTCTAACACGCCCTAAACCAAATATTAGCAACGGAAGGTTTTGTTGAATCTCTGGACGCATTCGTTTAATCCTCTTAACACATTTATAGAACTCATAACACATTTATCATTAAAAACACTCAACGCATTTGTTGAAATCTCATTTTTCAAATGCTCAACATATATATTGAATCTCCGAATACATTTGTTGAACCACTCTAACACATTTGTTGAACTATTTTAACACATTTGTTGAATCTCACGATATCATTACCGGGAAAAACACTCCCAATATTTATGAATTTTTCGAGCAATAAGATTATAACATGTCACCAATTTCTTAACAATAAAAACATTCTACCGTGTTACATTCTCGTTAAGCAAATTTCACTGATTGTAACCTCTCATACTTTCTTTTTATCTAACTCAATCTCCTTAGAAATAGATGGAATAAAAGGGAATTTATAATGACAAATTCTACCATGACTAAGATTATATTTCGCAACAGCATCACAGTAGAATTAAATTTCCAATTAATCCAAACTAGAGAAAAACCAAGAGATTGTGTAAGCTTAACATGGATTTGATGAACTAGGTTGACGAGTCTCCAATCAGAGCATGTGCATAGGGAATGCCCCTTGGTATTTCTCGTGTATTAATTTTTATAACACTTTCGATACCGTTTGCTCATCTCAAGTGAAAATGATTGGAAAAACACTAGATTACACACATATATCTACGGTATCAACTCAGTATCTGTCATCTGTATAATTTCCTTCATATACGTACACATGCATGCATATACACACGTCGAGAATCAACTATACGATAAAGAAGTCAATGACAAGAAATGGATAGTATGGTACTGGTATATGAGATCATGACAAGAATCTATCATTGCTCTAACTAAAGGATGTTGACTATATATCCTCAAGAAATAATGCAAATTATTTTTATGAATAATAATACAAAGTTGGGGCAAAGTACCTAAAAAAAAGACAAATCATGTGAACCCAAACTCTTGGGATTAAGAAAAAATGTACAAAGGTAGATAAGATGATCCTCATGGTTCCACAAAGCCAAAGAAACAACTTTTCTTTTTTTGTTTCCTCTCTATATACTCCTCCATCTAATAATTCAGACCTCTTACCATATAACTAGATCAAAGCAACACCTCCGGGAGCTCCACCCGGGCATCTCTGTCGACGTGGTCGTCTCGTGGTCTTTCCCCACCCGGTTAGGCTTCTATCCTCAAGTCCCATGTCAATATTACTAAGCTGTTGCACCAAAAGAGTACAACCCGGGCTAGTCGGAGGAGGAGGAGATGGACTCACCACTTTTCTTCTTCTCCCTCTACCACCACCGTTCCTAGTCGAGTTCCTCCTGGCCAATCCCGATTGCCATGATGAATGACCCGTTGCTCGCATTATCCCACCAAACGTCTGAAGATCTTCGGTTACCTCGTGCCTTGATAGAGAAGTAAGACCCGGAAGGATGTCCCTTTGGAAGTCTCTCCGCTGCCTTCCTCTTCTTGCCTGACCTCTTCGAGGGTGATTTTGTAATAATGCCGTTCCCGTCCCCGTTTCTTCAAGGTTAATGTTATCCGGAACTAGATGCTTAGGCATGTAGTCTTCTTCCTTGGTATCTGTTAGTCTCAGTGTCATGGATTCAAAATAATCAAAGCCTTCGGAAATAAGATCATCTTTGCTTCTCAGTGCCGATTTATACCTGTTCTCATGATCATCTCCACATGAAAAAACTATATCTGCAAACCAATTAAGAGGATCACTCAAAAAATCTTCTGATGAACTACTACAAGTTGAATCGACCAAATTTCTGTGACAAGGAGATGAAGAGATGGCAAGTATTGCTTCAGCTGCCACAATCACAAGTTCATCATGGTTCTGTTCTGTATCTGCTTCTACGGGATCATAATCCTCATCAGTCTCGGGAACTGCAGGGGCTTCTAAATCGAACTCTGCCAGAACCGAAGGTCTTAGAGATGTTTCATCATCACTTATGCTCGTATTCAAATCAATCTGACATCTGAATTTTGTATGTCTTCCATTTTCTGTAACTGGAACGTCGGTAGCAACCTGCTTGTCTGACTCGGGAATTAATGGATCACATGGCAAGTTGATATCAACTACTCTGGCTATCCTGTTACCTTTGCTTTCAACTTCTGATGGGTGAGGAAGAGAAACATTGGGGGATGTGAGAGAAAACGACTCGTTCTTTGAAAGATTTGTCTCCTCAAATATAGGAAATCCAAGAAGTCTATTGGAAGGCTTATTATTCTGATTGAAATTTTGGTCACAACCATTTACAGTTTCACTATTATTTGTAACCCTCTCGGAAATGGTAGTCTCGGTTTTAGTAGAGGGAATATCTCTGAGCCATGGTAGCATCGCACGAGTTTCCCCATTCTTCTGTTTTCTTTCCTGAGACGTCGAGGAGCCGACATGAAGTCTGTTCCTATATGGAATTTCAATCCCAAAACCTTCTTTAGTTCTATTCTCATCACCAAAATTCCAACTGTCTCCTAATAACCCATTGGTCCAAGATGATAAATGAGAACTTGTAAGCAAGGTAGCGGCTGAGTTTGAACAAAGCTGTGTTTGACCTGAAACCGATATCTTGGAAGAAAGAAAATCTCCCGGATACTTACTACTTGAGATTTCATGACTTCTTCCGTTCAACCATGAATCATAAACTGACCCCACCTTGCCTTTATTAGCTAAACAAACTGGTTGAGGTTTATGAACTTCATTAAGAAAAACTCGCATTGACTGGGACGATGAAAGCAACTTTTCCGTTTGGAGTCCTTGAGAAATAGACTTCTGGTTGCTTTTACTGTTTCCTGCAAAAGAAACAGAGCCATGTGAAATCTTAAATCCCTTAGATGCTAAGCTTTAGGCTGTCAGATAGCAATATAGTCCAGATGCTCGTATCGTCCCAAAGCGAGCAAACAAAAAACAACAATTTTCCCAGCCAGCCATTCACTTACCGCATTCCGGTTCAGATTATTCATCTTAGTTTTTGAGCATTTTGTTCTTAGCTTTCTTTTTCTGTTCATAATATATTAGCAATAACAAACCCACTTTTGATCATATCTCCCAACATCACAGGAAGTGTAAAAAAACTTAAAGAAGAAAAAAATTATTTTATGGAAAACTCCTCCAAGCTCCCCTCTAGTTTGCTTAAATAAATAAATAACACGGATATCCTCTCTTGTTTTGAAAATGACACTGATCTCCCTTATTTTAAGATTTCATTAACAAATTAACAAATAAAATAAAAAATGTTATTTCTATTTTAAGATTTCATTAAAAAATTAACAAATAAACTCAAAAATGTTATTTCTTACACAAACGTTGTTAAAATAAATTTTAATGCCAGATTTTGCCCTTACTCATTATTGTAAATCGTGAGTGCCCAAAAACCATTTTTTGAATAGGAATGCCCAAAACCATTTTCAGATTCTAAAACCATTTTTTGTAGAAGGTAGTTAAAGGTTATTTCTGTACTTTCATAGAGAATTAACGTTTTTCTAACTGAGTGGACCTAAGTGTTATGTTCCAAAATAGAAGGAGTGTCGTGTCATTTAAGCAAACTAGAGGAGAAGTAGGTCAAAGCGGTAAGAAGATTACTGCAGATAAGTATTTAATACCTGCTTCAAACGCAGGAGGAATTACCCCTCTTCCATTCATGTTCTCTAAAAACAAATTGATTGGAGCTGCACTCTCACTTCCATAACTCTGAGAGATTTCCCTCTGCCAACCTAGAAGCTGCAACTTTTGGTTGGTAGATGGTTCAGGGCTTTGAGTTTTAACGGAAGATGAAACATTTGTTTCTTCAAGTTGAAAAGGCTCATTCAAATCTGTCAAACTATTTATGTTTCTAAAACATGAACCAGATCTAGAACCGCTCACAGGCTCGATCTTCTTACACCCATTTGCAAGATACGCCAACCTACTAGACGCTTTTTCTTCATGGACCTGTTCCCCATCTTCACTATCAATGTATTCATATGCCGGAAGTTGAAGATCAAATGTTTTTCTCCTGACTTTTGTGGGTCTAGTAGACTCTAGCACCTCAAAGTCCTTCGAGTTACCCCTGTTTTGGAAAGGAAACAGACCAGGTTGTGGGTCGTTTCCTTTCATAGAATTCGAAGAAGAATGGATCTCTTCCACAGGAAAATGAGGAAAATTCCATTTCCGAGCTTCTTCAGAGGTCATCTGAGAAGTTATGCGGCTTGAAGAAAATGAGGGCTCTAATGGAAATTGGTTTCTGTGGGTTTCTGACCTTTTGGCTTCATCCATCATATCTCTTTGTATTCTGTAGAGGCGGTGCAGTTCATACACCTGTGTAATTGAAGATACAAAAGATATTTAAGTGCTACAGTCTGAAAGGATGTGCAAACAAGATCAACTTAAAAGAAAAACCACTATTAGAACCGTAACACTATTACAGGCTTCTCTAAGAATACTTTTCTTTTATCAGGAACAAGCTTCTGAAGAAAAATTTAAGACAAAGGATAACCTGATACTTAAATATGGCCTCATGTTCAAGCATTGTCCGCTTCAGTGTATCCTTATCTCCGCCTACATATGCATCTGCTGTGGCCCTCGGCAAAATTCCATTCTGAAATTGCCCGTTTGTCAATTTCTTTTCACCATAATATAGGGGCATGCTGCAACTGTTAAAATCCTCGTTAAGATCTCTCATTGAGTAATGTCCTGGCAAGGAACTTTTGTACTGCACTTTTGTTCCCATTCCTGACACATTCAGATATTGACGTGTAAATAATAGACTCAAAACTCCATATTTTCTTCTAGCAGATGAAGCAAACAGTTATTAATACCCAAAATAAATATATTTTTCACCGATAATTAAAAGTCAAAATCATAATGATGTGAGACGAGAGTCTCAAACTAAGAAAGTAATTGATATACAGAAATGATTGACTGAAGCTGAAAAATTGCTCCGATACAAGAGATTAGTCCAAAACAAATCACAGATCAGAATATATCCATTGGGTTTTAAACTTCACAGAAAACACTGAATTCTATCAACATAATAAACAGGGGATTACTCCTAGGATAAGCCTTCCGATTCCTCCATAATAGGTAAAACGAACCAAATCAACAAAAGCACGATAGCAAAGACATCAACGAGCCATTGTGAAATAGCTAGCAAAGAAGTTGAGAAAGAGTCTAGAATTCTCAATGCCGATTAATTCTAACGAGATGAGCAAGCAACCGATTAATTTGTCCCCAGAAGAGCACATATACTTGAAGAAATTAAACAGTACCGTCAGTTACTTTAACTTAAATTTTAAATGAAATAATAAAAATGCAATTAAGAGGAAAAACCACAAGTCCTAATAGGAAACAAATAGAATCCCTAATAGATACTGAGAAAGTATAAACTGTAATTCTATCATTCAAGGAGCAGTGACGATCAAAAAGGAAAGTTATAACTATTTTCTCTGAAAAATTAAAAGAATAGATCCAAAGTAACACTAACTTAATCAAATCCTCACGCGCCCATCAATTCAGTCTATGAGTAAGTGAAGACTTACAATGGAAAACCCAAATGCTTGAAACCATAAACCCAATATTTGAAAATTCTTAAAATAAAAGACAGAGGAAGACCCAAAATTTTGGAAATTAATTTAGAATTTTACAAAAATTTAGTAACCAAATAAATTAATTTGAAGGAAAGTAAATGAAGAATTTACCTCAAAACAACATCCCCCAATTACAGTCGACGCGAATCGGTCGCGGATTTCAACCATTCAGAAGAACCCTTACATCAGGAACACAACATCGCATGCCCCCAAAAAGGAAGTGGGTGTTTTAGCTTCACCATCAAAAGAGCTTAGATCGTCATCAGGTTGAAGAAAAGGAGGAGGTTTCGATCTGCTGGGCCACTCTCTCTCTCTCTCTCTATCACAAAGGAACAGAAAGACTAGAGTTGTAGAGAGAGATAGAGAGAAGAAAAGAGAGTTTTTTTCCTTTTTATTTCTGTATGGAGAGAGAAAGAGAGATCCCAGATAAGAAATCTTCACACAAACAAACGACCTTCTAAGAACAGTGACATGAAGTTTGTCAACATTCGGTCTCTCTCTTATTCTCTCTCTGTCCTCCTCTCTCTCTGATTCTTTTTTTCTACATATATAAAATTTATCTGATTTCTGGGGTTTCTAGGACATGAAAAGAAATGGGGCATTTCTAGATTCTCTCCACCTTCCTTGCTTTCGGTACAGATATTGAAGAATTATATATTCAATATTAAAAAATTTAAAAATATATAAAATCCTTGAGAGCTTATACTTTAATCTCTATACACGCCTATCTCCATTACTGCAACAACCAACTTGACAGTGCAATCTTTCTAACCTTTTTGTTGTTAAAAAGCCTATCTTAACATCAATTACCATAATTTTATCTTAATTAAACCAAAAAAAATTAATTTTTTTTAAAGAACTTGTGTTTGGCTAAGGGGGTCTTCCAGCTACTGTGTGGAGGAATGAGATTGAATTTCTTGAGGTTTAGGTCAAGTTGACAATTACCCTTGTGGTATTGGATATTTACAAGAATGTGATTTTTCTTTATTTGGCTGATTGATGATTTTAACAGCAAAAAAATCTTATTCATGTGCACTGAAATAAGATTATAAAGGATAATATGAGTTGTCGTAGTTAATTAAACTTTCACATTTATATTTTAGAGGTCGTGAGTTCGAGTCATATTTCATGTTCTCTTTAAAATTTGTAGTATAATTTTAACAAAAAAAATAATAAGATTAGAAAGAGAACGTCTGATAAGCACTTTACGTGGTTTCTTTTAGGCCTATGGATCTTATTTTTGAACCGTGGATGCGTAAGGTCAAGCTTACAACAAGTGGCCATAGCAATGATACTGGTACTGAAAATGACCTACCTTATATTCACCACTAAATCCTATTTAACGGATCTCACATAAGATGAATGAAAAATGGATCAATAATATTTTGGCACTGAGCTGATACCAGAGAATTTTTCGTTTGTGAAAATATATTCTTCTCTTAAAATTAATTTTTAAGGTAATTATAACAATTAAGTGGTGTGAGGGATAATGTTCAATATATCTGTTTGCTCAAAACCAAACGCTACAGATCTGTTGGGCACCAAAATAACAAATATTATGATTTTTTTAAAAAGCATATCAAGTCTTCTTAAGAGATACATTAACAAGACAAATGATCTTTCATTACATCAGTATCAAATAATAGTTTAAGTAATAGTAATCTTTTGAAAGAACAAGATACTAACCTTAAATTTAATTTCTTTGAAATGGTTATTAAAAGAAATCACTTTTTTGTTTCCTTCGTACAATGCTTTTTTTGGGTCTACTTGATGTTACATAATTTACTCTTCTTGGAATTATTTCTGTTTAATTGTCTATTTTTAGGACGCCTAAATATTCCGTCAAATACATTTTTTTGTCTAATATGGGCAAACGACGAAGAAGAATCAGGTTTCTTATTAATTAAGCTTCCGTTTAATCTTCATTTATAACTAGCACTACAAGAAACATGAGCATTAATGACCAAATTTTTGGTCACTAAAACCCTAAAATCTCACCGCTAACGGTCTAACGCGATGAATGCATTGCTTTCACTTCATCAGTGAATGTCATTTACGATAAAAAATGAACTTCATCGCGTTAGACCTTTTGCGATAAAAGATCTTTGATCGCAAAAGATTTTTACGACGAAAAAAATAATTGATCGCAAAAGATTTTTCAATTAAAATAAGTTTCGTCACAAAAAACTTTTTGCCATGAAAATTTTTACCGTCACCTAAAGTCTTTGGCAACCAAATTTTACTTGGTCGTGAAATATTTTTTGTGATTAATTTTATTTGGTCACGAAATATTTTTTCTGACCAAATTTTATTTTTTTAGAATGTAAATTAAAAATACTAAATTTTTAATTTTCATATACACCAGATGATAATAATAATCATTAGAAAATTTATCAAACCCGATATTTTTCTAAGAAATACATATATTAATCATTAATATATGTAATGCAACAAAGTAGTAGTAGTTCATTACAAAATCTCTAAAACATAATTTACTACAAAATGTGATTCACAAATGTATCTAAAAAAGATAATCATAAAAAAAGTATTTAAAGCTTTATTGTTACAACTACATTTTCAACTCGACTCTCTTTCTTGGAAGATGTGGGTGGGACTCAACGTCCAAGACCTTTATTTCGTCTGAAGACTTCTTTAACTATTTCTTCTTTGGTGCGAGGTGTGGCATCCTCAGCGATGCATTCATCCCGTAAAGCACACATGTGTTCCTGTAACATCCCAATGAGTCAAATTCAAGATAAATATATATAAATTGAAAATTATTCAAAAAAAGATCTAGCAGAATCATATACAAAGTGATATCCCCCAACATTGAAACTAACACTAATATCTTTAGACAATGATCATCAATCAAAAAGTATTCAAAAAGCATCTAGCACGCTCATATACAAAGTGATAAACTCTCTCTCCCCACACATTATCTTAGACAATGAGCATCAATTAGAAAGTTTCAAAAAGCATCTAGCAGAATCAGATACAAAGTGATAACCCTCACCACCACATTGAAACTAACATTCTTATCTTTAGACAAAGGGCATCAATCAGAAAGTATTAGAAAAATATCTAGCACGCTCAGGTACAAAGTGATAACTCCCCCCCCCCCCAACACACACATTGAAACTAACACTATTATCTTAGACAATGAGTATCAATCATAAAGTATTCAAAAAACATTATTTTGGTCGACCAGGGTTTAGCGACGACTTTTGTAGTTGGTCAGGAAAAGTGACAAGTTTTAGCGACGATTTATTTTATTCGTCAGTAAAAGTGGCAAGTTTTAGCGACGACCATGTTTCTTGTAGTGAGACTTTATCGTAATCTCTACGAGATATTACGACCTTTTCAAATTTGCACTCAATGTCAAGTAATATGACATGGAGGCATTTCAAACATTTACATCACTAACATGCAAACAGAGTGCTAATTTTTATGAACCATTGTCCCATTTTTTAAGCCAATGAAGAGAATAATCAGATTATTGAACTGGCTAAAATACATAATAGCTTAGACTAAATTGGCTAATAAGATAATCCTTACTTTGCATGGGTGTTTTCCAACAGATAAGCCTTGTAGTTGGGTAGACAATCTCCCCTCTTGGATCACTGATAGCAGCTTCAATCAATTCAAACAATCTCCCCTCTAGTCACCATTTTTTACTGAACAGGCCAGGATAAGAGAAATTAACAAACAAATAATAATTAGATGATGGATGTCCTACTCCTAGTCCTAGCCTTCTATAGTCAAAAGCTTGAACTTCAAAGTTTAAATGACTGCAAAAGCTGTTAACAAAATTGCTTTTCTGCAGCCATTTTTATTGGAACTAGCTAGAAGGAGAGAAATCAACAATTAATAATCAAATTAACATTGTAGATTAAAAAATAAGATCAATTAGATAATGGATGTCCTGCTCCTAGTCTCTTACAGCCAAAAGCTTAAACTTCAAAGTTTAAATGAATGATTTACATGCAAAAGATGTTAACAGAGTTGGTTTTCTATAGCCATATTTGGGATATCCACCAAAATTACCGAAACTAGTCAAGTATGAAAGAAGGAAAATGACTTATGATAGTGAAGAGTCTGATAGATATGAGAAAAATGTTATATTTTCTCTCTTTTTAATCAAATTTAGGAGAGGAGGGGATAATCTTAGTCATGTAGCTTAATTATGGGTTGCTCGATTTTGGGTGGTTGTTCATTAATCTTAAACTATTATAGAGAAACATCAATAAACATATTGAAAAAAATAGAAGCTGAATCATTAGGCAGAGAAAGCATTTAACTTGATAAGAGTCTCTTCTTCTTCTTTCAACTCCCAGACGAAAAAAGACAACAAAGTCCAAATTCTTCCACGAAACCAAAACTCAAATGACTCGTTCACTGCAAATAAATGAAGAAAACCTCACATGATAATCAACCCAAAACTAGAAAAATACCGGTGAATTCTAAGGGAAAGGAAAATAAATAGGTATAAAATAAACAAATAGCATAGTAAATTTGTTGACTGAAACTGTAATGTTCCAGAAAAATGGAAACACAAAAGAGAGGCGTGATTCTATAGGTACATCTCCAAAACATGCCTCGGCAAAGCTGAACTTTTCTGATATATGTTACGAACCAACAGCATAGATCAAGACTATAAAGAGAAGACAAAAACATGAGCAATTTGGACCATTAACTAATGAGGGCAATTAAACGATTACAGCCTAATAGAAGTCCAACTTACCAAGTTAAAACAAAAGAGATAACATAGAGGATACCCATACCACCCGAAATCTAAAAGTAAATCAAGGTACAAATCGCAAACTCAACTTAACTGAAAAATAGGGGAGACAAAATAAAAAAAGAGAGAGACTGAGAAATCGAGACCAATCAACTGAAAACTGAAGAGTTAAGGAGTTAAAGTGTTAAACCTTAGATGGCGACGGAGAGCAGTCGAGCAAGGTCCACGGCAAACTGAAATCCCGAGACGACCACCCACAACGAACCGAAGACAACCCATGGCAAGGTGACGGTGACAGAGAGCTAGAGAATGGCTCGAAATCGCCTCTGTTTTTCCGAGATCAGTGACTCGCGTGAGGGTTTCTGCAAAATCGAAAGAAGTTTGGGGAGATAATAGTGCCAAAACCAAGTTGAAATAATGTAAGTTTTGGTAAATTTTTAGCGACGATTTCAAACATTCGTCGATAAATGTAAACGTTTACCGACGATTTCAAACATTCGTCGATAAAAATAAAACTTCTACTGAAAAAAAAAATTTGTCGGTAAAAACCCCCATTTAGGCGAATTCAATTTTTTCACTGGCGCGGTTCTTATCTCATCGCTTTCTTCAAACTTTTAGCAAGACGTCAAATTTTAGTCGCGATAAACTAATTTTAGTGATAAAATGTATTTCATCGCTAAAAGCATCTTTTTTGTAGTGTAGTTTTCTTTTCTTTTTCTTAAATATTTTGAACGTGTAGATTTTGATAACACTGCTTAAAATTAAATGACTAATGATTTATTTTATTATTCATAATCTTTGAGAACATGGTTCTTATCAATCACCTTATTATTACTAATATTACATTGTTTTAAAACTACTGGACGAGTCTATGCCCTCCTTCGTTTGTTGTTTTTGGAACGAACCTACCTGAAGTTCCCCATCTGTAGGTTCGTTCCAAGAACACCAAACAAATGAGCGCATAGGCTTGCCTGTGGTGGTCTCTTAGTTTTAGTTGATGGTAGCTTTTAATGGTTGAAAACTTGTCCTTATATTATTTTTTATGTAATTTTTATGAGTCTTTATTGTTTGTTTTATAGTGGTTCTGCTACTAAAAAAAGAATTTCTTTGTTAGGCAAGAAAACTTGATGGATTTATTGAGGGAAAATATTTTCGAAGAAGTACTCACATCTCTTCTGAAAAAGTTGATTTTAATTTTACATTTTCAAGGATAATATTATGGAAAATGTAACTAATAAAAAATGGCTTGTGTACATGATTGCTGAGTTGTCAAAAAATAGGTAGAAGCAGGCGACGGAAAGGCGACACCAGTAGTCAAAATATATAGAGTGCTGAGATGACGTGAAAACTAGTATGACAAATAAGAAATCCAATCCGATCAAAGCAGTTACTATAACTGGCACGATCTTGTTAACAAAAGGATAAAATAGTTTAGATTCTGATCTTATCTCTGTAAAATGGCTATGGAGTGAAATCCTATAATAGAACCCTATGTATCAAAGAAAAGACAATTAATGCAAAATACTTTTTCGCAGTCAAATCTCACTCATTCATTATGCATCCATTAGCTCAGATCATTTAATAAGTTTTTATCCATTCTTAAGTTTAGGATAAGTAAAGGAGATCATATTGGTGCTTTCATTGAGAAGCTCGAGAAATATACTTAAGGAGAGAGCCACAACGAAACTTAGTGAGAAAAATGCCTAGAACTAGATCAAGTGTTACTTGAAACGCCGAGAATATGGTTATACCCCCAACTCAACTAGAGTGACAAACCTTGGAGATCTAGGCAGCATTGGAGGATGTCTTAATGAGAATGGAAAATCTTGAGAATCAAAATAACAAAACTCTTCGTGCAACTCTACAAGCTTTAGAAGAACAAGTAGCCACACTACAATGTGAAGTACAAAACCTTACTAAACTTAGTCAACATTTTCATGCAGGTGAACAGGAGAACCAGAGAAACCAAGTGATCAGAGAAGAGAACCATTATGACACAGTTGTGGAACGGACAAATCAGAATCCAAACAAGGAGCCCCCACTACATGAAGAGGGTGACGTGCAGGCCAAACATGTTGAAAATGGCGCTGCAGGGGTGAACCGAATCAAAGAAATCATAACAGAACAAGATATAGAAAAAATAAAGGTATGAAGGTTGGGGACCAAAACCATAAAGGACCTTGATTTATTGACCAGAACACCGCTAACCCCAGAAATTATGTCTGGTTTGATCCCAAAGAAATTTGTGGCACCAAAATTTAAGTATTACATGCAGAAGACGAATCTCATTGACCACCTGCACAGATTCAGCATGAAGATTTGCTCATGTGCTATCCCCATCGCTTGGACGCAAACACTCTTAAATGATATGACTCTCTCCCTTCATGTTCTATAACTAACTTTTCTATCATGTCTTCAATTTTTTTGAAAAATTATGCGACGTATCGGTACATCACGGAGGATCTCTGAGTACCTTCTAACGATTTCAATCAAGAAAGGAGAATCATTGCATGACTACATACAACAGTTCAAGGAAGAGATGGGAAAGATAGAAGATTATGATAATCGCGTGGCAAGGCTGACATTTAGAAGGGGATTAGACCTTCAATCGTCATTGTTCGACGACTTGTCCAAGGAAAAGTCGCTGACTATGATAGAAATGTTCCTAAAGGCATAGACTTATATCGACCTAGAGGAGGAATGAAGAAGTATGACGAAGTTATCCAAACAATTAGTTGCAGCACAGGGAAACGCAGGCAAAAAGAGAGTTGAGGCATCCAGTAGTAGAGATTGAAATGACGGGAACGGACGAGACATGAGGCTTCATGGACCTGAGCAAACTAGCAGAATACAGACATATACTCCACTCACCGTACATGTCAATCAGATCTTCAGGGCAATAAAAGATGAACCTTGGCTAGAGAGGTCATCAACTCTTCGAAGAGAGCTCGCTGAAAAAGATAAGAAGAAAGACTGCTCATTACGCAAAAGCAATGTGCATATGAGAAAAGATTATTATCGGCTCAAGGATTACATAGAAGAATTAATAGGAAAAGGCTACCTGAAATAATAAGCCGCCAAGCCTGAACCAAGGAAGAGTGAGGAAAACATGGAACATAGAAAAGCAGCGGAACTGCTACGCATCATACACATGATAATAGCCCTGACAGAGCTCGATGGGATAACTCAGGAGGAACAAAAGGCATATTGCAAGAAAGCAACAATATCTAGTGATGGGAAAGAAGAGCTTACCTCAATAATGCTTCTGTCATATTTTATGACAGCGAAGACGCCCGAACTATACGTTGAACCATACAATTTTCTAACAGATTGTAAACATGCCAATCACTGTACAACGCGATCCTTGGGTGGACGTGGATTCATAAGTTAAAGGTCGTACCATCTACTTATCATCAAACCTTAAAGTATACAAACCTCGATGGCTTGAAAAAAATCAAGGGGGTCAGGGGTCAGCTCGTTGCTGCACTGTCACCCCGATCGATGAGACAAGAAAAGTGGTAATTATAGCCGGAAAGTGGCCGATAAACTAGAACAATAGCAATGAAAGCCAACCTACAACTCCACCAAATCTTAATCACCTCGATATAAAGTGGCAGAAGAGTTAGAGACAGTGCCACTTGATAGTAATGAAAAGACCACCAAACTGGGGGAAAGCTTACTCGAGGATGAGAATAGAGACATAATTGCCTTCCTTAAAAGGAACATATGTTGGGCGTAGTGCCCTCAAAACATGTGTTTTGATATTTTAATATGAAATTTAATGAAATTATATTTTTTTTATAGTTGTTCTTTTAAATTATTGTTAAATAATTTATGTAGATATCTAAAAATTCAATATCCATTAATGAAACTATGATCTTGTATATGTACGAGATGATTAATTTCATATATAATAAATAAAATTATTAGCAACACATTAAAGTATAGAATCTTTAATGAATAGTTGCTAGTACGGTTCACTAAGTATTATGAATGCATGTGATTTAGATCCGGATCATTGATGTGGATAACATCTTAGTGAAGATACTTTATATGATAAGATTATATATGAGAGGACTGATGTTGATTAATATCTTTATTCTTGTCATTTATCATAAATATTTAATACACATTAATTTGATGATCATATGTAGAATAGTCTGAATCCTGAGTAGTCATGAGCTTCTATGCATGCCTACTGGATCTTTTGATTCACTCGTTAAGGTTTGTTTGTAAAACATACCTTAATTTTTTTTTAAAGATTCAGTGATATGGATGGCTGGGAATATGATCTTACAAGATTAAGAATCCAAGCTTTCCTGACTGATCATATATTGGTTCCTTTAAGTGGTAATTCTGGAACTGAATGGTTATTGAGCTCAAATTTATAATACAATTATAAATTAGTCATCCACTAGTGAACTAATGGTACTTAAGGATCAAGAGGTAATTAGAAGGGTAAAGTAATAATTTTGACCAGCTCTAATCTACGAACCAATAAATGAAGGACACAACTGCATGAAATAATTATCAATAGACTACATGAGAATACTCTATAAATATATTCTGTAATCTCAAAGAGTGCAATTCTATATTTATAGTGGAGTAATAATGAAATTAATAAATAAGATTATTTAATTAAAGAGTTTAATTAATAATCTGATTTATTGGAGCTTAGGATTATGGGTCCATGGTCTCCAAATCACCTCTATACTACACAGTGTAGGGTGTGGATATTTTAGGACACGAGAAAAGGACTGACTTGCAATAGGAATTATATTTCTGAGGCAAGTATATAATTATGTATGATTAATTATTTAAGAATTAATTAATTAAATTATTTAATGTAATTTTCAGAAATTATCATTAAATAATAATATCGATTAATTTTGTGTTAATCGATAAGTGAGACAAGATATCTAATTTATGAAATTAGATAATCTTTAATTATTATGAGATAATAATTCAAATTTTGAATCAACTAAATATGTTGTTTGAACTTACAAATAAGCTAATTGATAGGGATAGTCAGATACATTAATTTTTGAATTAACCATTATCTAGATATTTATCTGATTAAAATAAATAATAAATTTATAGAAATTAGCACGTGGCAGTTGGACTACCATATGTTAATAACTGATTTTCAATCAGAGATTGACATGGACTACTATAGCTGTAGTGCCTCACGACACTACAGTGGTGCCGTTAAAATACAGAGCCGTGATGCACTGTGACCCCGCACGGCACACTGCAGTGTCGTGTGGCACTGTAGTGTTGTATAATTGTAGTGGGTTCCACTTCAATTGCACATTTGTAATTAATTTAATATTTTATGTAAATCCCTAAAAATATGATATGTCATTATCTAAAAAATATATTGATATTATCTATTGACTTCAGTGTGCTAATAACACAGTTGCAATCAGGAGTGAAACTCTCTGAAATTAAAAGTTAATCAAAAAGCTCAATGAAGAACTTTTAATTATTTTTCGATCAGAGTTTCGTGTCACAAATTAATCATTCTTCAAAATCTCTAGATCTCATGTGCTGAGGACATCTAGAGACAAAAAAGTATTCTCGATATATTCTACGTGCCCACACACGTCCTAGTGTGTTTGAGGATTGGCTTGAAAGGTCATGGTGTGGATCTCGAAGTCTTTTGTTTGTAGGATAACAAGATCGTTGTATTTCAAGGACGTTTGACTGGACTACAAGGGGTATATTTTATATCTATGTATGTTTTTGATTTAATATATAAATATATAATGGATCCGATCTGAAAATATATTTTTCAATTAAGGAGTTTCATCTTCGGGATCTGTGACGATGTGACCGTTTATCATTTTATAATTTTTTTAAAACTCCACCACGCCTTCCGCATCACATCACCTCAAATAACAATAATTGGTATCTAAACGGTCTTTATATATGTATACATTAAATGTTGTGTGGGTTTCTTGCATTATTCATTATATATGTTGATATGTATGCATCAATGGATGGTTATGATTTTTGAATGAATGCATGATGATGAATCGTTAATTATATGGTGACTTTTGGGTTATGCTTTGTTTTTTTTTCTTTAGATCTTGTGTAAGACGATTGGGGTTTAAGAATTTTTATAATTATATTTTGAATATCATGATGTAAAAATTCTGTATGCGGGAATATGAAGAACGCACGAGATTAACGGGAGAAGAAAAGAGAAATAGGAATTAAGAATTTCGGCGCCGACATTAGCACCGCTGGCTTTCATCGGCGGAATCGCCGCCAAAAAATTTGGTGGCAGAGGCGCCACCGTGAGGGACGCCGGTGGCGGCAGGAGTGTGCCACTACCACCATCAGCGGCAATCATTGTGATTACTAGGGTATGTTTCATAGATCTCTGATACTGTGTTGCCCTATCCCTACGATGCTTTGCGAAAACCTTAGTCCTATCATTTATCTTTTAAATTTTGAATTTTAAAAGTTTAAAAGGATAGTTATCCATTTTAATTCTTTTAAATTAAAATTAATTAATTTATCAGGTTTGGCCCAAGATTTACGAGTCATCAAATTGATTTTTGACTAATCAAATCAATTAATTTTAAAAGATAATTAATGGGATTATTTCATTAGGAAAATAGTTTATCCTAATTAAAAGGGTTTTGATCAAAACTTAAAGATTATGAAGATGGACCTCTGGTGGAGAATGAGCTATTGTGGAAATATGTATTCTTATAATCCAATTCGTAATTATTTTTATTTTTTAAAGGTTGTAATTTAGAAATATCCAATAGTCACTCGGTTCATCATTCATTTATTTATTCATTATTGTATTTATTTAAATTAATAAATATTTATTGATTTGATTGATAACATGACCATGCGTTAGTCGATCACATGCCATACATGAATCCCGACACAGTTGTATTTAATCATGCATCTCATGAGTAGAAATATGATTGATTAGGACTCTTCAAATATGTTTTTATGAATTATTTTGTGAAATCAATTGTATGTAAACTGTTAAGATTTAATTTATTAAACTTGATAACACATCAATCTAAATGCAATAGTAACATTTAGGATAATCTACCTTATTAAGAATATTCTATTAAAGTTTGATGAATATAATTAATTAATTATTCTAAGTTCACATAATTTTGACTTAAACTCTTTAGAAGGTTAAATGAGCTTAGACCATCTAAATTGGATTAATAATTAATTTTACATTCATATGGTTATTTTAGCTAGTAATCAATTTAGAATTAACTGATTAGTAAATAGAAACATATTAATTATAAAATAGTGTGTGGAAGAAGTTTAACATGTCAATGTAACCAGTCTCTATTATTAATATAACATCATGAGATACAGAGAGGGCCTCGAGATGGCTTTGTTTTCATCCCCCTAAGGAATGTTTCGAACTGTATCAATATCAAGGTTGGACTTCTTAAGAAAATAGGATTAAGTGATGGTTTAGACTTGACTAACCCTAAGGCAGCATATTCTAAATCAAGTCATGAAATCTGAAATAATCGGTTACACTCATAAAGTCACAATTTTACTTTGTGGATAACTGTGACTTGACCAAATTTAGCGATACCTTATTGTTAAAAGAGAAAATATTAGATGTTTTGAGTTTTAATTAATAAGGATGAGATTATCTCATAAACAATTTAAAATTAATCTGACCGACCCTAAGGCGCCGCATGAATTGTTAGGTTGCCTAATCATGGATTAGTAATTGTTAAGTTGATGTGTTTGATATATTGCATTTATTCATCACCTTTACGTTCCAAATTTCTTGATATTGAATGATGTATGTTTTATTTTTCAATTATTATTATGTCTACCATACGCTACTCCATTCCTGCTTTTCTTGCACTCGAAAAACTCGATGGTGATTGCATTATAAGATGGAAATCAAATTCAAATTTGATGCTAATATGTGAGAACCACAAATTTGTCCATTGAGCAATGTTCTAGAAAGCTCGCTGACGATGCCCAAAAAAATGTTCAAGATAAATATGATACTTGGATCATAGATACAGGGGCTACCATTGATGTTATGAACAAGTTGCAATTCAACAAAACTCCATTGTTGAATGAACTATAGGCTTTTGGTCACTCAACAAGAGTATGACCAAAGAGAGCGAGGTAAATATTGTTGAGTAAAACACTTCTTCCACTGTTGTTAATAGTAACAAAAGGAAGAAGAATAATGGTAAGGACAAAAGTAAGAATAAGAAAATAGAAAGCCGAGAAGTCACTTAAAGGTCAAGAAGAACAAGAAAGACAACAACCCCAAAAAGAAAGAACCAAGGGAAAATGTTTTCATTGTGGCGTTGAAGTTCAATGGAAGAGAAATTGTAACAAGTATCTCTCCGAGCTGAAAAAGAAAGTTAATTATGATTTACTTGTACTTGAAGCTTTTTTAGTAGAATATGATTTGCCATTCTGGATATTAGATTCATGAGTCACTAACCATGTATGTTATTCTTTGCAGGTGCTTGATTCGTTAAGGAAGCTGGCTGATGGCAAGTTGATAATGAGAGTTGGCAGTAGTGCACTCGTGTCAGCAAAAGCATTAGGGACCGTCCGTTTAAGTTTTGGAAATAATCTTCTTGTTTTGAACAATGTTTATTTTATTCCTAGTTTTTCAGGAAATTTGATTTCTTTATCGTTACTACATGAACAATTATTTGATATTTCTTTTATTAATAATCAATTTATTATTTCAAAGAATAGATTCAATATTTGTCATGCTAAAGTTTCGAATGGACTGTATATGCTTAAACTGACTGAACATGCCTTAAATACTTCTGAATTGTTCAAAGTAGAGAATCCTAAAAGTAACAAATGACAAATAGTTTCTCATAATGATGATGACACGTCTCTATGACATCTTAGGTTGGACATATTAATTTAGATGGATTAAACAGGTTAACAAAGAGTCAAGGGACCACTTGAGCTATCACGTAGTGATGTTTGTGGACCGGTCAATGTACAAGCTAGATGTGGGTACGAGTATTTTGTCACTTTTAGTGACGATTACTCTAGATATGGTTATACTTACCTAATGCATACAAAGTCTAAAACTTTTGGAAAGTTGAAGGACTTCAAAGATGAAACTGAAAATCAATTAGGTAAATCATTGAAAACACTTCAATCAGATTGAGGTGGTGAATTCTTGGATTTAAAATTCATGGATTACATGTTGGAGTATGACATTTTATCCCAATTCATAGCACTTAGAACACCACATCAAAATTGTGCTTCTGAAAGGAGAAATCGAACCCCATTGGATATGGTTAGGTCTATGTTAAACTACTCATCACTACCACTCACATTTTGAGAATATGCACTTTAAACGGCAACTTACATTTTGAATGTAGTGCCTTCTAAGTTGTAAACAAGACAACTTTAGAGTTATGGGATGACTCGAAACTCAGTTTGGGTCATTTTTGTATATGGGGGTGTCTAACTCAAGCTCTTAGACCTAAGATTGGAAAGTTAGACTCAAGGTCTGAAGTGTGTATATTTGTTGGATATGCTCCAAATACTAGAGCTGAGTATTTTTAGAATCACAAGGATCAAAAGGTGTTTGTATCGACAAATGACACATTCCTTAAACATGACTATATGGAAAATTACAAACTTCGAAGCAAAGTAGTTCTCGAAGAATTAGCGTCTCATGAGATCAGACTATCTTCAATATTAACCGATAAATGACAAACCATAGAAATCATTGTTTCTGTTCAGGAAACCTATTTGCTATGAACTAGAGGCACATGTCCTAGTGTATGATACTGATAATGATGATCCATTAACCTTTAAAGAGGTGATGGATGATCCTGAAACGAACAAATCGCAAGATGCCATGAACCATGAAATGGAATCGATATATTCCAACTCTGTTTGGGTACTTGTAGATCCACCTGAAGATGTCAAGCCCATTGGATGTAAATAGATTTTCAAGAAGAAAAGATATGCAGATGGGAAAGTAAAGACTTTCAAGGCACGACTGGTAGCCAAAGGCTATACACACAGGGAATAAGTCGATTATGAAGAGACATTCTCTCCCATAGTCATGCTAAAATCCATTCACATCTTTTTATCCATAGCCGCTAATTTATACTTTGGCAAAACGGATGTCAAGATAGATTTTCTGAATGGCTCTCTTGAAGAAAGCTTCTATATGATGTAACCAGAAGGGTTCATGAAAAAGGGATAAGATTAGAAAGTATGCAAGTTGTTTAAATCCATTTATGGATTTAAAGCAAGCATCTAGATCTTGGAATCTTACATTTGATGAGATTATTAAATCATATGACTTCGAGCAAATGTCGACGCTTGTGTTTAGAAATATATCAAAGATAAGATAATGATTTTCTTAGTTTTTTAAGTTGACGATATTCTACTCATTTGGGAATGATCTAAAAACTTTGTCAAAAGTGAAAAAGTGGTTAGCTGAGAAATTTCAAATGAAAGATTTAGGAGATGTAAGCTATATTCTAGGAATCCAAATCCTAAGGGATAGAAAGAATAAGCTATTGACATTTTCTCAGGCATATTATATTGATAAGGTGCAGTAGAGATTCTCTATGGAGAATTTCAAGAAAGTTCAACTATCGACCATGCATGGAATTGTCTTCTCTAATGAACAATGTCCCATGACACCTTAGGAGAAAGAAGATATGAGAAATGTTTCTTATACTTCAGCCGTTGGTAGTACGAGACCAGACATCTGTTATGGGGTGAGAATTGTTAGTCGTATCAATCAATTCCTGGTTTAGAATATTGGATTGCAGTAAAACATATTCTCAAGTATCTTACGAGAACAAGAAATTATATACTTGTTTATTCAGGTGGAGACTCGAACCCCGCTAGATATACTGATTCTGATTTTCAATCTGACAGGGACAATCGAAAGTCGATGTCTGAATTAGTATTCACCCTAACTGGATGAGTTGTAGTCTGGAGAAGTATTACATAATTCAGTATTATAGATTTCACTGTGGAAGTTGAATATATAACTGTTTGTGAAGCTGTGAAAAAAGCTGTATGATTGAGAAAGTTATATACTGATCTAGAATTAGTTCCAGATATGAACAAGCCACTGATCATGTACTATGACAACAGTGAGGTGATAGCTAATTCTAAAGAACCGAGGAGTCACAAGAGGGCAAGCACATTGAGAGTAAATATCATCTTGTAAGAGAGATCGTGCATCGATGGGATATGACTGTTATGAAGATAACGTCAGATCAGAACCTGGCTGATCTTTTTACCAAGACACTTCCTGCGAAGTCATTTGAGGGATATGTGCAAAACATGGGGTTGAAAGAGATGCCACATTTTCTTTAGGGCAAGTGGAAGAATTTTTGGGTGTAGTGCACTCAAAACATGTGTTTTGACATTTTAATATCTAATTTAATGCAATTATATTTTTATTATAATTGTTCTTTTAATTATTGTTGAATAATTTATGTAAATATCTTAAAATTTCATATTCATTAATGAGACAATGATCTTATATAAGTACGAGATGATTAATGTCATAAATAATGAATAAAATTATCAGCAACATATTAAAGTATGAAATCTTTAATGAATGGTTGCTAGTACTGTTCACTAAAAGTTATGAATTCATGTGATATAGATCCAGATCATTGATGTAGATAGACATCTTACTGAAAGTACTTTGTATAATAAAATTACATATGACATGATCGGTGTGGATTTATATCTGTATTAACTTACCATTTATCAAAAAAATTTAATACACATCAATCTGATGATTATATGTAGACCAGTTTGAATCTTGAGAAGTCATAAACTCATATGCATGTCTACTAGATCTTTTGATTCACTCGTTAAGGTTTGTTTGTAAAACATGCTAGTAACTTTTGTTTTGGAGATTCAGTGACATGGATGGTTGGAAACATGATCTTAAAAGATTTACAATATAAGCTTTCATAACCGATCGTATATCGGTTCCCTTAAGTGTTAATTCTGAAACTGAATGGTTATTGAGCTCAAATTTATAATACGATTATAAATTAGTCATTCACTAGTGAATTAACTGTACTTAAAGATCAAGAGGTAATTAGAAGGGTAAAATGGTCATTTTGACCAGCTCTAATTACGAACCAATAATTAGAGGGGAGAACTACATGAAATGATTACATTAATGGACTACACGAGAATACTCTGTAAATACATTATATAATCTCTGAAAGTGTAATTTCAATAGTGGAATAATAATGAAATTAATAAATAAGATTATTTAATTAAAGAGTTTAATTAATAATATGATTTATTTAGTGCATGGTCCCCAAATCACCTCTGTACTAAAGAGTCTAAGGTGTGAATATTTTAGGATATGAGAAAAAGACTAAATTGCAAATAGAATTATATTTCTAGGGCAAATATATAGTTATGAGATAATTATGTATGATTAATTAATTAATAATTAATTATTTAAATGAATCGTTTAATGTAATTTTCAAAAATTATCATTAAATAATAATATCGATTAATTTTGTGTTAGTCGATAAGTGAGACAAAATATCTAAATTATGAAATTATATAATGTTTAATTATTATGAGATAATAATTTAATTTTTCAATCAACTAAATCTGTTATTTGAATTAACAGATAAGCTAGTTGATATGGATGATAAGATAAATTAATTTTTGAATTAACCAATATCGAGATATTTATCTGATTAAAATAAATAATAAATTTATAAAAATTGCAACGTGGCATGTTGGACTGCCACATTGCAATGGACCCCTGTAGTGCCATGTGGTACTACAATGGATCGTGGCACATTGTAGTGCCTCACGACACTATAGTGGTGCCGTGAAACTATAGTGGTGTCGTGAGGCACTGTGACTCCTCACGGCATGAACCTGTAGTGTTGTATAATTACAGTGGATCCCACTCCAATTGCACATTTGAAATTAATTTATTATTTTATGTAAATCCCTAAAAAATATGATATCCCATTATCTAGAAAATATATTGATATAATTCTATTGGTTTCAGTGTCCTAATAGCACAATTGCAATCAAGAGAGAATTTCTCTGAGATTAAAAGTTAATCAAAAAACTCTGTGAAGAACTTTTAATTATTTTTTGATTCGATTTTTGTCTCACAAATTAATCGTTCTAAAAAATATCTAAATCTCATGTACTCAGTACATCTAGAGACAAAAAAAGTGTTCTTTATATATTCTACGTGCCCACACGTCCTAGTGTGTTTGAGGATTAGCTTGGAAGCTCGTGGGGTGGATCTCGAAGTCTTTCATTTGTGGGATAGTAAGATCGTTGTATTGCAAGGCCGCTTGATTGAATTACAAGAAGTATATTTGTTAGAGATTATGCCCTCAAAGTATGTGTATTGACATTTTGATATTAAATTTAATAAGAATTATATTTTTCTTATAATTGTTCTTTTAACTTATTGTTGAATAATGTATATTAATATATGAAAATTCTATATTCATTAATGATACTATGACCTTATATTAGTATGAGAGTATGAAAATCATAGATAATGAATAAAATTGTCAGCAACATATTAAAGTATGAAATCTTTAATGAATGGTTGCTAGTACGGTTCACTAAATATTATGAATGCATGTGATCAAATGCCAGATCATTGATGTGCATAAACATCTTAGTAAATGTGCTTTATATAATGAGATTATATGTGACTGGACTGATATGAATTAATATATTTATCAACGTGTTGTTTATCATAAAGATTTAATATACATCAATTTGGTGATCATGTGTGGATCAGTCTGAATCCTGAGTAGTCATGAACTCCTATGCATGTCTACTGAATCTTTTGATTCACTAGTTAAGGTTTGTTTGTAAAATATGCTAGTGACTTTTGTTTTAGAGATTCTGTGATTTGGATGACTGAGAACATGATCTTACAAGATTTCGAATTCAGATTTTCCTAACGGATCGTATATTGGTTCCATTAAGTATTAATTCTTAAACTGAATAATTATTGAGCTCAAATTTATAATAAGATTATAAATTAGTCATCACTAGTAGATTAATGATACTTAAGGATCAAGAGTTAATTAGAAGGGTAAAATGGTTATTTTGATCAGTTCTAATTTAAGAACCAATAATTGGAGGGAAGAACTACGTGGAATGATTATATTAGTGGACTATATGAGAATACTCTGTAAAAACAATCTGTAATCTCTAAGAGTGCAATTCGACATTTATAGTGGAGTAATAATAGAATTAATAAAGAAGATTATTTAATTAATAATTTGGTTTATTGGAGCTTAGGATTATAGGTCCATAGTCCTCACCTATGTACTACGCAGTTTAGAGTGTGAATATTTCAGGAAATGAGAAAATGACTTCATTGCAAATGAATTTTTATTCCTAGGGCAAGTACATATTTATGAGATAATTATGTGTGATTAATTAATTGAAATATATATATATATATAATTTTCAGAATTAATATATATAAATAATTATCTATTTTTTACTTATCGATAAGTGAGACAAAATATCTAATTTATGAAATTAGATAATTAAATTATTGTTACATAATCATTTAGATCAACTAAATCTGTCATTTATGAAATAATAAATAATTTAGTTGATAGGAATAATTAGATATATTAATTTTGAATTAAAAAATATCTAGATATTTAATTTGATTAAAATAAATATTTAATATGCAGTAGATGTCGTATGTCAAACACTGATTATGTATCAGAGATTGACATTGACTACTGTAATGTCACATGACACTACAGTAGTGAATGTGCAACATTGTAGTGGCACATGGCACTATAATGGTGTCACCGTACTATGCTGCCTCACGGCACACTACAATGTCACGTGGCACTGCAGTTGTGGACAATAATAGTGGGTCTCACTTCTATTGATAAATTTATAATTAAATATTCTTTCAATTATCTCAAAAGATCTGATACGCCATTATCAAGAAAAATATATAGACATTATTTTCATGGTCTAAGATAATGAAATAGTTCGATCAGCTCAATCAATTGGTTGAATCACAAAATTAGTTCATCAAATAAAAAGTTGAGAGAGGAACACAATTCTAAAAGAGTGATTTTTCTACGATTAAGTATTAATCAAAATCTGTAAAAAGAATCATCATCACGTTCTTTTAGAGAATCAAATCACAAAAGTCCTTCTCAGTAAAATTTTTAGATCTCATATGTTGAGTACATCTAGAGACAGAAAAATGTCTTTGTTATATTCTACGTGCCCACACAAGTCCTAGTGCGTTGGAGATTGACTTGAAAGATCTTGATGTGGATCTTGGAGTTTACTGATTGTTCGAATGATTTTGTAAGAACAGAAAATCGATTGGTTTTGCGAGGACGCTTGATTTAGACTACAAGAGGTATATGATCCATAACATTGCATGTTGTTAATTTAATATATAAATATATAATGGATCCTGACATATTGAAATAGTTTTCAATATAAAAAAATTGTTATCGTAGTGTTGTGTGATTTTATTTTATTAAAAGATTTGATTTTATTAAAAATTTAATTTTTAAAATAGCCATGCGCCATAGGCTTCCGCTGCACACGCGCACGTGCTGCGATGACTGACAATATATTATATCCATGTATGTCTTTGATTTAATATATAAATATATAATGGATCCGATCTAAACAAGTGTTTTTCAATTAAGGATTTTTTCATTTTTGGGATCTGCTACGATGCGATCGTTTATCGTTTTATATATATTTTTTAAAACACCATCATATCTTTCGCCGCACATCGCCGCAGTTCCAACAACATAGACATATTTGATTTGACCACTACGGACATGCCCGGGATAAGTGAAGACCACATATACCACCATTTAAATGTTGACCCGCAAGCCAAACGAGTGAAGCAGAAGAGGTGAAATCAAACAGAAGTTGGAGAGACTAACTAAGCTGGCATCATTAGAGAAGTCATGTACCCAGAATGGTTGTTGAACGTTGTGCCACTGAAAAAGAAAAATTGAAAGTGGAGGGTTTGCGTGTACTTCACGGACCTATACCAAGCTAAGCTGAATTTATATTTAGTGTGGCTCATTGGGGTCTGATAATTGTGTGGCTCATATGACACTCAGCTCAATTTCAAAAATTGGACTTCTGAATTAATTTTTCATCTTTCCTTAATTGTACGATATTAAAAAGTACTTGTTAAAATTGATGCGGGTTGTTGTTTAAATTTTCATGTGTGAACTGGGTTTAGAAGTGTAATGTTAAGGAAAAGCCTAATCACTCTCCTAATCACTCGTGTGGCTGAAGTTACTGCCAAGTAGGATTCTCGATGACCTGGCTTACTGATCAAGTATTTATCTAACTAATATCAGTTAGACAATTTTAACTAAACTGACATATGTTATTATAAGTTAGTTGTTGAGCTTAACTTAACAAGTTGCAACTCCTTCCTTAATCTTTTGCTTATCATTTTCAGTTTTAAACTTTAGTTATCCTGTTTTGATATCAGCTCTCTATAAATAGAAGTTCTTTTTCCTCTCTCGGGTTAATGAGAGTTTTGGCATTCAGTGCAATCTCTCAACTGTCACTCTTCTCTCTTCTATCTTACTTCTTCTTTCTCTATTTTCTTAATGTCTTTACATGGTATAAGAGGTGATAGACTTGCGCATGGCTAAAAACTCAACAACTTCGAGTGACACACAAAACAATAGCAACAATGCAGCTAATCAGAATGCAGTTTTTCCCAATACCTTCAATAGTGCAGTTTCAATTAAGTTGGAAAGAAATAACTACGTGCTTTGGAAATCTCAAATAGTACCAGTACTAATTTGACATGGTTTTGATGATATAGTACTTGGACATGCTGCAAAACCACCAAGAAATTTAGCAAATGACCAAGCAAATCTAGATTACATAGCTTGGTTTAGAAAGTATCAAATTTTTCTAGGATGGCTAAGAGCTTCAATGAGTGAAGGACTTCTTAGTACTGACACCCAATACAATACCTCGGATGATGTTTGGAGGTCCTTACAAAGAAACTTTGAAAATATTTCTAAGGTAAGAATGTTACAATTGAGAAGCACACTACAAACTGACAGGAAAGATAGTGATTTTATTGCTGATTTTTGTGATAGGATGAGAAGAACTTTTGATGGATTGACAGCTGCAGGACAAGTTATTAGTGATCAAGAATTGATCTCATATGTCCTTAATGATATTGGACTTCAATATGATCCAGTAGTGATCAATGCTACTGCAAGAGAATGAGACTCAAGCTTAAAGAAGGTTTAATATCTCTTTATAGTGCATGAAAGCAAACTAGAAAAATAGCTATAAGATTTGTAGAATAACATGAAGCTAAGTGCCATATAGATACAAACACCAACTTCAAAAGATTTCAAAATAGACCACAGTAAAATCAGTCTAGTAGAGGAGGCTTTAATAGAGGATAAAATTAGTTTCATAGAGGTGGAGGCTTTAATGGTAAAAGAGGAGGTAGATGCTTTGGAAGAGGAAAAAATTAGTGCCAAGCCTGGTCATACAGCTGTAGTGTGCTGTTATAGGTATGAGAAAAGTTCTTTTCAAGGGCAAAGTAACTCACAACTGTAAAATAACCTTACAAACTTAGGACCCTCGGCCTATATGGTTTCTACAAGCTCAAAAACTTCTGCCTTTACTGTTTCACCTACTGCTTACATGGCTAGCCTAGATACAGTCAATGACATGGCTTGTTATGCTGATAGTGCAGCAACCAACCATGTCACAGCAGATCTTGGAAACTTGAGTTTGGCACAAGAGTATAGTGGTAATGAAAAACTAGTTATGGATAATGGTAAGTTACTTAAAATATCACAAATTGGCTCATATTTGTTGCATACTCCTTCAAAAAATACCTTTTTGAAACTTAATATAATACTAAGAGTACCTGATATTAAGAGAAATTTGATTTCAATGTCTAAACTCACTGAAGACAATAATGTGTATTTTGAATTTCACTTTCATTCTTGTTTTGTGAAGGGTTTAACATCTGGAACAATCTGGCTACAAGGAGTTCTTGAGGGTGGTTTGTTCCTGCTTACTTATCCTGAAGTTGAAGAACCCTCTGCCATCAGTTCTTATATCCAAAGAAGTCTTCATTTCTCAAAAAGGTCTTTAGGATCACAAAATAGTGTCAAATTTCGAATTTGTTTTCTTCGTGTAAAAGCTTAAATTCTGATATAAATAAAAGTGCTAGTTTGCCTTACAAAATTTGTGCCTCTTCTAATTTCTCTTCTCTTTCGAATAATGCCTCAAACTTTCTGAAATGTGCCTGTAATTATTGTGAAGCTTTGAATGTAGCTAGAAATGATATAGAATCTGTTGTAAATTATGATCTGTGCACAAATAAACCTGACAATAATCTCAAAGTATGGCATCAATGTTAGGCCATCTCTCTTCAAAAATATTAAGCCACATTGTTAAAAAACATGGTTATTCTTTGGACAAAACCAGCAATCTTATACCTCTGTTCTGTGAAGCCTGTCAGAAAGGTAAAAGTCATGTTTTGCCTTTTCCTACTTCTAATTCAGTAGTAAAAAATCCTCATGAACTCATTAACATAGACCTCTGGGGATATGCTCCTTATCTTTCAAATGAAGGTTATAAGTATATTTGCTTTCCAGATGATTTTTCCAGGTTTGCTTTGCTTTATCCCTTGAAACCTAAATTTGAAGCCCTTGGAATCTTTATTCTTTTCAAAACTATGATTGAAAAATAACTTCAGAAAACCATTAAAATGGTTTAATCTGATTAAAGAGGAGAATTTAGGCCCTTTACCAAATTCTTACAAAACTAGGTAATTAGATTTAGGCACCCGTGTTCTCATGTGCATCAACAAAATGGAAGGGTAGAAAGGAAACATAGTCATATAGTTGAAATGGGACTCACACTTTTAGCTCAAGCCTGTATGCCTTTGACATTTTGGTGTGAGGCCTTCCAAACCTTAGTTTACCTTATAAACAGGCTTCCCACACCTGTTTTAGAGTTTCACAATCCTTGCAAAAAACTATTTGACAAAATAGTTTTTTTGCTCACTTGAGGTCTTTTGGATGTGCTTGTCATCCTCATTTAAGGCCTTATAATGTGCACAAATTGGACTTTTCATACAGATTTATGTTTGTTTCTAGGGTATTCTAGTGTTCACAAAGGATATAAATGCTTGCATAAGTCTGGTAGACTTTATATCTTCATTAATGTTGTGTTCAATGATTTTTTTTCCATCTCACTACATGTTCAATCTGTCTAATTCGTAGAAAAGTCTAAATTCTATGTCTTTGCTTCAATATGTTCCTTTTCCTTTTATCTTACTGCAAACACCTTCTATTCCTCATACTCAGGATAAGCATAGTGACAACACTTCTTTAGTAACTCTCAATGTAAGTTCTTCTCCTTCCTCTCAAGATAGGACTGAGATTCTTAATACAAATTATGTTACTCATGTGTATGTTAGACTTGATTTCCCTTCCATTGCTAAAAATTTGGTCATTGACCTACCAGTTGAGCCTTTTACCTCAAATCACCTACAAACCTACCCGACAAGTTTCAAATACCACTAAAACAAATACTCAATTCTCCTTTCACCCAATGAAAACCAGATCCAAAATTAACGTCTTCAAACTAAACCCTTACAGCAACTAAACATCCTTCATCTACAACCTGTCTTGCAAGTGAGCCAACCTCTGTTAAGTAAGCTTTTAATGATCCTAATTGGTATAAAGCCATGGTAGTAGAGTTCTCTTCCCTAATTAAGAACCAAATTTGGGATCTTGTGCAGTATGAGCCTAGTATGTCTGTTTTAGGCAATAAGTGGATGTTTAGACTGAAATTAAACTCAGTTTGATGTTAACAATGATTTTTTAAATAACATTATTAATGAAACTATATGCATGACTCAACCACAATGTTTAGAAGATCAATTTAGGCCTCATCATGTTTATAAGCTTAAGAAAGCTCTATATGGTCTTAAGTGAGCTCCTAGAGCTTGGTATGCCAGATTGAAGTCAGTTTTGATTCAGTGGGGATTCGCCAATGCCAAGTCTGATACATCTTTGTTTGTCTATCACAATAACTCTGATATTTTATTTTTGTTAGTTTATGTGGATGATATGTTTATCACATGCAATAATTCCAAGCTTCTGCAAATAGTTATGATAGATTTAAACAACTCAATTTTATTCAAAGATCTTGGCCCTATTGATTACTTCTTGGGGGTTGAAGTTTTCAGGAATAAGGATGGGTTCTTTTTGTCTCAAACCAAATATATCACTGAGTTATTGGTTAAAGACAATATGGAAGGAGCTAAGCCAATTCCCTCACCAGGTCATGTGTCTACAATTTTGTCTTCGAGAGTAGGAGAACTAATGCAGGATGTTACTCTTTTCAGAAGTACAATAGGGGCTTTGCAATACCTTTCTTTAACCAGACCTGATATTGGCTTTATGGTGAACAAGTAAAGAAAATTTCTGCATAAACCTACAAAGTTACATTCACAAGCTTGTAAGAGAGTTTTAAGGTACTAAAAGGCACTATAACATAAGGCATTCAGCTTAAACCTTCTACTTCTCTAACCATTCAAGTATTCTCAGATGCTGATTGGGCTGGAAATGTAGATTATCGCAAGTCTACTAGAGCTTATATAGTCTTTTTGGGTGGAAATTTGATCTATTGGTCTTCTAAAAAGTAAAATACTGTAGCAAGATCAAGTGCAGAAACTGAGTATAAGTCTATGGCCAATGCTGCAGTAGAAATATCTTGGTTTCAATTCTACTTTTTGAGATGTGCTTTCAATTAACTCAGCCTCATATATTATGGATTGACAACATTAGTGCCTTAGCATTAGCCTCCAATCCAGTGCTCCATACTAGAAGTAAGCATGTTGAGCTCGATTTACATTTTATCAAGGATAAAGTGCATAAAAGATAACTTGATATTCGTTTTGTCCATTCTTTGGATCAACTTGTAGACCTGCTCACCAATATATTGTCTACTCCTTGATTCCTATATTTGAAGTCCAAGTTCAAGGTGGCTTCCTCCCCCTTTCACTTGAAGGGGGTTGTTAAGGAAAAGCCTAATCACTCTCCTAATCACTCATGTGGCTGAAGTTACTACCACGTAGGATGCTCGATGACCTGGCTTATTGATCAAGCATCTGTTTAACTGATATCAGTTAGACAACTTCAACTAAACTAACATATGTTATTATTAGTTAGTTGTTAAGCTCAACTTAGTAAGTTGCAGCTTCTTCCTTCATCTATTGCTTATCATTTTCAGTTGTAAACTTTGGTTGTTCTATTTTAATATCAGCTCTCTATAAATTGAAGTTCATTTTGCCTCTCTTGGGTTAATGAGAGTTTTGGCATTCAATGCAATCTTTCAACTATCACTCTCACTTCTTCTTTCTCTATTCTTACTGTCTTTACATGTAAATGATTTTTCCTCCCTTACAGTATTCAAAATTTAACAATAAGTAATCGAGATCTATTTTTGTATTTAGTTCAAAGTTGAACTGTTTGATATATATATATATAGAGGTATATATAGGCTTTCTCCTTCATGGTCGCTTACAATCGTTTGCTAATGAATATTTAATAACATTGTAATCGCTTAATCAAATCATGGGAAAGGGAGTAGCTGACGCCCAAATCTGATTCTATTTTGACCGCCACATCACTCTCTGTTGACTTCTCCCTTCTCCACGTTGTCTATGTTATTCTCTTTCCGCCACGCTTGCAATACTTTCTCGCATGAATTAACCAATCTCGTACATTAGCCCATGTTTTGTATCTCAGTTGTAGACTGTTGATGCAAAACATTATTGGTTTAATATGCCATTCATTTATGGTGGATGATGTCATAACTCTCACCATTACTTCATGTCTGGCACCGTTTCATCCTCATGAACACCATCATTAGTTTTCTTAGGTGAAAGAAAGACGTTTCATCCGTTTATGGTGAATGATGCCATAACTCTCACCTAATACAATTGGCCACATATATGTACATATTCACCTTTTAGTCTTATGCGTCATTTCATTTTGACAGTTATAACTTTTACCTCTCAAATCCACCGCTTGACGTCCACTGCGATTATATTTAAAGATTTTTACCTTCTCCTTCTTCACGCACTCTTTCACAGTAAGTATTCTTCTTCTTTTTTCTTCATCTTTAAGCTTTCTTCAATGAAGTCCTCTTTCTCCCCAACTGTCCCTAGGATCAGAAATAGAGAAGAATTTAACCATTTTGTCTCCCATTATGGGAGATCCTTTCTCGAAGGGATTGACTACTCTTATTCTGAAAATGACCTATTTAGTCCATCCTCATGCCCTGAAATATTAAATTTCAGGGCCATGTATATATCTTTAGGCTTTCATGTTCCTATTTCTCCTCTTTTCTAGCAATTTTTTCATTACCATAATATTTCTCCTACAAAGTTTACTCCAAACACGTATAGGGTTTTATTGGGGTTTGAATCTTTAAATAATCTATTTGGTTTAGAGTTAGGTTTAAATGAGGTTTCTATTGTGAGCAACTTGCCTTAGAATTTTTCTCGAGTTTTTAGGCTAAAACTATATTCATACTTTGTGCTTCATATGGCTATTCTCCTTAATCCCTTGCATCTATATGCCAGCTTAGTACATTTAGCCTTTTTTCTGTACTTTTTGTGTCTAGGTGGCTGCTCAGCACACTTAGACTTTTTTTATGCTTTGTGCCTAAGTGGCTGCTTGGCACACTTAGACTTTTTTCCTGTTTTTTTTGTCTGAGTGGTCGCTTGGCAAACTTAGAATTTTTTCCATGCTTTGTATCTAAACGGTCGCTTGGCACAATTAGACTTTTTCCTGTTTTGTGCCTAAATGGCTACTTGGTACACTTGACTTTTTTCCATGCTTTGTGTCTAAGCAGCCGTTTGGCACACCCGTTTTTCCTGTATTTGTATCTAAGTGATCACTTGGCACACTTAGACTTTTTTCCTGTTTTGTGTCAATGTGGCCGTTTAAAACACTTTGAATTTTTTTCATGTTTTTGATGCATTCCTCTTTTGTGGGGCTCAAGCTTATTTGTCATAAATAAACATAAGGAAAAGAAACACAAATTTTACGTGGAAAACCCTTTGACAGGGAAAAAACTTATTAAAACATTCTTCAAGATATTCTCATTAAAATAATCAAGATTTTATACACAATATTTTCTCATATGTAACACATTCCAAGACTTGGGGAGATACATACCTTCTTCACTAGTTAGATAATATGATCATTTTCCTCCCACCGCTCGGACCATGTAGGGTCCTTCCCAGTTTGGCCCATTTTTTCCTTCATTTGACTGCATGATCCTTTTAAGGACTAGCTCACTAGATTGAAATCCTCTTGCCTTTGTTCGTTTTGTAAAATAAGCCCCCTTCACTTATTGTAGTTTCCTAATCTAATGAGAGTTGCTTCCTTTTTTTTTTCTTCTAGCAAATCTAGATGTTTCTCCAAGAGTTGGGAGTTTTCTTCCTAGATGATTTTTTATGTAGCGATTGGGCATCCAATCTCCGTTGGAATCATGGCTTATGTTCCATATGCCAATGCAAACGGTGTCTGCCCTGTTGAATCCCTTGGAGTGGTTCGATAAGCTCAAAGAACTGAAGGCAGTTCCTTGACCCATTTTCCTTTTGCTGCTTCTAATCATTTCTTCAAACCTTGAAGAATGGTTCGATTGGACTTCTCTACCAATTCGTTTCATTGCGGGTAATATAGAGTTAAATGCAGGGTTTTGATCTGTAGTCCTTAGCAAAATTATTTAATTATCTTTTCGATAAATTGCATCCCATTATCTAAAATGATCGCCTTCGGGATTCCATATCGACATACAATGTCTTTCCATAAAAAGCTTCTGATGTTTTCTCTAATTCTCACTAGTGGGACTGCTTCTATCCATTTGGTGAAGTAGTCTGTTGCCACGAGAAGGGACTTCTTCTGTGCTAGAGCAATTGGTAGTGGCTCCACTATATTGAGTCCACATTGCAGGAGTGGCCAAGGACTTAATAGAGTCTGTAGTGATTCAGGAGCCATTCAGAGCAGAGGAGCAAAAATTTGACACCTATCACATTTTATTGTATATTACTTTGCATCCGCTTGGATTTTAGGCCAGTAATACCCTTCATTTAAAATTTTGTGTGCCATGGTTCTTCCTCCTACATGACTTCCACATATCCTTTCATAAATTTCTATCATAACGTAGTTGGTTTCAGTTAGGTTGAGGCACTTCAGGTAAGGTCATGAAGAAGACCTTTGATAAAGTTGCTCGTTGATTAATGTGTATCTTGTCGCTTGTTGAATCAGGTTTCGTGCTTCCAACTTATCTTTTGGAAGCTCACTATTTTGTAAGGATCTGATAATTGGATCCATCTAGCTTGGTTCTACGGCTTTCATTTTACAGATAGATGCCTGACTTTCAGTACTTAGAAACTCAAGGAACTCTACTGGTATATTCCTTCTTCCATGATAGTTGACGGATGACCCCAACATGGTAAGGGCATCTCCATGTGAATTTTCTGTTCTAGAAAGTTTCTTTATATGATATTGGTCTAATCGATCTAGTAGTTGTTTTGCACATTGAAGATATTTTACCATTGTAAAGGAAAAATTCCTTACACTAAAAAAATAAACTGAATAATAAAGAGTCAGAGAGAGAATTCTTGAGAATATTAGAATAATTGCTCGACTTCTATTGAATCCTTGAGTTTACAATTGGCCTCTATTTATAGGCTCTCAATCAATTTCAAAATTCAACTATATTCCTTAAAATAGAGAGAATAAACTGAATATTGTTCCAAGATAGAGCTTATCATATCATATTTAATTCATCTACACGAACAACTAATAGAGCTTAGCTTATCTATATCAACAACCGATCAAGCTTGAATTGTTAGATGGGATACGATGTGATCGACGGTTTAGATTGGCTTTTCCCGCTTCACCACGGAGGCATTCTGCACCCATCTTTCTGATTGGTCGTGTCCCATTTACGTGGCTCCACAAAGGATTTTTACCTATTCATTTGCCCATATTACATTTAATATTGTATAGTAAGATTAATATGCAATACTAAAATGTTTCTTGAAAAGTAGATTGTCATCATTACACATCATCATTCCCTGTCTTTTGTGTCAGTACACGCCTTCCAGTGCATTTATTTATGCCGCCATTTCCATTTTTCAGCCGATTCATCTTCCCATTCTCGAGATTGCGTGGCATACTAGGCAATCTTCTGATTTTTTAGGGTATGCAGCTTCCTTTTCCACCTATCACGCTTCCACTTGTGTTGGTTGTGACATGTCAGACACATTTTTTTTCAAAAATGTCTCCCCATCTTCTCATTTTCAACGTTTTGCACTCGTGCCTTTCCAGTTTCAAATTCCCAATTCTGATCTCGAAGTTCTTCAAATAGGCATGGACTGATTCTCGATATTTTGGTGGGGCAATTACTACTTTTTCGCCAACTGTGGCCTCTCTGTTCGTCAGTAGTTGTGTCTCTTCATCCCCTACGCAATTAGTCGCGCCTGCAGTCATTGACTACTTGCATGCATCCTTTCATCATCCCGTTTTAGAATTAATCATTCTTCATTTTAGGTCTGTGACTTATTTAAGGCCTTTTCCTCCATTTTCTTTCCTCACTTTCTTACTTTTCACCCAGTAAGTCATTCTTTGTCTCCTTCTTTCTTCTGTACTCCCAGTAGAGTTATAGGTGAATTTAAAGTTGTAGATCCTTTAGTTAGGACCCCAAATGAGTTTATACAATTTATAATTTCGTATCGAGAAGCCTTTCCCCCAGAAGTTACTTGAGCATTAGGAGAGAGTAGGGCCATTTGAATTATTTGCAGACCACTCTACAAAATCACCCTCAGCCCCATATATATAATTCTAGGCCTTAGGCTTCCATTTTCTCCTTTTTTCAAAAGAATTTTTTTACACGGTAGGTCTTGCCCCTTCCCAGTTTACTCCAACCACTTGTAGGATACTTCTTGGTTTAGGGGTAGATGAACTTCGCTACTGTTACATAGTTAAGTCCTGGGAAGTGAGGAAAATTGATTACCAAGATCCTGAAAAGGAGATAAGGGTTGGGAACGGGATACAATCCTTGTTGGCGAGAACTAGGGCGGTGATGGGTTTTCGGTGTTTTTGTCCCTTTCCGATAATTTTTTTAGTCCCATCCCGTCCAGTGTAGAGGAGAAATCTTGAGCAGGATGAAACGAGATGGGGGTTAGGACAAGACGAGACAGGACGTGTTTTTTCCCATTTTTTGGGCTGCGTTTCGGGCTTTTTTGGGTGTTTTTTAGGGATTTTAGGCTGAATTTGACATTTTCCTTGGTTAAATTAATAAGGGCCCGTTTATTGCACTTGTGTATTTTATTGGGATTTTTTAATTATATTGGCCTGAATATTTGTTTTCACATTGAAATTAAATCCAATTCTAAAATACTACTTAAGGTATGTTAGGTTTTACTTTATAAAGTCAGAAATGTTTAAAGGTTATAATTTAAGTTAGGTTATTATTAAAAAGTATAAATAATAATTTAAAACTAGAGTAAGTTATAAAGGTTAAAAATCAAAAGAATTAAGGTTAATATTAAAAAAATACTATGTGTGTGTATATATATATATATCGGGATGGGACGGGACAAAGTCAGGATAGGGGCTTTTGTCCCGTGTCTCGTCCAGCCTCACACGGGACAAAATTTTTGCGTCCCATCCCTCTCGGCTTAGTATGATTTTTCAGGATGGGATAGTTTTTTCGGGACCCTTACACACCTCTAATTTTCAGTAAGTTGCCGAAGCTCCGATTCGTTTTATTTTATTGCTACTTACTCTTTTATTTGGCTAATGGACTTTATCCCCTCTTTTTTGCAGATAACAAGAAAAACACAAAGCCTTTCATATTCAAAGAATCTATGGGAAAGATAACCGTCACTTTCCACCTCCAGGCATAAGATTGGGATTGGAAAGCACTTTTCAACCCAAGAAGCGAAGTCAACATTGCTCTTGATCCCGCCACGATTCCCGTTGCCTTAACTTCCAATGTGGCGCATGTCTTCCATTCCCCAAGGTATCCACATTCGTGCTTTCCCTTCTATTTCCAGTTATTCTCACTCATGCTCCTCGGTTTATTGGATTCCTAAAACGACCACCATGAGTTATTTGATCGAGTCAACGCTGGCATCGAGATGACCAAAAAATTGCGAAACAACATCATTGGCCCCATTATGAGGCGGGTTCGCCTAAGAGTAGACACTTCAAGCTCTTCCCATTCAGGTCGTCCTCCTCATCCTGCTCCTAGTGCTTCTGCTGCACAGGTGAGGGGCCGTCCACAAACTCACAGCCTTCTTTGCCTCCGACTCCCTCTGCACCATGCGAGACTACCACTGCCCCTAGAGATGATTTAGGGTCACAAAGTGTTGCTGCTGAGCCCACACTCTAGAGGTGGACACGTTTCATTAATGCTCTTGTTCTGACATCAGTAAGCTTCCTAGACGATATTCTTGATTCACATATCATACTCTGCGGCATCCAGTCTAAAGTTGATGCAAACACCACTTGAAGGCTCAAAATTGGTGACCTTATTAACTCTGTAAGCCACAATTTGATGATGGTAAGTTTTTCTTTTCTTTTTCCTTCTTTCTTTGAAGTCTTATTCTCCCATACTTACGTTATTTGTTCACTCTTCAGGTCATTGTTCATCACAATGCTCTACAGGAGCATCATCGTTCCCTGGATCAGGCTTTGGTGAATTTCTATAGAGAGCTTATAGAGTTTCACACCGCTGCAGGTCGCTCAAGCCAAGAAAGAGCAACATCACGTAAATGAGGCTGGACTCTAGAAAATGTTGGAGGAGATGGCCCAAGATGTGGATGTTGCGACAGCTGAGCAACAAAGGCTATCAGAGGCTTTGGATGCTGCCAATAAGTCATTGGCTGAAGTTGAGAAGGCTAGGGCCGAAGCTTAGAAGGCTAGGGCCGAAGTGGAGAAAAGTGAAGGCTTCCAAAGCAGAGTTTCAAGCCTTGTTTGAGGAGGGCGAAGTGATGGTCTATAGTTCAGGCTATAGAGATGCGTAGGAAAATCATCCTCCTAGACAACCTCTCATTCTTGAGATTGAAGACTCTGTGAACACTTCAACTGAGGAAGCTGCCACCAAGCCCCCAAAGTTTATTGCCGAGCCTACCACTACTATCCCAAACCAAGATGCTTTAAAAAAGGATCTGATTGTTCTTTCCTAGATTGTTTTCTTCTTTGCAGTTGTAGTCTTTTTTTGCTTTCTTTGTTTCTCTTTCATTGTATTTTTCAATTACCATCAATGAAAAGAAGTTCATTTGCCACCTCATGACCTTTTCCCGCAGTTTAGCGCTTGATTGATTTCTTGCTTTTGTAATATTCTCCAAGTGTTTAACGAGATTACCTTTCTCCTTCTTAAAGACTTTGCTGCACTTTTTCCCTTTCTTCAATCTTTTCCATTTGGATGTCCTTTTAAGCTTCCTTTGATTCTTACTTTGTAATTTTCATTGCTTCATTTCCTTCTTTTTTCCCTTTGCCCTTTTCTTTTAATTCCACTATCGCATTTCTACCTTTCTCCCTTCCCACATTGCACTTTTCCTTACTTCATTTCCTTTTTTACCTTTTCCCTTTTCCACTTTCTATATTTTTGTGTTTCTAATTTTCTCCTTTTTGATTTCCTTTAGAAGATGATGCTGCACGAATGTCTCCCCGGACTTTAGAAGATGATGCTGCACGAATGTCCCCGGACTTTAGAAGATGATGCTGCACGACAACAATCTTCATGGACTTAAGATTTTTAAGCTTAGGAGCCCGTTTCCCTTTAGAAGGCGAATGTCTCCCCAAACTTAAGCTCTTTCTGAGCATAGGGGCCCATTTTCCTTTAGAAAGACAACAATCTTCATGGACTTAAGCATTTTAAGCTTAGGAGCCTGTTTCCTTTAGTTCTTAGAAAGAAATAATGAACACTAGATTTTTTTTGTGGAAAACCGTTAACGAGAAAAAACCGCAGACATAAATGTTTTCACTATAAAAGAAAAATAATTACACATAATATTTGCGTAAATGTAAATCATTCCATGCATTAGATTGGTCACTTCCCTCATTAGTCATTAAGTAGTAAGATAAGTTTCCTCCAACTGCCTCGACTATGAAAGGTCATTCCCAATTTGGCACCACTTTACCTTCGTTTGATTGAAAACTCATCTTCAGCACAAGATCTCTCGTTTGAAATTGCCATCCTTTGACTCTCTTCTAGAACTACTTTTTTTTGTTGTAATTGGCCATTCTCCCAGAGCGGCCTCCTTTTTTTTTTTCAAAAAGTTCAAGCATTTTGTCATTCGTTCTGCATTTGTGACTTCATATATACATGATCTTACTGTGGGGCACCTAATTTCAACTAGTATGATAGCTTCTTCCCCAAATGCTAGGGTGAACGGTATTTTTCCAATTGGTTCTCGTGGGGTTGTTCAGGACGCCCAGCGAACTGACACCAACTCCTCAACCCACTTCCCTTTGGCAGCTTCCAATAATTTCTTTATATTTTCAATGATTGTTCTGTTTGATCTCTCTGCTTGCCCATTTTCTTGAGTGTAGTAAGGAGTTGGCAGTCTATTTTTAATTCAAAGACCATCAAAAAAGCTTTTCACTTGACTTCCGGTGAATTGAAGTCTGTTATCAGAAACAAACACTTTGGGGATCTCATACCTACAAACAATGCTTTTACATAAGAACTACCTTACCTTCTCTTCTCGTACTCTCACTAACACTTCCTCTTCTATCCAGTTTCTAAAGTAGTCTATCGCGACCAGTAAGAATCTCTTCTAAGTGGGAGCCATCGGTCGTGGCCCGACTACATTAATTTCACATTACATGAACGACCAGAGGCTCATCAGCATTTATAATTCTTTGGGAACCACCTTTGGATCAGGAGCATAGCATTCACATTTGTCACAGTTCTTCACAAAATACTTCACCTCTTCATAAAAGACTTCGCCTCTTTTTACATCTTTGACCAAAAGCATCATTCGTTTAACAACTTGTTGGCCAAAGATCTTCCACCTGAATGGTTCCCGCAAATTCCTTCGTGCACTTCGGCCATCACATACTTGGCTTCTGTTGGGGAAAAACATTTGAGGTACAGGCCTGAGAATGACCTCCTATACAGTTCCCTATCAATTAAGGTATACATTGCGTTCATTTGTTGGAGCTTCCAGGATTCCATTTTATTAACCGGTAGCTTCTCATAGAGAAGGAATTGTACGATGCTTTTTCACCACTCGTACTCACTGTCCCCCGATGTGACTTTCGCCCGCATAGGTGTCCTTGTACTTAGCTCACTTAGATATTCTATGCTAACAGTTCTTCTGAACGAGAATTCAGCTGATGACCCTAAGTTTACCAATGCATCCACTCTTGAGTTTTCTATTCTGGGAACTTGCGTAATCTCATTACTTTTGAACAATTGTAGCGCTTCCGTATCATTCTGCTAATACTCTGCCATTATGCAAACCTTTGCATGATACTTTCCTAAGATTTGGGTAGAAGCTAACATCAAATCACATAATATTTTAATATTTGTTACCTTGAATTCCTTAATGAGGTGCCATCAAGCCAATAGTGCCTCATATTTTGCTTCATTGTTTGATGCTTGAAAACCGAATGACAAAGATTGTTCAAAATTTTCTCCATATAGTGTCTGGACCACCACTCCTGCTTGGGACTCTCGATGATTGGAGGCTCCATCCACAAACAAAGTCCAGGCTTCCTCTCTTGTTTCCACTGCTATGGAATCATGCTCATTTTCTTCATAGGTGAACTCGATAATGAAATCTACCAAGACTTACACCTTTTTATTATAGTGCGTGGAACATATCAGATGCCATATGCCCCCAACTCTATTTCCCACTTTGCAAGTCTTCCGGTTATCTCTGCTAAATGTAGAAGACTCCTTATTGGAAACTTCTTTATCACTTTTATTGTATGTGCTTGGAAATAATGCCTAAGTTTCCTTGCGACAACAACTAAACCAAGTGCCAACTTCTCCATTTTCCCATATCTGGATTCCGCAACTATGAAACTCTTACTTACAAAATAAAATGTTCTTTTACTTTCTCCTTATGCTTTAACCAATGTCGCACTAACGACGGTTTTAGATATGGTGAGGTAAGGGATAATTCTTCCCATGGTAAAGGTTTAGACAACAGTGGGGGTGAAGCTAAGTACTCTTTGATTTTTTGTAGTGCCTCTTCGCACTCTTTGTCCCACTGTTGCCCAAAATTATTTTTTAATTTGGCAAAGAATGGTTTGCATTTTTCAGTTGATCTAGACAAGAACCTGTTCAATGCTGCCAACTTTCCCGTTAAGCTTTGGATCTCCTTTTTTATTGTGGTGACTTTACTTCCATGATTTCCCTTATTTGATCAGGGTTAACTTCTATCCCCCTGCTATTTACTAGATATCCCAAGAATTTCCCTGCTGCTACTCTAAAAGTACACTTTTATGGATTTAGTTTCATGTTGCTTTCACTCAGGGAAAAGAAGGCTTCCTTCAGGTTGCAAATGTGGTCTGCTATTTTTTCCATTCACGAGCATGTCGTCAATGTAGACTTCCATCATTTTTCCAATCTACCTTTCAAAAACTTTATTGACTAACCTTTAATACGTTGCTCCTACATTTTTTAAGCCAAATGGCATCACAGTTTAGTAAAATATTCCAAAGTTAGATAGTATTTTCTTGATCAGATCGAAACATTTTCACTTGAAGCTTATGAGCTCATGTCTGGACGTCGTGTCACCATTTGATCAATTCTCAGAAATGGGTAATCATCCTTTGGGCAAGCTTTGTTCAGGTCCTTCAAATCTACACATATCCTTAACTTTCCATTATTCTTTCTTACCACAACATTTGTCAGCCACTCTAGGTAGCGAACTTCTCTTATGAACTTGGCTTCAAGCAACTTTTCCACCTCTTCTTTTATAACTACTTTTCATTCAGGAGTGAAAGACCGCTTCTTCTATTTTACAGGCTTAACAAATGGATCAATATTTAGTTTATAAAAAATTATTGATTCATCAATACCTGGAATTTTTGCCACAATTGTAGTGAAAATGTCTGCATTCTCCCTAAGAAACTCCCTAAGCTATGTATTTTCCGCTTTAATCAGTCCCGCTCCCATTGTCATCATATTCTCGTTCCCTAGATCTACGGGTTCGGTTTCACTCCCATTTTGTACCTTGGGTTTCTCTCACCTGGTTCATTCTCTTCTAGTTTCTATTGCTCAATTTTTCCTTCCCATTCCTGAGAATAGGAATGTCCTTCTTTCTCACAGAATCAAGTGTCGAGACCATGCAACATCTGGCCCACGCTTGATCCTCCACAATTGTTTGTACTTCATCTTGTGACAAATACTTCAAAGTTTAGTAATATGTTGACGGGACAACGTTCCTCTTATGAATCCATGCTCTCCCTAGAATTGCGTTATAGGGTGACGACGTATCAATGACCACGAATCGGTATGTGGTTGAACGGGTTCGTCTGCACCAAAAATAGTAAAATCCCTTCTAATACATTATGGTTCTGTTGAAAGTAATGAGTGGTTGTCCCGCACTCTGAAGATTTAAGGTGTCGATTGTCATCTTCTCAAGGTTTAAGCGATGGAAAATGTTTATTGCATTCCCATCATCAATCAAAACTTTCCGTAACAAATAGTTTTTGATTTGATAGTGATGACCAATGTGTCATTATGTCTGTCATGCCTACTATCCTCTTCATAAGAAATAATTTCTGCGTTTCCATATGTTTCCCCTGAGTCATCATTTACCTTGAGAGTTGGCTTCTTGCAATAGATCTTCCTTTCTTTTTTCATCGTAGCCTTAGATTATGTCATGGGCAATGATTGTGTCCATTATCCTCAGCGGCTCCTTTTCTCTGCAATGCTATTCATTTACGTCCTTCCTTGGTTGGTCTCTCCTCAAAACGAACTACTTCAAATGTCCTTCTTGCACAAGCTTCCCAATGTAGTATTTCAACTTATAGCAATCTCTAGTTTCATGGCCAACGCTCCGATGGTAATGACAATACTTGCCTATATCTTTCTGACTTGGCTCCTTCATAATCGGATGGGGCCGCCTCAGCCAAGTTTATCCTTGATAACCTAGAGAATTTGATTTATTGGGATGGTCAGTTAGGTGTAGACCTTGTCCCTGGGGTGGATTATGCCAGCTAGTCTTGGCCCTTTCTCAAAGTCGCCCCTCTTCGGTTCTACGCTTTCCCGCTCACACACTGCCATCAACTTTGCATTGTATCGAATTCTGTTACTCGGTCAGCTTCTGAATACTCTTTCTTTCATCCTCTAGGGCAACGTATGTTTAAACCCAGAGGAAAGTCTCCACCATTATGAGGGGCTTATTCTTGGATAGATCCTCAAACAATTGCGAGTTGGGATCTAAACCACGTCTGATTACTAGTTTGGCCACACGATCATCACAATTTTCCACTTTCACCATATCATCCTTGAAGTGGTAAGTCTAATCTCGTAACAACTATCCTTTTCTAATTGTGATTGTCAAATAGTACTCTAAATCTTCCATCATCATCTGGTAGGTGGAATACTGCACCAGGAAAACATAAGACATTCTAGTAAAATTATCAAGTGAACAAGGAGGTAGATAATGGTACAACTTTAACACGTTCCCTCCAAACTAGTTGGGAACATCTGACACATCAGTTCATCCTCGTGTTGATGAAGTGACATTACTTGTTTAAAACATCAGAGATGGTCTATAGGATATGACTTTCCCTCATAACACTTGAACTTAGGGGCGACAAACTTCTTTGGTACGAGGTTGACCAAAATTTCCAAACATAATGGGGACCTGGTTAAAGTTTCCTAGTCTGTTATTCCATCCGCTCCTAACTTCCTCATCTCAAGCATTTTTCGTTCTAGCATTTCCTCTACCGTCTGTTCCATCATTGGCTCTACAGGCCAATTCTCAACTTCAGCTCCTTTTCCTTTGTCACGTGAACTGAATTTCATTCCCTTATGATGAGCGTTATGACTAGCTACCAGCTTTGGTGGTTAGTGTACCTGTTCTCTCTGTTCCTCATTCTGGTTTTTCGCTTCCCGTTCCCGCACCATAGTCATTTAAAGCACTTATATTCTTGTCTCCTCTATCTCTCGTTGGAACGTAACGATCTATTCCTGCATGGTTTACCATGTATTCTGCATGGGTTCACTGTTATGACTCTTCATACCTTGCATCCCAGTCAAAATGGCCTAGATCATATCGTGCACTCTTGTCGGCTATATGGGCTGATTTGGGGGGTTGACGGTGGCGTAGCATCGTTTCTCATTTTCGTACAACATCCAACCTAGTGCGAGGCATCTTTGGTTATAATCTCGAGTAGAACTCTCAGCTTTCAAAAAAAACACTAAAATGTAAAGAAAAAATTTCTCACACTCAAAAAATACACTGGATAATAAAGAGTGAGAGAGAATTCTCGAGAATATTAGAATAATTGTTCTATTTCTATTGAATCCTAGAGTTTACAATTGGTCTTTATTTATAGGCTCTCAATTAGTTACAAAGTTCAACTATATTCCTTGAAATACAGAGAATAATGGAATATTCTTCCAAGATAGAACTTATCCTATCAGATTTAATTCATCTATTCTAATAACTAATCGAGTTTAGCTTATCTATATCAACAACTAATCAAGCTTGAACTATCTGACGGGATACGATGAGATCGAAGCTTTAGATTGGTTTTTCCCGCTTCGCCATAGTAGCAGTCTGCACCCCTCTTCTGATTGGTCTTATCCATAAAGGATTTTTACTTGTTCAATCATATTTTCATCTTTTGTGGCATATGTTCCTGCAATTTGGTTAGCTACGAATTGAGAATCACAATAAATATTTACTTTTCTTACCTTAAATCTCTAGCAAGGCGGATTTTAGCTACCGATGCTTCGTATTCGGCTTCATTTTTTGAGGTGTTGAAGCCGAATGCAAGGCTTGTTTGATTACTTATCCCATACATTCTCCTGGGGATTGACTTCGGTAATATTTTCATCTTGCTTTGCTTTAAATTCTGCAATGAAGTCTGCCAACACTTGTGACTTCATGGTTATTTTTTGGACATAGCTTATTTCGTATTGCCCGAGTTCTACTGGCCATTTTTCCATTGTACCCATTAAATCCGGTGAATGAAGGATGCTTCAAATCAAGAATTATGTCGGCACTACTATTGCATGTGCTTGAAAATATGGCTTCAACTTTCATGAATGATCTGTTCCTACACAGTTTGCCATGCATTCAGCATTGGTTCACTATTACGAAACTCCATACCTTGCATCCCAGTCAAACTGGTCTAGATCATATCGCGCAATCTCGTCGGTAATGTGGGCTGATTTGGGGGGTTGACGGTTGCGTTAGCGTTGTTTCTCGTTTCCATACAACATGCGACCTAGTGCGAGGCATCTTTGATTATAATCTCAAGTAGAACTCTCAGCTTTCAATGAAAGCACTAAATGTAAAGAAAAAGTTTCCCACACTAAAAAAATACACTGGATAATAAAGAGTGAGAGAGAGAATTCTCAAGAATATTAGAATAATTGCTCGATTTCAATTGAATCCTAGAGTTTACAATTAGCCTTTATTAATAGACTCTCAATCAGTTACAAAGTTCTATTTTCCTTGAAATACAGAGAATAAATGGAATATTCTTCCAAGATAGAGCTTATCCTATCAAATTTACTTCATTTATACTAACAACTAATTGAGCGTAGCTTAGCTTGAGCTATATGATGGGCTACAATGAGGTTGAAGCTTTAGATTATCTTTTCCCACTTCGCCATAGTGGTAGTCCACACCCCTCTTCTGATTGGTCTTGTCTCACTTATGTGGCCCCATAAAGGATTTTTACATGTTCAATCATCTTTTCATCTTTTGTGGTATATGTTCCTTCAATTTGGTTAGCTACCAATTGAGAATCATAATAAATATTTACTTTTGTTACCCTAAATTCTCTGGCAAGGAGGATTTTAGCTACCAATACTTCGTATTCGGTTTCATTGTTTGAGGTGTTGAAGCTGAATGTCAAGGCTTGTTTGATGACTTCTCCCATACATCTTCCTAGGGTTTGACTTCGGTACTATTTTCATCTTGCTTTACTGTGAATTCCGCAATGAAGTCTGCCAACACTTGTGACTTCATGGTTGTTCTTAGGAAATAGCTTATTTCGTACTGCCCGAGTTCTACTGCCCATTTGGCCATTCTACCCATTAAATCTGGTGAATGAAGGATGCTTCAAATCGAGAATTCTGTCGACACTACTATTGCATGTGCTTGAAAGTATGGCTTCAACTTTCATGAAGCCACTATTAGAGCCAAGATAAGTTTCTCAATCTGTTTGTACCTGGCCTCCGCGCCTGCCAAGATTTTACTGATAAAATAGACTAGCTTTTACAAGTTTCCTTCTTCCCTGATCAATGGTGCATTGATTGTCACTTCTGAAATGGTTTGGTACAAATGTAGTGTGTCACCCGATTCTGGTTTAGATAAAATAGGTGGTGAAGCCAGATATTCCTCGACTTCTTAGAAAACAGTTTCACAGTCTTCATCCCATCTTTGGGTTGAACACTTTCTAATCTTGGTGAAAAAATGCTTACATTTGTCGGTTTACTTAACCAGGAATCTTCCAGCGGCTGCCAACTTCCCCATTAGACTACAAGTCTTTCAAGGTTTCGAGAGTCTTTATATTTTTGATAGTTTTTACTTGGTCTGGATAGACTCCAATCCCCTTTTACCATATGTCCAAGAAATTTGCCTACTTTAACTCCAAACATGCATTTCTCTATATTCAGTTTCATGTTGAACCTCCTCAGCTCTGAGAAGGTTCTTCCAAGTGTTTGACATGGTCTTGATGCGATTGATTTCTTCATTGATCACATTTTTTTCTGGAGTGAAGACCCATCCTTTTTACTTCACAGGTTTGACTCCCAGATCTATATTTAGTATGTGGCATATGACTTCCTCGTCTATCCCCAACATATCCGTTGGGGTTTTAGTAAACATGTCTTTCTTTTTTCTCAAGAAGCTAATGAACTTTTTTTATTATTCTTGTGATAAAGTGACCCCCTATCTAAATTACTTTTGTACCATTTTTGTGTTTTAGTTCCAGTAGTTCTTGTGCCACTTCATACCTTGACGCTTCTTCTTCGGGCATATTGTTCAATGCCTTTAATTGCTATTGTTGTTGACTCGCTGGCCATTTTCCTGTTGCCTTCTTTGGGGCATCAAGTGCAATGACCGTACAGCATCGGGCTACTGCTTGGTCCCCTTTAATTATGTTTGTTCCATCTAGCTTGGATACTTTAAGGTTTAATGATAGGTGGATGGAGTTGCCTTCATCTTATGGATCCATGCTCTACCTAATATTGCGTTGTATGGAGAAAGCGTATCAATGACCGCGAACATTGTTAAGTGGTTGAATGGCTTCGCCAGCACAGGAAGGGAGAGGGTCCCTTTTGGGTTACTGAGTTCCCCGTTGAAACCAACTAGAGGTTGGCCCAGATTTCATAATCTTGTTTCCTAAATTCATATTTTATCCATGGTAGTGCAGCACCGAACACTCAAGGCATTGTCGTTGTCCACCAATTCTCTTCTCAGTACAATTTCCCACCTAGATGGATATTACTAAAGCGTCATTGTGGGTTTCGGTAACTTGTGCATCTTCTTTGTCGTTGAAGGTTATTAGGGCTTCTTCATACATAACATCCCCGCTTTTTTCAGCTATCGTTGCCTTCTTGCAGTACAACTTCCTTTCCTTTCGACTTGTTCCTTCTAACTCTGTTAACGCTATTATTGTGTTTTAACAATGCGTAACGGCTCTATGGCCTTTCTTGGCTCAGTTTGTTTTGTAGCTTGTCTATCTTCCATCTTTGCAACATACTGACAGAGATGGCCTTTATTGATGAATAATTCAATATAGTCCTTCAATAGCTAGCAGTCTTTTGTCATGTGTCCATAACTTTTATGTAATGAACAAAATTTATGTTTATCCTTCTCAGATGGTTCTTTCCTATTGGTGGTGGCCTCTTTAACCACAATTCATCTTTTATCGCCCATAGGATTTGATTGACAGGGATACTCAGTAGGGTATACATTCCTTCCCTTCTGACGAATCGTTTAGATTCCCTCGGCCTTTTATCCTGTCTGGTTTCATCTTATTTATCTTTATTCCCAAGCGCTTCATTTTTCCACTTCGCTTTGTACTAGAGGCAGCAACCAATTGTCCTGACAATCGCATCATGTTTTTCATTTCCTCCTCTAGATTTATATATGTCTAAACTCTGAGGAAGGTTCCTGTCATGCTGAGTGGTTTTTGCTTAAATAAGGAGATCTTACCCCTTTCTGAACGCTAACCGAGCTATGTGATCGTCTCAATTCTCTATCTTCCACATTTCTTCTTTAAAAATGCGTGTATACGCGCAAGGATCTCCTTTCTTTGGTAATAGATCGATAGGATGCGTACTTGTTTCAAAAAGACAGAAGATATAATAGAAAATTTAGTAATAGAAAAGGCAAGGAGAGAGTAGTACCATTTTAGCCCGTTGCCGTCAAGACATGTTGGGAACATTCTACATATTAGTGCATCCTCATGTTGATAAAGTGCCATGATTTATTGAAACCATCTCAAGTGCTCCACCGGGTCTGTCTTTCATGATAGTATTTAAACTTGGGGCATGATTTTTTAAGGATTGGATCTGACAGAATCTCTGGAGTCAGTGGAGTCTGGGTGAGAGACTCTAAGTCTGCTACCGTTGTTTCTGTCAAGCATTTTCTCAATATCATGTTCCGTTAAATCATCCTTGACTCTCGGGACTCCTATCGCTCTGTTGTCCACATTCTTTGATTACCCTCTCCTCTTTCACCGAGTTCTCGATCATGACCTCGATTCAATCTAGTGTTTCTGTTGGCTGTTGCATCGTGGGTTTCACGCACTTCTTCCCGATGAGACTGGCTCATTTCATTCTGTGCTTGCTGGATTTCTCTTTGCAAATTGGCGAATTGATCTTGCAGCATGTGAAGAGTTATGTTTAGAGTTTCTGTATTTTGGTTCTCCAACTCTGTAATTCTTTTCAGAATTATCTCAAGTATTGCTAGAACATCATGGTTTCTTTGTTTAGGATTGTTCCTGCTTTGGTTGTTGCGAGACACACTAGATCTTATTCTCAACATTCTTCAACTTTTCAGAGTAGATCTTCCTAATGTGATTTTCAACTCTTAGTAAGAGCACCAATCTGCAAAGTTTTTTTTCTCCCATATGGTATTCACAAAATAATACAAGTATTTAACTACAAAATAAAGGAAATGAGAGATGAAAAATGAAGAATTTGACAATGAGTAACCAAGAGCTCTTTTTGTATTAGTTCAAAGTTGAAATTGTTTGATACATATAGAGGTATATATAAGCCTTCTCCTCCATGACCGTTTACAACCGTTTTGCTAGATTTAATGAATATTTAATAGCATTGAATCAACTTGATCCAATCATGAGAAAGGGAGTAACTGACGCTCAAATATGATTCTATTTTGACCGCCACATCACTCTCTATTGACTTCTCCCTTCTCCACTTTGTCTATGTTATTCTCTGTCTGCCACGCTGGAAATACTTTCTTGTAAGGATTAACCAATCACGTATAGGAAGAATTATTACTTATCAATGTGAATTACTTAATATCAAAATATTTTACACAGTATTCACTGAAATATTTTGGGATCTATATATTACATTTTTGTCATCCAAGTTAGTTTCAGTTTGGTTTTTGAATTAAATTCTCTCAATCAAGTCCTTGAATGGTTTATAAATGACACAATCAAATTTCATAAAGATTGAAACTTTGAAATTGTTTGCATAGTTAATATCTGTACGAGGTAAGTTAAAACAGAACGGCAACGGAATGCCATGATGGTAGAATGTCAAAAAGAAGGTGATAAGGAGGCCAAAGGGAGATAAGATTTGGTTATAACAGGCACCATAACCCCTGTGACTTGGTCAACGACCATTATCACCATAAATAATTATTATATCCAATTAAATGATAGAAAAATGATCATAGAGTGAAAGACCTATAAATATCTCCACATGTACAAAAGATAGGGCAATTGAATCAATACAATTCTCTATTCTCTACTCAAACCTCTTAGGTACTCGTCTACTGTTCTTTTACTCAAAATTATTTTATGCTTTATGTTCCAGAGTACTGCAAGGGAAAAAATTCCCTTAAAATATTCTCATCTTTTTATAGTTATATTACATTTGTATTTCCTTTTGTCTATGTCATCGTGACAAAAGAAATATCGAAGTATGAGGCTAATGAGTACGCAATAAAAATATTTTAAATTATTCGAGAACTTGATTTAACACTACAAGAAAACTAGCTTATATCGACAGTTTTTTACACCTACACCAGTGATTTGCAAACTACCCAGTTACCGACTGTTGCTACAACAATACCAATGGTTTCTATAATCGTCGAAGGAATCGCTGATATTGAATTTTTATGTCAGCGGTTACTTTAATATTTACCGGGGTTACAACCACCAATGTAGATCTTGATTCAACAATACAAGAACGACCTATATCATCAACGGTATTTCACACCTATACATGTGGTTCTCAATCTGCAGGCTTATCACCGTTGCTACAACAATACCAACAGCTTTTATAACCGCAAAAGGAACCACCAATATACATTTTTTATGATGACAGTTGTCTTTAAATTTATCAAAATATAGATCTATATGGGAGGTTTTATTTTGTTGTTTGATCAAAATATGGGAGTTTTTATTGAGCTACCATTTCTAGAACTAAATTGGATTGTCTGCAGTTTTCAGGAACCGCACCGGTATATGTTAGGGAAATTTCATGGATAGAGTTTTCAGATAGACTTTAGGGATTAAGACCATTTGGGTGATTTTAAGAATATTAAGACCCTTTAGAATGTTCTGTGATTTTTATATATAGTAAAAGACTTATTTACCCTCTTATAGTAAACAAATTTCATTTGAGTCCCTTCCCCTGTTGGGATTGGTTGGTATTAAAATTAATTAAAAATAAGTTTGAACAACGAATAGTTTGTGTTCGTGAGCAGAATATTAAAAAAATTCAACTAATTTATTTAATTAAATTAAATAACTTAAAGCCAAACAACGTGCGATTATGCAAATACGACATAAAACGAGAAGATAAAGTTAAAAATATTTTTTCACCTATACTTTGCATCGGAGAATTTTTGAACTGGTGAAATTCCTTCGAACGTTCTTCGTGTTCTTCAAGCTTTAAGATCCAAATCACGCAATTGAACTTCAAGAACGATTTATGAATTTCATCCACCGACAACCACCCGTTAATTTCAAAAATATATCTCATAAAAATTTTGAGTAGGAATTTGAGTGTGGGCTCTCAAAACGATTGAAGAATAAAAATTGAAAATTTTCTCCTTCAATATTATTTTCAGCGGCAACAGGGAGGGAGAGGAAAACGTTTTTCTCCTTTTGCCTTTTTAACAAGCAATTGTATATTATCCAAGATCTATCTGCAATCAGAATATTATTAGATATTGATAAAATTTAATTTTCAATATTTATAAATATACCCATATATTATTAAATTTCCAAAAATTCATCACACATATTCATAATTGCTGAAAATTGTAATTATTCCTAGAGATTTGAGTTGTATCGAGATTCATCAATTCAATTGATAAATTAATTGATCATTATCAATTAATTAATTAATTTTTTATTTACTAATTATCTAATAATTAAAAAATAATAAACTAATTAATTTCAATACATATAAACACACTTAACTAATTAAGTGACATCATTCATCATATATAGGTGTGGGAAATATGCCTTGGCACCAAAACACATTTTGATCCAATTTATTTCATTTCTCTATTCCTGTTCTCCTGAGCTATTTCTGAGATCGAATGGATCCACATGAACAAAGCTAAGGATTCAAACACCCGACAAATATATCTCCATAAATTCCTTACCTATTTAACCATGACATCGTGCGACTCCACTATAGGTTCGATGTCGGATCAACTCTCAATTCATGCGCGCTACATTTTATGTTGATGTAAGTAAACCCTTTTATTTTCATGGTCCACACTATATTTTAATATAATATTCATTGTGAATATCAATAACAAAAGTGAATATAAAATTATTATTTTACCATTTTTGTTATTATTTTCTTAATTTTTTTATTGACTGTGAATAAGAAAGACATAATAGTGAATTGTCTCGTATAATTCACAAGCCTTAATCAATGACTCAATTCATTGAATACCTAACCAGGTTAATTCATTCACATTCCCATCAATAAAATATAAGGCGATATTGTTTTTTTCACAATCGAACCACAATCTGTGAATCACGTAACTCCAACTTAATTGAATTATAATCCCAACAGTCAAGGTATTGCTCGCCAATTCAAACTCACTCATTTGATATCAAAGATTGCAACTAACTAAGTAAAGCTACGTATTCACCTCGGGATTAAGGTAATTATGAAAATACCCTTAAAGTGTAACAATTAGATTTTCTTTTGTATATGATTTTGGGTTCTAAACTAATTTGTTACCGGTCTATTCACATGTTCATAAAATGTCTAGGTTAACCGTTTTAGTCTCCACTCACATGCCCTAAGACTGGCATCCATTGGCTCAACCTAACAGTCATAATCGATTCGATTGCCCAGTCGATCTTAAGACTGTCAATATCATTCTAAACTTTTTCAGAAAAGTTCATCTAGAGACACATCTGTCTTCACTATTCGTTTGTTGATAAAAGTTTTAGGACTTGAGTAATTTATAAACACGCTTTAATCTATAATAAAACTTTTAATTAATTTATAAGAATTTAATAATACTAATGTCTAAGAAATAATTAAGTACAAATAAATAGTTATTAGACGCTACTTTATGGACATATTCCAACATCCCAAATTTCTCCCAAAACCACTCTGAAACTTTTCTCTGCGAACCCTTGTCTCTGCGAAAGAAAGCCCTATGTGATTTCCTTCAACTCTGCCTCCCTTCATCTCGGGTCTCTAAGAAACCATTGTCTCTAGCGAAGCCCCGTGTTTCTCTCGTCTATGCGACAGTCTCCTTTTATCTCCAAAAGTAACACGATTACCATTCGAAACCCTTATCCATCGGTGAAACTGTCTCCTCCAGCGAAGCTGAATCTTCTCTCTTTGACCAGGTATGGCTTCATCCCCCTTCACTATTTACAAGAGTTAGACGTCTTCCTGTCTTTACTTTATATATTTTATCTCTGCCAAATTTATCGTCATTTGTTGCATGCCTCAAATAGGGAATACTTGGATTAGAAAGAGAACGAAAAAAAATTACATCGACGAAAATGCTATGAGCATAGTTAGCAGGTTGATTGCAATATATTTTATTTTTCAGTTTATATGTTCAAATATTCAACAATTTCAACCAGTTGCCATGTCACCATCCAAGTTATGGACCAAAGTGAGGAAAGACACTAAGCTATCTGACGTAAGGTTTTTTTATTTGTTCAAATGTTAAGCAATTTCTTATCTTTTGAAATCAGTACTGATAATAGCTGGAAACTGGTCATACTGCATTTCTTGACTAAATTGTAAATCTATATGTGCTTAATATTGGAATGCTATAGTAAAAACCTATCTTTTGAAAGAAAAGTAACTATGAGATCATTGGTTCACACTTTAATACTTAGTAAGCAAGTTCTTTGTCCATATCCAAAAATTCAAAATCTAGTTCATTGTTACTTGACAAACTAGCACACAAGGAATATCAATGTTTAGGCAACTTTTTTAGGATAATTGATCATTTAGCTTCATTGTGGGCTTCAAAATCTTCTTCATTGAAGTGTTCTTTAATTCTATTTTGTTTTCTTCGTCGTCTATTTGGTCTTAAGTGTTTCGTTTAGTTTTTTACTTCTCTTTTTGCTTTTTTGTGTGTATTTCTTACCATCCTTTCTTGTACTTTCATTTTAATTAATCAATTGATTTTATGTTTCTTATAAAAAACAAGATGCAAGATGGGAATATCTACTGAATTTCTTGAGACAATATTTATAATCTTCTATGCAGTTTCTTATTCTCACTACCCAGACACAATGAAACCATAGCAATACAAGATACTTGGGATCCATACATTTGTCTAACTTTTAGCGCGCCATAGTCAATGTCACTTATATGTTCCTATTTGATCACAACCATTATATTAACTTTTAGCGCACCGTAGTATATATTTGGTTATTTGACATTCATTTTATTGTGCACATATAGGTGCAACTGTGGCCTGTTTGCGTTAAAGTTTGTAGAGTTATTGTGTCTGGATCAGAACTTATCTAGATGTACTCAAAGTGGAATGACTGAGATTCGAGAGTAGATCGCAGTTGATATTTTTTATCATGGGCATGACATTAAAGACTCTAGATTTTAGGATGTTTATTATATTATTAGAGAATTGTAGTTGTATAGGATGTGAATCAATGTTAATGTATTGTAACTTTCATACTATAAATCATGAAATATAGATACTGTAAATCCTCCTGGATATTTGAACTTTCATACCGTAAATCACTATACTCATCAACGTTAGGATATTTGTTGGAATCTGCCTGGATATTGTTAACACTTGCTTGGATATTTGAATATGACTGAATCCATCTGGATATTGTGAATCAATGTCGTTCTGTCTCTGTCAAAAAAATACTATTGTACTGGATGTCACAATTTATTAAAGCAGGTTGTTTGGGATGTCATAAGTTCAGACCCCATATATTCCCTGTTTTCATTTACTCGGCTAAACCATGGTCTAGCAGACAATATTCTACTAGACCATGGTGTAAAAGAAAAAATACACCGTCTTTGATAATCGATCGTGAATTTCTTACATCATAATATGAAAATATAGAAAATAATTTAGAGAGAGAATGAGAGAATAAATATGCCATGATTTACGTGAAAACCCCTTTAAAGGGAAGAAAAACTATGGGGAGATTTTGATAGTATTTCATTATGGAGAAAGAGTTTACAAGGCTAATAGGTGTTGAGATTTGTTATTTCTTTTAGTTACCTTCTTCCCCTATTTATAGACCTTCATATAATCTGATACAGCTTATCTAACTCTATCTCAAAATAGGATAAATAGAATATTCTCTGAGATCTAGCTTATCAATAATAACTACCAAGTGAATCTTAACCGTCTGATAAATCCAATGGTCTTGATTAGCTTTTCTTTGGATTGCCACGTCGGCAATCTATGTACTTTCGTCCGATTGATTTGTTCTTCATAACCGCCAAGTTGATCCTACGGTTCTCGCTCTATCTTCTCTTTGATGGACTCTTCGGTCTAGATCTTATCACATGTCATGTGAAATTTTGCCTGTACATTGGCCCCCATTACACTCAACGAAATTTTATTCGTTGATGTGTAATGATCATCTTTTCTTGTTCTGACGTTACATATGCCCATTTCTATTCTTACATGCTTCTTGAAAACATGCGATGTTATTTTTCCATGTAACTTTTTTATTGTCTGTTGTCAGTGGTGGTTTCTCATTTTAATTTTGCCATTGCATTTTTATGTTCCCGTTCATAAATTCTTTACAGTTGTCAAGCAATTTTGTATTAGTTTGCTGTTGATGATGATTACTTCTTCTTTATTTTCTGTTACGTCTTTTATTCCATTCACTACAGACTCATTGATAGAGGTTTTCTCATTTCTTCATTTTTCATTTTCATTATGTCAAAGGTTAAGATATGTGATAATAATGTTGTACAAGAACAATAATATAATAATTTATTAACATGAGTAAGGGCGAGTGTACCATTTCATAATTGCGTCGCATGAGTTTGAGTTTGATGTTCCACATTTGTTGGTAAAGTTTCTACTGTTTCCTTGTTTTCTTTTTCCTTCTTTCATTTCATATTTTCCTTTTGTACTTCTGCTTCAATCAATATGATTTACTCTATTTGTGCAATTTTTCTTCTATTAAACTCTCTTTTGTTGTACTTCATTCAAAGACTTCGCAAAATTTGGGGATCAAAATCTGATACTGTGCTAACTTCAAGCTTTCAACTAAATTCGTTCTTAAATACTTAGGGAACTTTTGGCTTCCAGTTCTAATGAGAATAACTATGTTCTTTTTTGAAATTTATTCCCGAGGTAGACTTTAATTTCTTTATGATATACATGCTTCTTTAAGGACTTAGGTTCGTGCAAATAAACAACCATGGCATCGTCTTCATCCTGAAAGATGGAATTACAAACCAGTATTTTCTTTTAAGAGAAAGACTTAGGTTTAAATAAAAAATCATGGCCCCATTACCGCTTTAAGAGGGACTTATGAACTGTCTATTTTCTTCTAAGAGAAGGACTTTAGCTTAAATAAAGAACAATGATCTCATTTTCATTTCCTTCTGAAAACGGTGTCCATAGACACTCTCAAGGACTTAGGCTCCTTCCATGAAACCGTGGCCCCGTTTTGATTTACTACCAGTTCATTGACAGAGTTTTTTCTGTTTCCTTTTCTTTCCTCTGCTTTGCACTTTTTTTATTTCGTATTTCTCCATTTCTCCTTTTTAGTTTCCCTTTTTTACTTTTAACCTTTTCCTTCCTTTTCTCGATTCTTTTTCCTTTACTCCTGGCCTTCCCATTCTAAAACGTTCAAGCCACGACCTTCCTTTACTTGACTTTCTTTATTCAACTCTTATTTTCCGCCTTTCTTTACTGAGCACAGCCTTTCTTTTCACTTTTCTTTACTCGGCTTTTCTTTACTCAGCCTTTCTTTTCACTTTTCTTTACTCGGCTTTTCTTTACTCAGCCTTTCTTTACACAACTCTGAAGTTCATTCCTCAACTTCTTTTTTTTCTATTCTGAAATTCTTTCCTTAACTTCTTTTCTGAAGTTCTTTCCTCAACTCTTTTTTTTTTATTTTTTTAGTTATCCATTCTCTTTCTTCTATTCTCGCCATTTGACCATCGCGGCTTGTGTTTCAATTCCTTTTGAGAGTAGGACTTATGCGTTTCCCTCCCAAAGAATCACACTCTTATTTTCTTCTAGGAGTAGGACTTATGAATTGCCCATCCCAAGGACTTACGCTCTTCCTTCTGAGAGTAGGACTTACGAATTTCCTCTCCCAATGACTTACGCCCTTAGTTCCTTCTAAGATTAGGACTTATGAATTGCCCCTCCCAAGGACTTACGCCCTTAGTTCCTTCTAAGAGTAGAACTTATGAATTGCCCCTCCCAAGGACTTACGCCCTTAGTTCCTTCTGAAAGATAGAACTTATGAATTGCCCCTCCCAAGGACTTACTCCCCTAATTTCTTCTAAAAGTAGGACTTATGAATTGCCTCCTCCAAGGACTTACGCCCTTATTTTCATTGTCGAAGAAGAGAGTGAGTTGACAGCCTACGCATTATCATGCCATAAGTTTTAATTGAGAGCTACAAATCACATTTCGTATGATTCTTGTAAAAGTTCATTTTTATATGCTTCTGATGGTATATAATCATCCATGAAATTAGCTTCAATTAATGTTGCATAATTTCCAAATCTGTTTATTCTGCATAATCTATCTTCTTCAACAACCTTCATGAAAATTATTATAACTCTTGTTCGGGAGCTTCAAATCAAGTTCTGCAAAAAATTTCAAGTAGTAGACATCTATATCTTTTTAAAGATATATAATATGCTATGTAAGTCTATACAGTTTAAAAAAATTAAATTTGAAAGATGTGATTAAGTTTACTTTCCTATACGAAGACTACCATACTTTTGATATGGAGCTCAACTTGAATTCCGTAAAATTCCAACTTTTTTGTTTTAGTTTCCATTTTCGTTCCCGTTGTTGCTTCCGTTGTTAAGATATTTCTTTTGACATCATCACGACGTCTCTGTTCCCGTAGTCAGGATGTGTCCATTCTTGTTGTTTGTTCATCCTTTATTTTCCTTCCCTCATATATTCCTTTTAAATGACTGAACTTTCTTAAGTCGTAGCTTTCCCTTTTTGGTCCTCCCGTTCTTAAACATTTGAACGCACTCTCATTGGTTTTCCCGTTCTGAAACATTTAAGTGGCGGCTTTCTTGACTTTCCCTTCCTAAGAGGTCTGAATGTGGTCTTCTTTGCTTAACTTTTTACTCTGGAGTTTTTGCTCTGAAATTCCTTCCTAACTCTTTTTTCTTTTCTAACGAATTTCTTTTCTGAAATCTTTTCAGATTTCTGTTCTGAAATTCTAACACTCTAACTTTTTCTTTTCTGAAGAGCTGAAGATTCTCTTATTTGAACTTCAACTTTTCCGTTCTGAAGCTCAGCCTTCGACTTTTCTAAAGCTCTGAATTCAACTTTTCTGAAACCTTTTTTATTTTATGAGCTTTCTAATTTGAGCTCTTCTGATCTGAGTTTTATGAGCTTTTCTTATCTGAGCTTCTTGAGTTTTTCTAAACTTTCTGAACTCTTCTAGTCTGAGCTTTATGAACTTTTTTTGTCTGAGCTTTACGAGCTTTTCTGATCTGATTTTTTTGAGTTTTTCTGATATGAGCTTTTTAAGCTCTTCTAGTCTGAGCTTTATGAGCTTTTCTGATCTGAGCTTTTCTAAGATCTTCTGGTCTGAGCTTTCTGAGCTCTTCTAGTCTGAGCTTTTTGAGCTATTCTGTTTTGAGGTTTATGAGCTTTTTTTATCTGAGCTTTCTGAGCTCAACTTTTTTTATCCGCTATGATTTTTTTAACTCATCCTTCCTTCGAATTGATTTCTTTTCTGAAGTCCTTCCTCTCTTTTTTTTGCTTCAGTTGCTCATTCTGTGCTCTTTTTTCAATTCCGTAGTCATTTTCATTCTTGCTTTTGCATCCGTTTCTTCTTCTGCTTCCGTTGTTGAAAGTGCATTTGATTTGGTTTTAAGCATTTAAGGGAGGGATTTCTTGAGATTTTTCTCATCTCTCAACAAGAGAACCAAATATAAAGGAAAAAAATTTTCCGTCTTTGATAATCAGTTATGAATTTCTTACATCATAATATGAAAATATAAAGAATAATTTAGAGAGAGAATAAATAAGTCATGATTTAAGTGGAAAATCCTTAAAGGAAGAAAAATCACGGGAAGATTTTGATAGTATTTCATTATGGAGAAATGGTTTACAAGGCTAACGGGTGTTAAGAGTTTCTTTTGTTGGTTACCTTTTGCCCCTATTTACAGGCCTTCATATAATCTGATACAGTTTATCAAACTCTATATGAAAATATGATCAACATAATATCCTCTGATATCTACCTATCAACAATAACAACCAAGTGAATTTGTCTGTCTTATCAATCCAATGGTCTTGATTAGGATCTCTTTGGATTATCACGTCGACAATCCATATAATTAAATCTGATTTCTCTGTTTTTCATAACCGTCTAGTTGATCCTACGGTTCTCGCTCTATCTTCTCTTCGATAGAGTCTTTGATTTAGATCTTGTTACGTGTCATGTGAAATTTTGCTTGTACACAAAACTACTAGATTATGGTCTAGCAGAATATTTTCTGCTAGACCATGGTCTAGCGACATGGCATGAACAAAATTACTTGTGTTTTGGGATGACTTATATTATTAATGCAGGTTGTTTGGGATGTCATAAGTTTAGACCCCATATTGCCTTGTTTCTATTCGCTCTGCTAGGACATGGTCTAGCACACAATATTGTCCTAAATTGTGGTCTAGCAAGTGTTAATTTTAATATAAAACTACTAGACCATGGTCTAGTAGAATGCTTTCTGCTAGAACATTGTCTAGCGACATGTCATAAAAAAATACTTGTGTTTTGGGAAGACTTATATTGTTAATGTAGGTTGTTTGGGCTGTCATAAGTTCAGACCCTATATTGTCATGTTTCTGTTTACTCTACTAGACCGTGATCTAGCTAGAATATTATGTGGTCTAGTAAGTGTTAATTTTAGCATAAAACTGTTAGACCATGGTCTAGGAGAATATTTTCTGCTAGACCATTGTCTAGCTGTCTAACATGGAAAAAATACTTGAGTCACATAATTATCATTATCATTATCAACATATTTACAAAGCATGTTTACACACAAAAATACTTTGATCTATTAACAACTTCATCTTTCCTTAACATCTTTACAACTAGAATCTTACCGTGAAACATTTCGCACAAAAAATGCTTTGATCTATTAACAAAAAAATTATCACCATCAAGCCATGGGCTGTCTTGGTGAGAAACAAATCGTCTCTTTACAAGTCCGCTTATCATGGCCTAGCCCACCACATCTACCACACCTCTTCCATTTACGTGCTTCTCCAATCAAAGGTATTCTTTTCTTCCAACATCATCTGATACTTACCAATGTTGTCGACAACCAACTGGATAAATAGACTCAAGTACTTCATATATAGCCGATGTAATGAGCGGTCCAATTTAAGAACTGGGTACAACTTCTGTTTAGTTGTTCAAATGTGTAATCTCTAGATATATATATCAGCTTTGCTGGAATTGTAGTCACATACTTAAAGCAGCCATCTTTACTTACCCATTCTCCTCCAAACATCAACATTATTCGTATTTCTCCCATGTCTGAAAGATTTGACAATTTAGACATTTAAATTTAATATAATTATGACAATAACAAGCTTGTCAATAACTAGCAGTCTAGCAGTCTAACAATAAAGAAATCATTAGAATATTGATGTTTGCTACATTTGAGCTAAAATGTGTATGGGTAAAGATTAATTTCAATTGAATTTCACTCAATTGTATGAATACTATAGTCTAGCAGTCTAGCCATATCGCATACTACAGTTTAGCAATCTAGTCTAGCAGTCTGGCCATAGACTAAACTATAGTCTAGCAATCTAGTCTAATAGTCTAGCAATCTAGCAGTATACTAGACTATAGTATAACAATATGTAATCATACTCATTATATCAATCCATATAAATCAGTAATACAAAAGTTTGATTTTTATATATACATATTGGAATTTTCTAACCCAAATGCATAATAACTAAGTGAACATCTAACAAAAAAATTATCAACAAAGTTATAAGCTTAGTAGTGTACCTCTTTGATCATCCAACCACCACTATGCAAAATATATTATTCATAGTCCACCACCTTCTTTCTAGAACCACCTTACCATTGTTGATGGTAAACTCAATAAGTTTAGGGTTTGTGTTAGTGAAAGATACGAGTGAGAGTTTGCATCAATGGAGGAAAAAAGTGAGAGCTTGAGTGAATGGATGATAAAATGGAAAGAAAAAAGAAAGAAAGAGAGGGGTTCATGTGAAGAAGATGGAAAATGAAGAATATGAAGTGAAGAGAACCTCAAATTAGAGGGAAAACAAAATAAAAGAGAAAGAGAAGTAATTAGGAAATTATGGTGTTCATGGGTCTTAAAATAAAAAGGGAACAATTGACTCTTACTATATAAATGGCCAAATTTAATTCAAAAAGATAGGGGTCTTTATATTGTTAAAGACTCTCTCAAAGGTCTGAACCTAAAAATTTCTCGATATGTTATCATTTTTCTTACTAAACCGAATTAATATCTTATTTGCTTTCTCTCATTCCAATTGGTTCAACTAATTTTAGTTAAGAAACCAAATTCAATCTAAAAACATTTAATTTCTCCAAAACACTAAACATTTCTCATATCTATAGTATCATAACACTAAACACAAAGTGATTCGATACAAAAAAAAAACAAAGTTTGATAAAATTCATGACAGCTAAATCAACTCAATAATACTAAAATTTAAGTATTCGAAATTAAGTGTTAAAATCCTATTAAGTATATGTATCATAATAATAAAAAAATGGTTTGCCATAAGTACTTGCAGACCTTAAAATCATATTAAAAAAAACGAAGAAATAAAACTCAAAATATATGGACTATATAGATAATCAAAATAACTGGTACGACAAAAAAAGACATTTTACCTAAGACTTCATAAGTTAAATATCCGGAAACAAATTGACCAAACATTAATCAGTAAACGACAGTAGTAGATACTTTTTTTTAATATGTGGACTAGAAAAAGTGTGGTACCTAATCTTCAATTGTGACTTTCAAGGAAAACGAATGAGATTAGCTTTCCAAGTTCCAGCTAGTGGAAGATTTGGAAACTAGATGTTATCAAGGGACCCATATAGCCTTTTGTTATATGATTTTGATCATTTGTTCAGGTTAGGGTTTCGTTTTCACTACTTTTATAAAGGGTGTATGGTATGATGATGATAGAGAAAATATTCATCTAATATGTCACGTAAAAATATCTAGGATACCATTTCTGTAGCATTATCATGAAAATTTCAGCTCATTCAATTACCACTTATATGGATGATCGAATATCATGTAACTAAATACTAAAAAAATTATTCAAACAACATATATGTTTTTTAAACCTTAATACGCATACCCCATGTATATTAAAAAATTATGTGTACCTCCATTGACGATACTGTAACCCTACATTTGACTCCACCTAACTAACAGAAATATCCTAATTGTCCTAAATACAATATAGATTTTTTGGATTTTATGATAGATATGGCATCATCTCAACCTCTTACATTTAAATTATGTAGTATATATATAGCCCTGTTACATATATCCCTTTTTTTCTTCTCTCAACTTTAGTTGATATTTTAAAGAACTCTTTGTTTAATATAGTCTCAAATTATGTTATTGTTGAAGGGATCGTCGCAATGAAAAATACTGGATCTTAACATATTCGAGAAACAAGCCACTCAATTATAGATTAGAAAAAATTTCTTTTGAAGCATGAAATTAAAAATCAAAACCTCATAGTCTTCCTTAGTATTCCTCGAACCGTCAACTAAAATCACGAGAGGGTGGGTGAGTACTCGAATAAAACAAACTAAAAACTAAACTAATTATTTTCTCTGCATTCATAAAAAACCGGCCAAAGCAAATTTTATCAATACTTCAAAACTCTTCAAGAATGGATTATCATATGGTAACCCATTCAAAAAGAAACAACGGTTGGGAATGTTGTTTTTTTAATTTAATTAATTAAAATTAAATTAACTTTTAGCCTTTTAAGAATAAAGATGTAGCCAGTTTTTAGACTATTTTGTTGACTATAGGATATTCACATTGAGCCACTTATTTATTAAATAAGCCTCGTCACAACGTAACCCAAATCTGAGGCTAGTAAGGGGACCATCAGGACAAAATTATATTTGGATGTATAAGTAATAAACTCTATCGATTAAACTCATAATCAAATTTATTAATTATTAACTACGATTAACTCTACTATAAAATCATAATTGAACTCCAAGTGTATTTTATATTATTCGACGTAACTATCATTGACTTATTATTTATTATGTAATGCCCCTACATAATATAGTACCGTACATAATTAAATTAATTACTATCGACTAATATTTATACACATCTTGGTATCCTTAGATTTCAAATTCATTCTACTGGTCAACTATGATAATATTCATACTTGATGCCTCAGGTAAAATTATCAAATCTTTAGTACTCCACCAGAGATGCTAAGTGATTAGTTTACTATGACCTCGTAAATGAATTACCTAAGAGGTACTATATCACTTAACTAAAAGTGTCTATGGTTTCTACTATTGAGAATATATGAACTCACTATTTAATAACTCAGTCATCCAACCTACGAAATATGTTGACTCATAGAGTCTCATTCTTAATAGATTAAAATAACTAAGTTATTAAATATGAGTTCATTACTCTCTCAAGATTGAGAGCACTAATAAAATAATAGCAATGAGTAATGATTTTCATTTGATATTGCTTTACTAAAAATCAAAAGTATTAGTACATTAACGAGGTACTCTACATAGTTATCACGGTAAGTCACTCTATGCAATAGAGTTAATGTACTACACTCTTTTAGTAAAGCGACCAGCTTCACTAGACTGTGAAATTAAGTATTTACATGTCATAAATGACTCTTGGTAAAATACCTTATTTCTATGAACTAAACTCTATAGGACCAATAAACCAAGTACCATTATGTTTGTGGACATTTTACAAGAATGTATTTCACATAATATAAGAATAAACTATTTATTATTAATCAAAATTAAATGTCTCAATAAATACAGTAGAATTCCAGTGCTTTTAGGGCACAATCCTAACAATCTCCCACTTGCCCTAAAACACGTCTACAACCAGCTTAAAATTCATGTTCTTTATATGTGACCCAAAGATTTTTGTGGCTAAAGTCTTCCTAAACGACTTTGCTAGGTTTCTACCATTGAAGTAATAAAATTTAAATCCATATACCTAACCAGTATGAGATTCTCTCCATGATAGACAAACATATGATCCTTCATTCTCCTAAAATACTTGAGTATACGCTTCACAGCTATCCAGTGAAATCCTCTAGGATTTAACTAATATCTGGTGACTAAATTCCCTGGTATGAAATATATATACAGTGTACAATATAACATACTTAAAACTTCCCACTACTGAAAGGAGGGGAACTATCTTCATCATATTTATTTCATCTTATGTCATAAGACACTGACAAAATGCATAGGTTCCAAACATAAAAGAGTAACAAGCTCTTTCTTAAAATCTTGCATTGCACATTTATACAATATATTATTATCTATGTAGTTCATAATAAGAACATCATTCTATACTTAAGTCTCAAAAGAACTTAATTCTTAGAATGAATGCCACTTTTCAAAATTCTTTCATATCGTAAATTCAGACAAAAATGACTTTATAGATGACATTTAATTCTACATCATTCCTGATGATAAAATGTCATCTACATAAAACACCAAAAAAATCATTATCTTTATTTCCTCTCTCTTGTATTGACATGGCTCGTTATGACCTTGATCAAAATCAAAACTTTGATTACATGACCAACATAATGTTCTAAGTCCTTAATACATGCTTAAGTCCATGACTGGACTAATGCATCATGTATATCATAATTCCTGACCTTCAATGACAAGTCTAAGAATTGAGACATAAAGATATTCATTTCAAGATCGTCATACAAGATAGCGTTCTTGACATTCATTTTTCAAAAACTCATAAACGAGATGAGCTACAATGGATACAATGTCTTTATAGACATGAGCATGACTATTAGTGAAAATGATATGCTACACTTATTATCATTTCTCTAAGTATTCTATTTCTCACTAAGTCTAGCCTTGAAGGTCTTGACCTTGCATCTATGTCTCGCTTTCACTTGTAGATCTTCATACTCCATTAGAGTTAGTGGAATCATTTTCAGATTTCATTGCTTGAAACTAATGATTTACTTTGCATCATTTACAACCTCTATGTAGTTACTGGGATTTGCATCATGTTCCCCTCAGACAGACTCAAAAGTCTCTCACTTGAACATAAATATCTCAGTTGGTCGTGATCCCCTCCCACTACGATGCAGTGATTCAGATCTAGCTTATATTCCGCCAGGATTACCATACCGGACTTTCCTAGAAACATTTATTTCTTATATGAATGAGAAATGCTCCCACCACAATAAGGTTGTGTAGTACTAGGAAGTATTTCATTCTTATTATCTTGAATAATTGGATTCTGAAAAACCTCTGGACTTATCTTTTAACAAATAGATTGTGTGGCACATGCATTATATAAAAATTCTTCAAAGTCTGTGTTGCGTCTAGATATTCCTTTTGAAATATAGTCTTTTTCGAAGAATACAATATTAATACTTACAAACGCTTCCTATTCTTGGTATTATAAAAAATAACCCAAATTATGTTTTGCATAGTCTACAGAAAGATATCATTTTGATCTACCATCTAGCATGGTAGCATTCTCTTTTAGCACTTGTGCTGGACATCCACATTTATGAAGGTTATGTAAACTAGGTTTACAAACATTTCATAATTCTTGTGGTGTTTCACGTACTGCCATAAATGATGTTAGATTCAAAATATGTCATCTATAAATTAATCCTAAAAAGAAAATAGGTCAGTTAAATAACTAAACATAGATCTTACATGTTAAAAAATACTCGTTTCTCCATACTATTACACCATTCTCTAGAAGACCTTGATGTAACTAACTAGAATACAATCATGATATTACCATGTGGTATGTGAATGCCTTTATGAGGTATTTACCTCTTCGATCAAATCGAAGAGATTGTTTGTCTGTCCAATGCCTTCTTGGCTTTCGTTCTAAGTTCTTTGAATTTTCAAAAGTTTCAGAATCATATCTAGAGTACTCGTCAATAAAATTGACATTATACCCATAATCACTCCTCACCTAGACTTTCACTTGTCCACTCAAGCAATATACTCCAACACTAACATCATGTGCCTTTATGTCCTTCTATCTAAAAAACTCTTGATCATATTCTTATCAATAATGGATTCTTTACCCCGTAAAAGTTCAAAAAATCTAAAGGCCATGAACCCGTCTCTTACTAATCTTTGAATCGTACTTAGATAATATGACCTAGCCATATGGTATAGACGTATAGTTGGCTTGATAAACTTTTCCCTTATATAATGTATTATGTTTACTGTTATTTCACTCCATATCATGCAACACCAAATTTAAAAATTAATGTACTATCCAAAAAATGGATATGCCTCTACCCAAATAATAACATGCAATCCTTCTCATTTAGTTTTCTCGTTTCCTATAACCTTCACAAAGAATTGTCAATGTGATTAGTGATTCCAGAGTCTACATACTATGGCGTAGTAGAATCAATCATTGATCACTTCTTAATGAGATGCATGTTTCAGCTTTTTATAGTTAAGAAACTTTTTTAGTTGGTTTTCTTGCATCCAATCTTCCCGCAATAAAAACACTTTCCACTGGAGTTTGCTCTCCCTTTCTTACTTTGAGTCAACTCTATTTAGAGATCTTTACCTTCTTTATCTTATCTGAGCTAAACTTAAGCCCAAAAGAAAATATGGATTGGGTCACGTTTAACATAAACTGTCTTCAAGATTTTCTTGGTTATCTGAAGTTCCTAGTTCAGTTCAGCTTAATTAAACATTTCTACATATGCTATAGCTTAATCACAAACTAATGTAAGGAATCTTCTTAGGTATCCAAGACTATATCGACCTGGGTTTTCCCATCGATTTTAGCTATAAGAATCTTCGTCTCGCTGAAAAAAAGACACCAACCATAAGGATATGATCAGCAACAAGAGTTTACTTTGCCATCTTAGTGTTCAACAATACATCTTCAAACATATTACTAAAGATTAATAATTATATTAGCTTCCACGAAGAATGAATTTATTAAAGTTTCAACATATTTTTCATATAATGACACTATGTAACATGAAGCTAAAATTCAATCTATCTACATAGTCAATATTAAGTTTATTCTCCTGAGTGGAACTCTAAGAAAGATCTAGTGTAGTGTTAATTAGGAGTGTACTTATTTCTTTTTACAGTCAGATTAAAGTGCTAGTTAATATCTATTTGTGTTAATAATATTTTCAATAAAGATGCTAATGGGCTCACAGACGACATTTTAATTACTAAAAATAATAAAATTCTCAATCATCACAAACACATTCTAATTAAAGCACACATCATAACATGAATATAAAACTCAAAATTTAACATGCAATGTACACAACGATATCCCAACTCTCATAAACATATGCACGCTTAGGCAGAAAGCACATTTAAAAGTTAGATAGGATAGTCCAATCCAATTAAGTACCAATCTGATATTAATACATAGTCATCCTATTAATCTAGTATTAATATCTAGTAATTAACTAACTTTCAACTTTAGTCACTCAAAATAAGTAATAAGAACCGCTTACGCAGGGTACTACAAAAATTAGTTAAGTGTATACCATTGTTTCACCCTCTGACTTGTGAAAAGTGGACAACTCCAACTTAGACAGATCGTTTCTAGTTATTCACTTATCAAAGTAATCATTACGAAGACCATACTTATAATATCTGATACTTTGGATACCCTCCATTCGGGAGCTTCCAAGATTGAAGACGATCTACCATATCACCTTACTATGATCTAATAATGGAGATTGTGAGTTTTGATTAAGAATCTCGCTCCCACTTGATTTTCTAAATTATGTGAATTTTTATTATCATATGTTACTAAGTGACATTAGGTAATTAGCCAACCTAATATTTATCAACGTACTCTGATTAAACAAGCATGCTCAATTTGTATTATATTTAAATAATATAATTTTATCTAAATTCTAATAATCTCACAATTTAATTAATGACAAATTAAATATCTAGCGAGATTATTAAAATTAAAAATTACATTTAAATAAAACTAATAACATGTTTCTAGGGTTAACCATTTTATACCCTAATCGATTATGCTTAATTTTATTTTCATTATACAATCACAAACGCTTATCCTTTTAGAAACCTAAAGCCACATGGTATCTAACTATGATAAGCATAAAATAAAATTATCTAAGCATGTTAGGTATAAAATATAATAAACAAAATAATAGGTATTAAAACATTACAGATTAATGTGGCTCGTCGGGAAATGATGTGATTTTGCGGTCTTGGTCAACGGGCAACCCACTCAGTTCTTTAAACCGTCTAGAGGACCTTAGACAAGGGGATCCCCTCTTTCCCTATTGGTTCATTCTCTGTACTAAGGCCCTTTCTCAACAACTAGAAGCGAAAACTAAGGTGGGTAAGGTCTTGGGAATCAAAGCTTCCAGAACGGGCCCTGCCCTTTTCTTTCTTGCTTAATGGCATCCTTTGCTTAGTTTTGGAGTCTTCACTCCATGTTGAAAGCTCTTTCAAATAGCATGAGCCTTGAAAGTCTTCAATTAGACTAGAGCGTTAGATTTTTTTGCTTTCAAAGGGGAATGAAGAAAAGAAGAGAGGAGGAAAGTGGTTCACTGGTGGAGTTTGTCTCTTGAAAATGTTTTCTTTCTTTACTCTCTTTAAGGTAAGGTATTTTTTCTATTTTTTTTATGGTATCAGAGCCAACAAGAGAATTAGGGGGGATGGCTAGCGTCAACTAAGGAACCGTACACGGACAAGGATTTAGGACTTTCAAGGGTTCCAAATCGTTCTCTAATATAAGGTAAGATAAGTTTGTTGACTCAATAACGCATTATCCTTAGACCTTCGCAAACAAAGAGTTTGGTTGAAATGTTTATAAATATCAGCCTCATATTTGACCATGAAAACATCCAAATTTGGTCTTTTTGTGAAACACATAACTGTGGATCTTTGAGTTGTCTTTCTACAGGATTTTGAATCGACGCAATCCAATATAGGATCCAGAAGTTATGATCAAAATACTGAGCCTTTCCGTGCTGCCACCTTCTATGCGGACGCAAGTTTTCATCCGTTTTTCTATTCCCTTTGTTTGCATTGTTTTGATCTCCACCCGATACAAATAATTACATCATAACAACCTTAACTTTCTCGATGAAATTTTACAAGAGTTCTATGAAAAAAATTAAATACGAATCCTGAAGGGAAAAATAATTTATTCATAGATTGTCCTTCTAATTACATAACCAACATAAAATTACACGCAAAATCCAAATGGTTATGCAAGAAAATATCGAAAACAATAAAAAGCCATCATTAATATTCCACAAAGGTATTTCTTGAATAATTCAAAACATTTGCTATGATGTTAATTGAATGAATCGCAATGAAAAATACTGGATCTTGACATATTCGAAAAATAATCTACTCAAATATGGATTAGAAAAATATATTTTGAAGTGTGAAATCAAAAATCAAAATCTCATAGTCTTCCTTACTATTCCTCGAACCGTCCACCAAAATCACGAGCGGGTCGGCGTTCGAATAGAAGCAAACTAAAAACTAAACTCATCTTTTTCTCTTCATTCATAAAAATAATTTCACATACACCCTTTCAAGTTTGGTCATTTTTTAAAAAGATCCCCTCAACTTTAACATCTTCCTAATTTACCCTTCCACTTTCATTATCGATTAAACAAACCCCCTTTGTTAGATTTTTCATCTTCTCCACATTAGGGGTGAAAATTATTTTACCGAACCAAAAATGATCAGTTCAATCAATTTTTTGTATGTATTCATTTCGGTTCGGTTGGGGAAAATGAGAGAGCCGAAGTTTCGGTGCAGTTCAAAATTTTGGTGATTTTCGAACCGAAACATTAAATTCATATTTTTTTATTTTTTATATATAATTTCAACACCAACCGGACCGAAACAAAACTTTGATTCTATATTATTTTTTCAATAATATCATTTAAAATGATTTAAAGATTATTTTTTAATTAATAATACCGAACTTAAATCATGGTTCGATTCGATTCTTTTAACATAAACGATTTGGTTCAGTTCAATTTTTTGTCAAAAATTGATCGAACTGAATTGTAAACACCCATTCTTCACGTTAAGTTGGTCACGTGACTGATATTTGGACAATTTTGCCATTCAATACAAAACGCGGGTTTTGGACGGGTGATGTGTTCTTCAAGCTTTTCCATTCCCGCAGAGGTGTTCTTCTGTTTACCAAAGAAATTAGAAACTTCTCAAACTTATGATCGCCATTACAAAAGAAACACGAGCTCAAAATTCCAACAGTGATGCCGAACTAATTGAGACAAAAAGCAAGATTACAAAATAAAAAAAAAATCCGTCAGAAGAGGCTGAAATTTTTGCATCTCAAAAACAAATTTCCTGCTAGATTCATTTTCAATTCAATTTCAAATGCTACCCTGCAACCAAACAGAGAATGATCAACATCCAACGCAATAAGAGTCAATTTTCGCCCCTAAGAATCAAGTATCCTACTAGATTTATTCTAATTCAATTTCCAATGCGAGTTCTCCTTACGGAGTAGACTCGCCGAGTCTACTCGGTCCAGCGAGTTCTCCTTACTGAGTTTCGCATATATCTGAGCTCGCAGATCTTTCCCAGATTCAATTCTCTCCATTGCAGGCTCTTCCTCGTAGATTTGGTCCCAGATATCGAATGGACCTACTCTAGAGCGGATTCGGATCTGCGTCGGGGTTGAGGACATGCTATAGAACCCGGGTAAACCACGAAATTACCCAGCAACCCGCGAGAAGAAGAAGCCCTTCTCGTCGTCTGGGTTTTTCTTGCTCGGTCTTTCTCTTGGTTCTCGCCTGCGTTCCTTCGTGGTCTGGTTTCTTGATTTGTCGTGCTCGTCGTCTGGGTTCTCTCGTCTAGGTTCCTTCGTTTTGCTCTGGGTTTCCTTCCTCGCCGGTGCTCGTCGTCTGGATTTTGGTTGTCGTGCTCTACCTCTTCCACCTCCCACCTCGGTGAGTTGACTGGTGTGCTGCGGGAGACGCCTGGTTTCCTCTGTTAATTTCTCCAAAGAAGAAGAAGCCCTCGATTTTGGCTGAGACAAAACTGGCTGAACCGGCCCGGTACTAAATAATATCGGTCTGGTTAAGTCTTGCGGTCCATGCACGGGCATCACAGATCTTGCATTCAAGATCTATGACCCTGGCTTTTGAATTCATTTTTTTATCTAAAAGATAAAATAAGTATGTGTATATTAAAGGTAGAATTATTGACGTATAAATCATATTATTTATCAATAGTATAAGACAAACTTTGTTAATATATTGTTTAAGTTATATTCTTATTATTTTTTAACACATATTATCAAAATTTCAGTTAATATATTTTTGCGAAAAATGTATTTAATTAAATAAAAAATAATAATTTAAATTTAAATGAATATTTTATTCAATGAAAAATATGAGTCAAGAAAATTTAAAAAAATATTAGTTTAATATTCCTAATATTTTTTGTTTTGTTAATGAACATGAATTATAAATTAGTTATTAATTATTTATTATATTTTTAAATTTTACGTAAATAAAATAATTATTTTACTTATTATTACAAGTATTTCTATTAAAATTTTTAAAGTAATAACATAAAATAATTATAACAAAATAACATGACTTCCATGTAATTGTAAAAATCTATATTTCATTCATTATCCACCAAGGTTCAACTCTCCCCATTTACATTTTTAAAAATTACAACACATTTAAAGGAAAGGAAACGGGCCGGTTCAGCGGTTTATTCTAGGCCTCCCGAAATTCCAACGGGTCGACCCGGGGCGGCCCATGAACCGTCTGAAAAAGTTCAAAACTGGCCCTTGAACTGGCCAGGCTGAGCATTGACGGGCCAGGCCGGGCCCGGGCTGGCCCGGTTGCCACCTATACTTTTATCTTTTTTCCTGTCTGCAAAACGCGCGTTTTATATAATGAAGGGAAAAATTATCTAAATATTGGTCACTCACTAGTCGCATGACCAACTTAACATGGAGAAGACGAAAAACCTAACAGAATGGGTCCATTCAATAGATCATGAAAGTTGAAGGGTAAATTAGGAGGAAGCCAAAGTTAAGGAAATCTCTTAAAGAAATAGTCAAAATTGAAAGGATGCCTATGAAATTAACATAAAATCAAGGATAACAAATTTTATCAATACTTCAAAACCATGAAAGAAGGAAGTTACAAAAAACATAAAACAACAACTCTTCAAGAATGGGTTATTGTGTGGTACCCATTCAAAAAGAAACAACGGTTAGGGATTTCATTCCCAACCGTTTGTTGTTTTTTTTTAATTTAGTTAGTTAAAATTAAATGAATTAAATTTAATTATTTTTTTGGTTCTTTAGAATAAGGACGGAGTTAATTTTTAGATCATTTGGTTGACCATAGAATATTCACGTTGAGCCATTTATTTATTAAATAAGTCATGTCACAAAGGAACTCAAATTCGAGGCTAGTAAGGGGTCCATAAGGATAAAAATATATTTAATTATATAATTATAAACTCTATTGATTAAACTCATAATCAAATTTATTAATTATTAATTACGATTAACTTCACTATAAAATCGTAATTGAGCTCCAAATATATTTTATATTACTCGACATAACTATCATTGTCCTATTATTCATTATGTAATGTTCATCTATTATATAGTACCGTGCATAATTAGGTTAATTATTATCGATCTAATATTTATACACAACTTGGTATCCTTAGGTTTCAAATTCATTCTACTGGTCAACTATGATAATATTCATACTTGATGGCTCAAGTAAAATTATCAAATCTCTAGTATTCCACTAGAGATACTAAACGTTTAGTTTACTATGACCTCGTAAATGAATTACCTAGGAGCTACTATGTCACTTAACTAAAAGTGTCTATGAATTCTACTATTGAGAATATATGAACTCACTATTTAATAACTTAGTCATCCAACCTACGGAATATGTTGACTCATAAAATTTTATTGTTAATAGATAAAAAAAAACTAAGTTATTAAATATGAGCTCATAAATCTCTCAAGATTGAGAACACTCATAAAATAATAGCAATGAGCGATGATTTTCATTTGATAGTACTTTACTAAAAATCAGACTCATTAGTCATTTTGATGCATTCCCAATGCACTTGTACGTTAACTATGTACTCTTCCTAGTGACCAAGATAAGTCACTCTATATAATAGAGTTAATGTACTTCAGTATTTTCTTAGTAAAGCGTTCAGCTTCATTAGACTGTGAAATTAAATATTTACAAGTCATAAATGACTCTTAGTTAAACACATTGTTCAGATTAGTTAAATTCCATAGGACTCATAAACCAAGTACTATTATGTTTGTGAAACTTTTACAAAACTGTATTTCAAATAATATTATAAGAAACTATTTATTATTAATCAAAATTAAATATTTTAATTAATATAATAGAATTTTAGTGTCTCACAATCCTAACAATTGTATCCTATTGCAAGAATCTAATTGATTCCACATCCTATAATTTTATTGTTTCTTTATCATGTAAATTTGTTGGTTACCAAATCATATTTGCAATCTTATTGAGATAGAAAATAATACTACAAAATTTGATGTTTTAATGATGTAAGCTTGTTAATAAGTTGTTCTCTATTAAGAAATCTTCGAAGTTTTCTGACGATAATACTGCAAAAGCTGTCAAAAAGGGGCTATAATACTGTAAATATATTAAACAAAATCTATTGAAAACAACAAGACTTAGAAATCACTTAAACAAAGACCAGAGCTATTTTATAAGAGTATTTGATTATGTCCTGAAATACGAAATTATTTTGTTATTTACATATTGAACAGGAAAAAATCACCTAAGACATGTGTACGAAAAAAATGCTGAAGCAGGAGATCTATCAATTCTGGAACGGGGGGCAATTGCTTCTGCAACGGGGGACACTCACTTCTGGAATGGGTGACTATCGCTTCTGGAATGGGGGGATCATCACTCCCAGAACGGGAAAGAACAATAGAATGGGAACTAATATCTCGAGAACAGGAGATCATCGTTTCTAGGAATGGGAACCAACATCTAAGAACGAGGAATTATTACCTCCTGGACATGATAGAACAACAGAACGAAAATGAGAGTTCAGACTAATAGTCAAATGGTTGTGATTGATTAGCTAGAACCATGAGGAACCACCAAGTGGCTGTGACTGATTGAGTTGCTAAGGACAAAACAGCTGAAAGAAATTAGCAAAGTAAAGAAGCCCGCGCCCAAAAGCAATCCCATCAGCTGAAATCATAGGAGATGTGATCATCCCCTTTATTGTTGTTGTTGTTATTATTATTATTATTATTATTATTATTATTATTATTATTATTATTATTATTATTATTATTATTATTATTATAGTAAGGCCTATAAGTACAATCTCATGTAGAAAGAAAAGGGAGGCGACAAAAACACCTAAGCAAACCTCAACTAAAGGCACTATCCTTCCTCTCTTCTCTCATCAATAAGTGTGTAAAATCCTTTACACCAGTGAATAACAATAATCTTCCCGTAGTTTTTCTTCTTTTTAAGGATTTTTCACGTAAATGATAGTGTCTTTATTCTCTCATTCTCTCTTTAAATCATGATCTTTATCATTTGTTCCTAGAGAGTTTTCTATACAAAAAAAAACCATTTACATTTGGTGCTCTCATTGATAGTGAGAGAAAAACTCGAGAAATCCCTCCCAAAATGTCAAAAACCACATCAAACGCCCACGTCAACAATGAAAGTGGGAACAAAAACAGTAATAGGTTGGAAGTAGAGATGGTAATGACAACAAGTACAAAACTGGAAATGGAACAGAAAATGGTAAACTCGTTCCTTGCATATTTGAGTGGCTTGTTTTTTTTACATCATTATCAACTTCTAAAAAAATAGAGGAAGGAGATCAGAAAAGAAATCCATTCGAAGGAAGGATGAGCTAAAAATTAAAACTGATAAGAAAAGAAGAGCACAGAAAGTTTAGAAGAGCTTAGAAAACTCATATCATAAAATCTCATAAAGCTCATACTAGAAGAGCTCATAAAGCTTAGATCAGAAAAGCTAAAAAAGCTCTGAAAGTTCAGAAAAACTCGTAAAGTTCAGACCAAAAAAGCTCATAAAGCTCAGATCAGAAGAACTCATAAAACTCAGGAGCAGAAGAGCTCATAAAGCTCAAATCAGAAGAGCTCAGAAAGCTCAAATCAGAAGAGCTCAGAAAGCTCAAATCAGAAGAGCTCAGAAAGCTCATAAAATAAGAAAATGCTTTAGAAAAGTTGAAGTCAGAGCTTCATAAAATTTGAAGTTAGAGCTTTAGAACGAAAAAGTTAAAGTTCAAATCAGAAAAGCTTCAGCTCTTCAGAAAAGAAAAAGTTAGAGTGTTAGAATTTCATGACAGAAATCTGAAAGGATTTCAGAAAAGAAATTCGTTAGAAAAGAAAAAAGAGTTAGGGAGGAATTTCAGAGCAAAAACTTTAGAGTAAAAAGCTAAGCAAAGAAAACCGCATCCAAACCTCTTGGGAAGGGAAAGTCAAAAAAGCTGACACTCAAACGTTTCAGAATAGGAAAATCAAGGAGACTGTGGTCAAATATTTTAAAATAAAGGTTCATGCTGACAGTCAAGTGGTTGTGATTGATTGGACAGAACCACGAGAAACCATCAAAGGGCTATGACTAATTGAATCGCTAGAGACAAAATAGCTGAAAGGAATAAGCAAAGTAAATGAGCCCACGCCTGAAAGTAATCTCATCAGCCGAAAGTATAGAATATGTGATCATCCTATTTATTATTATTATTATTATTATTGTAAGATCTATAAGTACAGGCTGGTGTAAAAAGAAAAGAGATGCGAGAAAGAGACCTAAACAAACATCAACTAAAAGCACTGCCCTTCCTCTCTTCTCTCCTCAACAAGTGTGTAAAATCCTTTACAGCAGTGAATAACAATAATATTCCCGTGATTTTTCTTTTCTTTAAGAGTTTTTCACGTAAATGATGATGTATTTATTCTCTTATTCTCTCTTTAAATTATGATATTTATCATTTGTTCATAGAGGATTTTTCGTAAAAAAAAACCCTTTACACATATATATTTATATATAATTATTTTAATAGAACCAATTGTCTAGTTTATTTGATAAATACTGAATTAAAATAAGAAACAATGGTTTTCATTTTTCTATATTTTGCAAAGTCTATTTTTTTTTATAAAAATTCTAGTCACGAATAATACGACCAATATATCTATTTTGTAGTTTCTCATTTACAGTTGAATTAGAAATCCATGAAAATTTAGAATCTAACAATATAATGGGTTCTACACAATTTTTTGAATCCTTTTTAATAAATGTTTGATTTAGATTACGAATCCAAATTTGTAATGTCCAAAACCTAAACTAAAATATCTTATTCACAAACACTTTAGAAAACTTTAACTTTTCTATTAAAAATAGGATTCTCATTCTATATAATATCACAGTAAAATATTTTCATGAAAAATCTTCCCAAACTCTATCATAAAAGAATTGAGAATACCAAATTTTCATTTTCTTTCAACTGAATAAGAAAATGATAAAAGAAATATAGTATTGTCATAAATAGAACAATGTTAAAAAATCATAAGAAATGAACACAAGTATGAAAAGTGTAAAAATAATCACTTGAACGTTTCCCAAAAAAATGCTAAAGTCACACGTTCAAATTTGTTTCACACCTACTTGTAACTGCTATAGATTTGTATATATAAATTTTATTCCACGCTCATGTGTAACTGCTAGAGATTTATATGGTATATATAATATATATACTTATATGATAAACACAATATATTTTATATATATTTTACAAATTTCATACACATTATACTTAAAATTTGTTGGAGTACGTGTGGAACAATATTTTGGCGCCAATTTTTTTTAAGACTTGGGATGACTGTATTTTACTTTTCTTTTATCTTTAAATAATTTTTATTTTTTTTCTTAATTTGATATATTCTTGATGTTTTCTTAAAACAAATAAATAAATATTTAGGAATGAAAGTACAGTTTTACAAGGACAAATCCGAGATTCAACTTCTGTCCGTACAAATCCAAAAGCATCTCTCTAAAATCCCGATGTCGATCTGCCCCACGAATCTTGGGCTGTGTTACTCTGTATACAGCTTTGCCACTTCAAAACAAATAGCCCTCAACCTCAGAAAATATAACGAAAACACCCTTGAGATGCCTCCGGACTCCCGACGACGGAAACAACTCCTATTCATACGTTGAATGTGCAACACTATGTTAAAATATTCACGTAATGTTCAACACTATGTTAAAATATTCACGTGTTTTTATCAAAAACTTAAAAATTAATTTTTAATGATTATTTTACAAAATATGAGAGGTCTTGTTATGAGATCCAGACCTCACTTATTATTTAACTGTGCCTATCAACTTAGCGTAAAATTTAAAATTTTATAATGATAGAATAGGACACCAAGGTACAATATAGTTTACCAAAATAGACATAGTTAAATTTGCAACCACACATTGGCACTTTATGATAGAATAGGACACCAAGGGAGAAAATGTAGTTGACTAAGGAACAAACTTGTTAGCTGAGCTGTGAAAAAATCTACAAATTTTAGATTTATCAAACACGTAACTTTTTTATTTTAATTACCAATTCTTATTATTGTAAATTACATTACTAAAGAGAATTTTCTCAACCTTAAAAAAGAGTAAAGCAATCGAGTAATATATGATTTATCAATAAGGCCTCTAGAAATATTTTTAAGTTAAAAATATATTTTAAGTTATTATCGTCATATGTTATTTTAAATAAATAAGTTTTAAAATTATATTTGTAGCTTGTGCATAGCACGGGTGGATAGCTAGTACTATATTAAAATGAGCTTAAATGAGAAAAACTTTTGATTCTCCTTTTTGTCATTTAAAATTTCTTAAATTATGGTACAATTCAAGTATTTCATATTTTCTCATTTTAATTCCTAAATGAAAGTTTATTTTTCTTTAATAATTTATTTATTAATGGTTAGTAGAATTAAATATTTTTTAAGTGTTATGTAATTAGATACATGAATAACTATACATATGAACAATCTTGTATACAACAAATATTGAAATTATAATAATTTGTTCGTAAAAATTTATAGGTTAACATTTTTGTAATATTTATGTTATCAGGAATATGAAAAATCATTTAAATAGATTTATAGAAATGCATTAACTTATATTTTGATAAAAGAAACTATACCTTAATATGATAATTATTTATTAAAAATATGACAATTGATTAAATAAAATCATTTCTAATGCTATTCAAAGATCAGTGCTATATTGTATAATGTCAACATTATAAATAAGTTAATGTATTTATTATTACTACTATATATTTTTAGTTTAGATTTTTTATAAATCTTCAAATAATGTATATATATCAACATTAATATTAATTTTAAATCTTACGTATATTTAAACTGATTTAATACGTATAAAGCACGTATATTTTAACTAGTGATCGTAAAATGCCAACTTAATACACAAGTCAGGATACGTCAATTTAGTTGGAGCTTGTTAGAGCCTGATTAGATGGGTTTATTGCAACTGATTCTTTCAATGGTGCACAGCTTTGAGCATTATCAGGCCACACAAATATGCAGTTGTAGCTTAAAGTCAAAACTGCTCAGCATTCTGTATAATGAATTTTCATCATCATCTGGCATATAATATGTGAAAAGAGTCGTTAAGAAACGTTTTAGGTTATGTTTGGATCATGAAACATGTGAGAGAGAAAGTTAGGAGGAATTAGAGGATAAATGAAGTTATAAAATAGTAAAATTCATTCTTTATTTCATTTCTTTGTCAATCATATCGAACTTCACATGCCTAGTAAATGGATTCTCTCCTCTTACAATTTTGAAGTTGTAATTCTGTCCTGAATAAATTAATGTTAATAATATATAAAAATGACAAAACTATAAAAATAAACAAAGAAAAGAGCTCAAAATTGTATATTTTAAAAGTGACATCTACCTAACTACTATATAAGTAACACTCTTCTATTTGATATTATATCCATATTAAAACCAAAATGCCTAAGAAGGGATTGACTTATATTACGTTATATTTAGCAAACTCGTTTAAACTTGTCAGATAACAACTGGCTCTTTAGTGTAGCTCTCAATTTGGGCCACGTATTATTTGAAACTATTTTTATACTACACACTTTATTAATTTTATACTACAACAATTGTTCAAGTTTAATTACACATCATCTGATATGAGATGACACAAGGAGAAATGTGCAAACGTTGAAGGTGTTTTGACACATCCTGCCGACATAGAAGGATGGAAGGAATTTAATAAGCAGTATAGTTAGTTTACATAAAATGCTAGAAATGTGATACTAGGATTTGCCACATGCTTTTAATCTTTTTGGAAATATGAGCAACTCATATAGTATGTAGCCTGTCATATTAGTACCTTATAACCTTCCCTAGAGGTGATAAGTTTGGTCGGTTCGGCCCGCAAAATCGGTTGAATCGACTCGTTAAAGCCCGACCCGCGTATGAATAGTACCAGGACGGTTAAGACCTGTGAGTTGGACGGGCCCAACCTGTGGTCAAGTTCTTTTTATCTTAAAAAATCATTGATTTTGTATATATTGAAGAATGAACCATTGACCTCTTCTTTATTGATGTGACACATTACCGCTAGACCATGATTATTTTTATGTAAATATTGTTTGTGTTATATTTTTATTATTTTTCAATATATTTTGTCAAATACTTTATCAAATATATTTTTGAGATGAATATATTTAATTAAATAAATGTAGATACCATATTTTGTCCTGTCCAATACTTTTTTTTGCTCATATACTAGTCTAAGACTATGTGTATGATTTAAAAAATAGCCCAATACCTAAAAATAAGATGATTAGTCCAAGGACTAAAAATAAAAAAAGGAACAAAAAGACTAAAATTAAAAAATGAAGCCCTAAGTTTGCCTATAAATAGAGGAGAGGTTTTCACTTGAAATGAGAGATTTGGAGAGTGAGAAAGGGAAGGGATTTTAAAGAGAGAAAGAGAGGTATTGAGAAAATAGTGAAAAAGAGAAAGAATGAGAGTTTTCATTTTTATTCATTTTCCATCTTCTCTTTTTCATTTTATTAAGGTAGTTCAAATCTCTTGTATTTTAGCTTACAATATATCTTGTTCATTCTTATTAATCATATTTCTTCTTCATACTCATGTATTTGATATTTCTTTGTTTCTTTTTCCACATATAAGTTTTTTTGCTCATTTTTTTAGAGGTGTAAAATTAACTCAGTGTGAATCAACCCTTTAATGGGTTGAAAGTGTACATTTAATGAAAAGATCTTCTATGATAATTTCTCATACATAAAAGTGCATAAAATAGAGAGTAAAACCTCTATACAAGATTATATAAATATTTAAGTTTTGATTTTTTTTATGCTCTTACAAGTCTTCTATTCTTTTCTTTTTAATTTTTTACCATCATTTTTGTGACACTTGTTTGAACTAGTTACCATCCATGATCATTCATAGCAATGAAAGAAGAAAGAAAAAATGATAATTAGTCAGCTAAGTGGTCTAAAATAAAAAAAATAGTATATTTATATCCCAAACAAAAATTATTTTATTTTGAAAGTTTTATTGATTTTTTTTAGTGACATTAGTTTAAACTAGTTACCATCCATGATCATTCCTAGTAAGGAAGGAAGAAAGAAAAAATGACAATTAGTGAACTAGGTAGTCTAAAATAAAAAAATGATATATTTATATCCCAAACAAAATTATTTATTTATTTATAGTGACACTTGTTTAAATTAGTTATCATCCATAATCATTCTTTTTCTATTTTATTAGTATTGAGTGAAGAAATGAAAATTGGTAATTAATAGACTATGTAGTAAAAAAAAATAGCATGCTCATGCCAATTATATATGAAATTAAGCATTTTTTTCATAGATTAATTTATTTTACACATAAAAAATTTATTATTAATTTATTTACTAAATAATTATATATATATATATATATATATAAAAGAAAAAAAACAGAGAGTGACATCACCTTCTGCAAACAAAAAAACATTTTTTTTTATTTTTTTCTATATTTTACTTTTTTTTGTTTTTTGTTGTTTGCATTTTATTTTTATTTTTTTTGTTTTTTGTGTTTGTTTATTTATTTATTTAGCAGATATTATTAATTTATTTTAATTTATTTTCATATATCTTTTTAATTATTTCACGTATTTTTTCATTATTTTCACTCTACATATTTTTTTTAAAATTTATCATACATATTTATCATCTCTAACATTCATTTCCATTATTCTTTCTTTTTCTTTATAGTTGTTATCTCTTCTTATTTATTTATGTATTATTGTCATATGTCACGGTTGTATGTGATTATTATTTTATTCTTTTATCATCAGAATTGACGCTCGAAAATTAAAATATAATAATTTGATTTAAATTTTGTCAATTTTTTTATTTAGTTTTCACTAAAAAAATCCGATGACGGATTTTAGAATTTTTAGGATACCAAATTCCTCGAACTACCGAGGTGATGAGTTATTTTTAGGATACGGAGAGTAACTCCAACGCTTTGATTTGAAAAAAAAAATAAAATAAAAATAATTTTTTAATGGTCTTTGTACCACCCATTGAAAGTCATTTATTTGCTCGCTTTTATGATGCAAAATGTACCAAATTGGACATTCAAAATTAAATTCCTATAACATTATTTTAAAAAAATAATTTGGATAGTATTTGATTAAATTTGGTAACCATTTTTTATAATGAGCGTTTTGGGGTGCTAATACCTTCCCACACGCAAATGACTCTCAAACCAACTTTAAATTTTCACAGAGCAAAATATTTGATTTTAAAATTGGGTGACCAATCACGTCTTAAAGTGATTGGTGGTGACTCTGAATTTCTTTTTTCAAAAATGATTTTTCAATCACCGCTCCGCGTCACATGCACGTTGCGACAGCTTGGCGACTCCACTAGAAAGAAACAATTGGTCTAATCATTTTTATATCAATAGAAAGTCACGCCAAAATTTCATCATATGTTATCATTTTGTGTGGTTCTTTGTTTGTTTATTTGATTCATTATTTTTTTTAATTCGTGTCTGTTGTTGTAAATAAGTCCTTTTTGTGAAGTATATTTATTTAGATAATTTATAATTTCACACATATACGCTAGCCCTGTACCCGGGCTTTCCCTTTAGGATTAGTGAGAGTGAGTAGTGGAATTCCTTCGTGGAACTGCGGTTCCCGTGCAGGTTCATGAAAGTTCTCACTCAGATCGACCCTTTTGGGATACCGTTTGGGGGCCCATGTTACCATGTTCGGATAATAGTGAGAATAACCTAAGAGTCTATTAAGAGATTTGAGAACCCAACCACACATACATTTTGTTTTTAAATCCTATCTCATGACCAATATTTGATAAAAATAAAGATTCTTCTTAATTATGATATTTGATTAATTTTGTTCATGTATATATGCCCTACTCTCTCTTTAAGCATTTCTTTTCTTTCCCATTGTTTCACTTCTGACTTCATCTTTCCTTTTTGCATACATGCATCATGTTGCATAATAGGGATTGTAGAGAAGTATTCAATTCATTAATATTTTAGAGACCATGACTTCTACTCCGAGTGTGATAGAAGATCAAGTTACAGTAGCCCAATGGTCAGAGGAAACGCAGAAATGAAAAGGAGATTGTCTGAAAAAGGAGGATGTCATTCATCTACCATTAATCACTAAGATAGAGTTCTCACACACTGACTTGGAGAGGTTGAAGAAGATATAGGAGGATTTTTCACCGGAGCAGAAAAATTTGTTTGTCGGTAAATATGGTCATATCGTTTATCTTATGTATATTACAATCAACGCTCCCGTTTTTAAGGCTTTAATGCATTTCTGGGACCCTCTGTACATATGTTTAACCTTTTGAACAATTGATCTTACTCCTACAATTGAAGAATATCAAGCCCTACTGAACCCTGCTGCAAAGCATGGATAAAGTTTATAATTACGACAAAAGGCTCACATTGAATAGAGTTGTATCCAAGCTCTTGGATACTGTCCATGCATCTGAGATTGAGAAAAGGTTGAAAGTTAAAGGGGGAATGAGTGTGTGACGCTGGATTACCTCTTAGATTTTGCCCAAAATGTCTGAGAGGAAGATAATGGTACGTCTCTTTATGCTCTGTGTATATATGGCATCGTGTTGTTTCTAAAAATTCAAGGTTATGTGGATGATAAAGTGATAAAAATGTTCCTGCAAGTTGAACATGGTGTTAACCCTGTTATCTCAATTCTAGCTGAGACTTTTCATTCCTTAAATCACATACGAGCGCTTGGAAAAGGGAAGTTCATTGGTTATCCATCTCTTTTGTGTATTTGGATTCTTAGCCATCTAAGATGTCCACCATATTTGAAATGTCTTCAAGTTAAGTTTTCAAGTTCATGGATGAAGACGAGAATCCCCATTGCAGAATTTGGAGTGGCCAAATGGAATCCGAAGTTTCCCACAAAAGGGATTTGGCTCTCACACCTATCAAAGTTAAAAGATGAGGATGTTATCAAAGTTGAAAGATGAGGATGTCCTTAATTAAGTTTTTAAGTCCATGGATGAAGACGAGAATCCCCATTGTAGAATTCGGAGTGGCTAAATGGAATCTAAAATTTCCCACAAAAGGGGTGTGTCTCTCACACCTATCAAAGTTGAAAGATGAGGATGTTATCTGGAAAGCTCAATGGATGCCGTCGACATCGATGATTTAGAAATATGGTGACTATCAATGGGTCCAACTCCTAGGATCATGGGGTTGTACTAGTTATGCTCCGTTAATGGTGCTCCGTCAACTATACATGAGACAGTTTGTCCCAGCCACGCACGCATTAAAGGATATTGAGATCAATTATGATTCTCAAGACATTGAACAAAAATTACAGCAGCTAATCGGAGCTTGGAAACTAACGAGAAGAGTGTGAAATGAGAAGAATCACATGAATTACACAAAGGAGTATGAAACATGGCTTAAGAGCAGAGGTAAAGTAACTACTGCCTTACCATTTGAGGATTTATAATCACACAAGTTACCATAAGCTTATAAGGAGATTGTTAAAAATGAGGAGTGGGATGAGTTATATAAGGAACGTCAAAAGAATTTAACTCTCTTGGAAGAAAACAGACGTCTAACAGTCAAGACGAATTTGTCTGGCAAGCACAGGATCGAAGCGGAAAAACAACTCAGAGATTTGATAAACAAGGTTGAGGATCAAGAATATCTGAAGCGGAAAAACTTAGAGTTGGGAACTGAAACTCGTAAATTGAACAACAAAATTAGAAGGATGGCAGAGGACAACGAGAATTTATGAGTGGTAATCTATGAACAAGAGGATTGAATCATGAAGCTAGAAAGGAAAAATAACTTGTACAAGAGGTTCCAGAAGAGTTTAAGGGGGTTGTCGATAAGAAGAATGCGTACATCGTTGAGTTAGAAAAACAATATGACTCATTACAACGAATTGTTCATAATTTACAAGTCGATTTAGAGAATCAAAAAGTTAGGAAGACTGAGTCACCAAATGATAGTGAAGAACTATTGAAAGTCATTGCAAGCCTTGAGCACCAAGTTAAAGTGTATCAAAACATAGCAGAGAAATTTGCAAGAAATAATGAGGCTAATGTCAACGCACTGAGATATGATTACCAATTACTGGAACAAGAGCACGACTTGATTCGACAACGATCAGGGCAGGCTATAGAATGGCTTAAAGGCATGACTGTGAGAGCGAGCAATTTGGGGAACAAGCATCATTTTAAAAAAAAAAGTGTTTTGTCCATCCATCCTAATGGGGAGAACTTGTCTAAGTTCTTGGAAGAAATCAACAGATATTTAGGTCATTTTGGTCAATTTCTATAAACTCATATTGCAGAGTAGTGTAGTTGACTTCTACATACTCAAATATAATGAATGGCTCTACTAATTGAATGAAATTGAGTACATTTGGACTTTCACTTTGTGCAATATCATTTCTCATGCATAAATTTACTTTCATTATTATTATTGTTATTATTTATTCTTCTTCATAAGAAAAATCTACCATCTCATTGTTTTATTTTTATTTATTCAAGAAAACTTTTCAAAGATAGCCTGTCAACTCTGACATCCTTATCGAACGCAAGCTCAAGTTAGGGTCATGGACGAGCAAGAAAGAAAGCAATTGCAAGAGGAAATGAAAGAAGAAATTAGGGAGTTGAAAGAGCAAATGGCAAGAGTCCTGGAACTCCTCGCAGCGAGTAAGGGAAAAGCATGTCTTGAAAATCAGCAAGAGGCTCAATCATCACAAGATCAACTGTCAAACAATACTCCACCTTACCCTTCTAGGTTCACTCCAACCTATCAACGTCACAGACCGACCACTTTCAGCATGCTTCACCACCAGTAAATATCCAGCATTATCCATTTCCAAGGGTCTAGGAAATGATGCAGACAGAGAAAAGTGGGTACAACCAATCCACAAGGGCACTTGGCCACAACCAAGCTTTCACTCCACAAGGCGAACTCACTAATGAGCCAATCATCATACCCGATGTTGATGACCTAAAAGGGCAGAGGCGTGTTACTAAACCAAGTGAAGACCCACTATTGAAAGATAAGCTAGACTTTTTAGAGAAAAGATTGTGTGCCATTAAAGGGTCTAATGTATATGGTACCATTGATGTCACTCAATTATGTTTGGTCCTAGATGTTACCATCCCACACAAATTCAAACTACCTGAGTTTGAAAAATATGATGGTAGTACATGCCTGAGAAGTCACCTTATTATGTACTACAGAAAGATGGATGTTTGTGTAAATGATGATAAGCTACTGATTCAGTTCTTTCAAAATAGCTTGAAAGGTGCAACATCTCAGTAGTATATCCAATTGGATAACCAACATATTTGGAGGTGGAAAGATTTAGCTGGTGCTTTCTTAAGACAATACAAGTAAAATATAGACATGGTTCCTGATCGTCTGGATCTATAAACGATGGAGAGAAAGCCTACTGAACACTTTAAAGAATATGCGCAAAGGTGGAGGGAATTAACTGCTCAGGTACACCCCCATTGTCAGAAAAGGAGATGGCTGCAGTGTTTATCAACACCTTGAGATCTCCATTCTATGATAGGATGATTGGAAACACTTCAAACAACTTCCTTGACATTATAGTGATTGATGAAAGGATTGAATATAGGGTAAAGAATGGAAGAATTTTGAAAGTCGTATCTGATACATCATCCGTAAAAAAGGAGCCATCGTTGAAGCGAAAAGAATGGGATGTACAGACGATCAATTTTGGGTACCCATCACAAGTTGCAAACCCAAGGCCGAGATTTTCAAAGTATAGTCAAGGGACCAAATCTCTGACATCATATGTGGCAAATACCTCACGAATTATGTATAATTATCACTCTCAACAATCATCATTTCAAAACAACCCGAGACCCGATTTCAGACCACTGACTCACCAGTAAAATGTTGGTCAGGCTGATCAGCCTCTGAAGGGAAATAGAAATAATCAACATTTTGTTCAATATGATCCAATCTCTATGTCATATACAAAACTCTTACCTCAATTGATACGGAATAATCAATCAGTGTCAATTCCTTATGAACCTCTACAGCCACCATACCCAAGGTGGTATGATCCGACTACTCGCTGTGATTATCATGCTAGGACAGTGGGACATTCGACTGAGAATTGCATGACATTAAAAGGTAGAGTGCATGCATTGATCAAGGCTCGATGGCTGAATTTCAAAAAGGCTAATGGGAACCCAGATATCAATTTCAATCCTCTACCAGATCCTGAGAATCCTACCGTAAATGCAATTGAGGAATATTTTTCATATGGAAAGAAGGACGTGAAAGATGTGAGCACGTTAATAGAAATACTTTTCCATCTTCTTTCTAAAGCAGGGTGCATCTACCCAACACGCTCAGAGGATGAAGGCGTTTCGAGGAAGCATACGCATGACTTTGATTGTTTGTTTCTTAAGAATGTGATGGGGCATACAATTGAGGAATGTGCTGATTTTAAAATGGAAGTGCAAAAGTTATTGGATGCAAAGATTCTTATAATAAGTCATAAAGGAGAAGGATAATACCAGGAAGATGACTCTTTAGTCCTCATGATAATAAAAGAATCATTTGAAGTTAGTGTTGAAGTGTCGTCCTATATCCCAAAATCTTTCACAATACATTATGAGGAAAAGTCAACTCACACCACTAGTTATACTCTGATGCCTATCACCAACCAAATACCGGGTGCATTTGTTTATAAGGATTCAATAGCAGTATCATGGACGTAGAGATATGAGGTCATTACAAGTGGTAACCACAAAACTCAAGCGCTAAATCTGTCTGACCTCAATCTCCCCATAACTAATATTTCAGGAGTAGGTGGGATGAGGAGGAGTGGCAGATTCTAGACGCCAGAAGTTTTGAAAATGGATAAAAGCGATGAGTTTGAAAGGCAAATGAAAGGGAAAGCCAAAGAAGGCGACAATGGTCATGAATTCTAAGGAAAAATGCATGGTGGCCAAGTGATAGGCCTGGATATAATAAGAGGTACGGAGAAAGAAATAGCAGTGTTTGAAGAAGAAGTATGTGAATTTTTTAAGCTCATCAAGCAAAGCGAGTATAAGGTGATAGAATAACTTAATCTCTTATCTGCTCGCATATCTTTACTGTCACTCTTTCTGAATTCTGAACCACATCGCCAAGCATTATTGAAGTTTTTGAATCAAGCATATCTCTGTCATGACATTACGGTGGAGAAGTTGAGTGGAATTGTGGAAAATATTACCGCACCAAATTTTATCACTTTCACAGATGATGAAATCTCTGCCGATGATACTGGACACACCAGAGCTCTACATATATCCGTGAAATGTAGGGATTATATTGTTGCAAAAGTATTGATTGATAAGGGTTCGTCTCTAAATGTAATGTCAAAATCCACACTAGCAAAGCTCCCTGTGGACGCAACACATATGCGACCGAGCATGATGATAGTAAAAGCATTCGATGGTACCCGAAGAGAAGTAGTCGGAGACATAGAGATACAAATTCGAATCGAGCCATGCCTATTCAATATTGCTTTCAAAGTGATGGACATAAATCCAGCATACAATTTTCTTTTAGGTCGACCATGGATTCACTCTACCAGGGCAGTACCGTCTTCATTACATTAGAAGCTGAAATTCATAGTGGATCATAAACTCATTTGTATATATAGGGAAGAAGATTTATTGGTATCCAAGCCGGCTACCATGTCGTATGTTGAGGCGGCAGAAGAAGCATTGGAGTGATCATTTCGATCATTTGAGATTGCGAACACCACATTTATTGCTAGTGGGAAACTCGCTCCAACATCAAGCCTATCAAAAGCATCTCAGATGGTGGCAAAGTTGATGATAAAATGGGGATACAAGCCAGGCAAAGGACTCGGGGGTAAGCATCAAGGCAAAAATAAGTTAATCGAGTGGAACAAGAATGAATAAAGGTTTAAGCTTGATATAGACCGACCAAGGCTGATCGAAGAAGATTGGAAGCTCAAAAGAAAGAAAAGAGGATTGCTAGGCTCGAAAATAGGGAATTCGATATGGAAATGATGATCATACCCCATATTTCTGAATCCTTTAAAAGTGGGGGAATTTCATTCAAAGAACCGGTTATAATAGAGCAGTACGGCCTTAAAGATGATATCGCCCAGCTTTCAATATCCACAATCTTGGGAAAATCATTAAGTGCAAGTATAGAGGACTTGGTTTCTCGATACGATTCAGATCATGAGCTTAACAATTGGGACGTCACCGTACTACTAGTATTTCTTGGGGATTTTCAAGAGTAACGTGTTCATGCTAAAATTCTAATGAGTCTACCCAATGCCTTAGGAATTTCGTTGTTATGGGCCTATGTTCTCGTCTATTTCCTGTCATCTCTTTGAATGAAAATCTAAAAACTTGTTATGTCTCCTTTTGCTAATGATAAATACAATCCAGTTCTTTTTGTTCTTCCTTTTATGTCTACTTTTTCCTTTTTTTTGAAATGTTGTTCATACTCATACATTGTTTATTTTCTTTTCTCGCCTTCCTTTCATCCAATAATCTGATTCAGGTTCGAGAACGGTGATTTTGAAAATAAGAGCATAAGAAATAACTTTGACAATCACATTCTTAGCGTAGAGTCAGATGAATGTGATGAGGATAATTTAGAACCATCTATGGAAATGTTAAGAATTGTAAAAGATGATGAAAAAATAATTCAACCATATCAAGAGTTAACGGAGGTGATAAATTTAGGATTGGAGAGAGACGAAAGAAATCCAAATCGGCACTTCTATGACAAGCCAAAGCCGCTGAGAATTAATTGACTTACTCAAAGAGTATATTGACGTCTTTGCATGGTCTTGCCAAGATATGCCAGGTCTAGACATTGATATCGTGGTTCATCATTTCCCACTTATGCCCGAAAGTAAACCAGTGCGACAAAAGTTACGGAAAATAAAACCAGACATGCTGGTACAGATCAAAGAAGAAGTTAAAAAGCAAGTAGATGCGGGTTTTTTAGAAGTAGCAAAATACCCTGAATGGGTTGCTAACATAGTCTCAGTGCTGAAGAAAAATGGAAAAGTAAGGATGTGCGTCAATTATAGAGACTTAAATTGGGCAAGCCCCAAGGATAATTTTTCATTACCCCATATCGATGTCTTAGTAGATAACACTGCAGGACATTCAACCTTCTCTTTCATGGGTGGTTTTTTAGGGTATAACCAAATTATAATGACTCATGAATACCATGAAAAGATAACTTTTATAACTTTGTGGGGTACATTTTGTTATAAGGTTATGCCATTTGGTCTAAAGAATGTAGGGGCGACTTACAGCGGGCAATGGTAACACTATTTCATGATATGATGCATAAAGAAATCGAAGTTTACGTTGATGATATGATTGCCAAATCTCATCAAGGGGAAGATCATATGGTCACTATGCAAAAAATATTTAAACAGTTGAGAAATTTCCAGTTAAAGCTTAACCCGACAAAGTGTGCATTCACAGCATCTTCAGGGAAACTACTTGATTTTGTCATGAGCAAGGAAGGAATAGAAGTTGACCCTGACAAGGTTCGAGCCATCATTGATATGCCACCACCTCAAACTCAAAAGGAAGTTAGAGGTTCCTTGGGGAGATTAAATTATATAGCCCGGTTCATCTCACAGCTAACTACAACTTGTGAACCTATCTTTAAACTTCTCCGCAAAAGTGATACAGAAGGATGGAATGATGATTGTCAAATTTCTTTTGAGAAGATCAAGCAATACTTACAAAATCTGCCTATACTTGTTCCTCCAACTCCAGGGCGTCCACTCATTTTGTATCTTACAGTAACAGGAAAATCCATGGGTTGCGTACTTAGTCAACATGATGCCACTGGAAAGAAAGAACAAGCAATATACTATTTAAGCAAAAAGGTTCACAAACTATGAGGCTAATTATTCGATGTTGGAAAAAATGTGTTGTTCATTAGCATGGGTTGCTCATCGACTTAGACATTACATGTTATACCACACCACTTGGTTAATTTCAAAGATGGATCCAATCAAGTATATCTTTGAAAATCCATAACTTTCTGGGCGAATTGTTATATGTCAAATGCTGCTCACGGAATATGATATTGTCTATGTCATGAGAAAGTCAATAAAATGAAGCGTACTTGCTGATTATCTGACAGATCAACCAGTACAAGATTATGAGCTATGAAGTTTGATTTTCCTGATGAGAACATATCATTCATATTAAAAAATGAAGGAGAATCTATGGATCCAGAATTTTAGACAATGTTATTTGATGGCGCATCTAATGATGTAGGACATGGATTTTGGGCAATCCTCATATCTCATGAGGGAAAGTTTTTCCTATTCACCGTAAAACTATGCTTTGATTGCACAAACAATGTAGCAGAATATGAGGCATGTTCCATGAGAATTCAAGCAGCTTATGATATGAAGATAATGAAGCTTCGAGTGTACGAAGATTCGTTATTGGTGATACGACAACTAAATGGGGAATGGGAAGCTATAGACTTCAAGCTGGTACCTTACAACAAATATGTAACTAAGTTAAGCCGAACTTTTTAAGTGATCTCATTTTACCATATACCAAGAGAGAACAATCAAATTGCAGATGCACTGACAACTCTAGCATCTATGTTCGTCGCAGACTTTAAGGAAGAAGTGAAACCCATAAAAATTGAGAAGCGAGATTTTCCTGCTCACTGTATAAGTATTGAAGAAGAGCCAGACATAAGATCATAGTATTACGACATCAAACAGTATATAAAGAACGGGGAATATCCATCCAAAGCTTCTGAGAATGATAAACGCATTATTAGAAGATTGTTCATGGGTTTCTTCTTGAATGTGAAATACTCTACAAAAGAAACCATGATATAGTGCTCTTAAAATGTGTTGATGCAAGGGAAGTGAATCGAATCATAGAGGAAGTTCACGAAGGAATTTGTGGTGTTAATGCTAATGGACATATGATGGCCAAACAAATCTTGAGAGCATGATATTATTGGTTAACTCTAGAATCTGACTGCATCAAGTACGCCAAGAAATGTCATAAATGTCAAATTTATACAGATAAATTCACGTACCCACATCCCCTTTACATGTCATGGCCGCGCCTTGGCCGTTCTCTATGTGGGGCATAGACGTCATTGATCCCATCACAACAAAGCCTCTAACGGGCGTCGTTTCATTTTGGTCTCTATAGATTATTTTACCAAATGGGTGGAGGCAAGTTCTTATTCGAGTGTAACCAGAAGTGCGGTTGTTAAGTTCATTAAAAAGGAAATAATTTATCGATATGGTCTACCTGGAAGGATCATCACAGATAATGGGATAAATTTAAATAACAAGATGATGAAAGAATTATGTGAGCAATTCAAAATTAAGCATCATAATTCATCTCCTTATCGTCCAAAAATGAACGGAGCAGTGGAAGAAGCCAATAAGAACATGAAAAGGATCATAGAGAAGATGATAGAGGTTTATAAGGATTGGCATAAGATGCTCCTGTTTACACTACATGGGTACTGCACATCAGAACTGGGGCAACGACATTCTCTTTGGTATATGGCCTGGAAGCGGTCCTTCCAATTGAAATGGAAATTCCCTCCCTCAGAGTCTTAATGGAGGCGAAATTAGAAGAAGCAGGGTGGGTACAAACATGATATGAGCAATTGAATTTCATCGAGAAAAAGAGATTGACTGCATTATGTAGAGGGCAATTATATCCAAGAAAAAATGATACACGCATATGACAAAAAATTGCATCCCCGATGTTTCTGAGAATGAGAATTGGTGTTGAAAAAGATACTCTCATATCAAAAGGATCACCGGGGGAAGTTGACCCCAAATTACGAAGGCCCTTTCATTGTCAAGAAGGCATTATCTAGAGGAGCTCTCATGCTAACAATCATGGATGAAGATGATTTACCGCATACAGTTAATTCTGATACAATCAAGAAGTACTTCGTTTGACCGCTCTAAGTATGATAAAAATGAAGTTAGGCAAAAAAATGTTTAAAAAAAAAAGAGTTGTCTCAAATACTGGAGAAATTCTTATTCCATATTTTTTTCTTTTCCAAATCATTGTTTGTAAACATTATTCATCATCAATAAAGAGCCTTTTTTCTTTCTCAGTTGACAAATACATATACTTCATCTTCTCATTATTTCTTATTCCTCTCAATTCTAAGATATAATTAGTTACTCTTGAAATAACCCAGAAGTATAAACTTGGTTAGGTGAAAGCTAATTAAAAAAAGAAAAAAGAAAAGAATAGGAACTAAGAAAGACGGTCTGAGTGCTAGGTGAAATCTGAAAAATCACCACGAGAAAATCGGTATGCACATAACGAAGGCTAAAGCACGATTGGAGGATTGCAATTAATGTACACGTCGTTTCTTTATCTTTAGTTAAATCAAACCCGACTTTGTCGCGGTCGAAGCTAGGTGTTAGGCCCTGGTCCATTTCAATTAATATGGTTAAATCGAACGCGTATCAAGTTGAGGTCGAAGCCTGCATCTATCCATGTCCACGCCATTTCTTTATCTTAGGTTAAATTGAACCGACTTTGTCGCGGTCGAAGCCGGTGTCAGCGTCTGGTCCATTTCAATTGATATGGTTAAATCGAACCCGCATCGAGTCGAGGTTTAAATCTGTGTCTATCCAGGTCCACGTCCTTTCTTTATCTTAGGTTAAATCGAACCCGACTTGTCGCGGTCAAAGCCCGGTGTCAGCGCCTGGTCCGTTTCAATTTATAGGGTTAAATCGAACTCGAATTGAGTCGAGGTCGAAACATGTTTCTATCCATGTTCATTTAATAAGTTCCGTCATTTCATAGAACCCGAATAAGTCGAGGTTTCTATTCTCCTTATCTATATAACCTTTTCTCGATCAAAATACTTATTTACACATTTGTACACCTTCTAAGTTTAAAAGCGTGAACAAAGGGGGACAGCTGTAGATACTTTATTTTGTCTGGTCCAATACTTTAAAAATATAATTTTTTTGCTCATATGCTAGACTAAGACTATGTGTATGATTTAAAAAATATCTCAATGCCTAAAATAAGAAGATTTGACCAATGACTAAAAATAAAAAATGGAACAAAAGGACTAAAATTTAAAGTAAAGCCCTAAGTTTGCCTATAAATAGAGGAGAGATCTTCACTTGAAAGGAGAGATTTGGAGAGTGAGAAAGAGAAGGGATTTTAGAGAGAGAAAGAGAGGTCTTGAGAAAATAGTGAAAAGGAGAAAGAATGAGAGTTTTCATTTCTATTCATCTTCCATATTCTCCTTTTCTTTTTATTAAGGTAGTTCAAATCTCTTGCATTTTAGCTTACAATATATCTTGTTCATTTTTATTAGTCATCTTTCTTCTTCATACTCATGTATTTGATATTTCTTTATTTCTTTTTCCATATATAAGTTTTTTTGCTCATTCTTTATCATCTCTCTTACTCTTACTCTTAAATTTTATTTTCATGTATTGTTTATTTCTCTACAAGTTTGATAATGAGATTTTTTTGTCATCAACTCAATCAATGAGGATGAAGATAATGCTTTTGAGGGGTGTAAAATTAACTCAATGTGAATCAACCCTTTAATGGGTTAAAAGTGTACATTTGATGAAAAGATCTCCTATGATAATTTCTCATACATAAAAATACATAAAATAGAGAGTAAAACCTCTATACAAGATTATGCAAATATTTAAACTTTAATTTTTTTTATGTTCTTACAAGTCTTCTCTTCTCTTCTTTTTAATTTTTGACCATCATTTTTATGACACTTGTTTGAACTAGTTACCATCTACGATCATTCCTAGCAATGAAGGAAGAAAAGGAAAATAGTAATTAGTGAACTAAGTGGTCTAAAATAAAAAAATGATATATTTATATCCCAAACAAAAATTATTTTATTTTGAAAGTTTTATTAATTTTTTCTAGTGACACTTGTTTAAACTAGTTACCATCCATGATCATTCTTAGTAATGAAGGAAGAAAGAAAAATGGTAATTATTGAACTAAATAGTCCAAAATAAAAACTAATATATTTATATCTCAAATAAAATTATTTATTTATTTTTAGTGATACTTGTTTAAATTAGTTACCATCCATGATCATTCTTTTGCTATTTGATTAGCATTGAGTGAAGAAATGAAAAATGATAATTAATAGACTATGTAGTAAAAAAATAGCATGTGCATGCCAATTGTGTATGAAATTAAGCATTTATTTTCATAAAATTAATTTATTTTACACATAATTTTTTTTATTAATTTATTTACTAAATAATTATATATACATATAGATGTTTAAAGAAAAAAAAGACAAAGGGTGACATCACCCTCTGTAAACAAAAAAATATTTTTTTTGTTTCTGTATTTTAGTTTTTTTTTAAAAAAATTGTTTTTTATTGTTTGCATTTATTTTTTATTTTTTGTTGTTTTTATGTTTGTTTATTTTTCAAATTTCTAATTAGATATTATTGGTTTTTTAATTTATTTTTATGTCTTTTTAATTATTTCACGTCTTGTTTCATTATTTTCACTCTACATATTCTTTTTTTTTTAATTTATCATACATATTTATCATCTTTAATATTCATTTCTATTATTCTTTCTTTTTCTTTATACATGTTATCTCTTCCTATTTATTTATGTATTATTTTCATATGTCAAGGTTGTATGTGATTATTATTTCATTTTTTTATCATCAGAATCGATGCTCGTAAATTAAAACCATAACAATTTGAATTAAATTTTGTTAATTTTTTTATTTAGTTTTCACTAAAAAAATCCGATGACGGACTTTAGAATTTTTGGAAGATGGAATTTCTCAAACTACCGAGGTGAGAAGTTATTTTTAGGATAGCGAGAGTAACTCCAATAACGCTTTGATTTAAAAAAATAAAAATAATTTTTGATGGTCTTTGTACCACCCGTTGAAGGTAATTTATTTGCTCATTTTTATGATGCAAAATGTACTGAATTGGACATTCAAAATTGAATTTCTATAACATTATTTTAAAAAACACAATTTGGATAGTATTTGATTAAATTTGGTAACCATTTTTCATGATGGCCGTTGTGAGGTGCTAATACCTTCCCCACACGCAAATGACTCCCGAACCAACTTTAAATTTTCACAGACCAAAATATTTGATTTTAAAATTGGGTGACCAATCATACCCTAAAATGAGTGGTGGCGACTCTGAATTTCTTTTTTCAAAAATAATTTTTCAATCGCCGCTCCACGTCGTATGCACGTTGCGACAATAAATAGATAATATTTTTTGTTTAAATGAATATTTTATTCAATCAATGAAAATACACCAAGGGTCCAAGGGCATAGCCTAACACCAATTAACAAGACACAAAAATAAAAAAAATACAATCTCAATATTCAAATTCCCTTCCACTTCCATGATAAAATTTATAATGCCTATTTAAATGGCATGTTCCTCCTCCAATCTTTAGATGACAAGTTTGCTCACGATAGTTACACTTGATGAAATAAAAACAAAAAATGTGAGTGAAGAAATGCTTGCATTAATGCAAGCAGTCGTCTTTGCTCGCTTTAAAGCAAGCAGAGTAATGGTCATTTTTTTCATTTAAATGACTTCGACTCACTGCCTCTCTCTTAACTCTCTGCTCTTTGTCTCTCTCTCTCTCAACCCTTACTCTCTGCTCTTTCAACTCGCTGCTCTCTACCTCTCTCTCTCAACTCTTACTCTCTGCTCTCTCAACTCTTCCTCTCTGCCTTTTAAGAAAGGGTAATTTACACATTTATTTAGTTAAATTTGTTTGTTAAATTCTTTAATACAATGATATCTAATCTCTTTTCTTTTTTTATGCATGAGTTCTCAACTCTCATCTATAGTCTATCTCTAATACAACGATTTTCGTGTTGGTAATTTTTTTTTTTTTACAAAATGGATCCTAGATATCTTGATTACGAAAATATTGATTTAAGTGAGGAACATGATTTTCATCCTGAGAAATCTGAACCATTATCCATCCATCGACTGCAGCCTCTAAACCTCAAAATAAAATATCTAAAACCTCTGAAATATGAAAGCATTTTGATATTATATATGTTGATGGTACTGAAAAAGTTAGGGCAAAATGTAAGTATTATCCATCTAATTATGCTTGAAAAGTTGGTCAAGAAACTAGAACAATTCCTAGACATTATTCAATTAACCATGCAAAAGATCATCAGAAAGATGACCCTAAATAAACTCAAATAAATGTACCTAGTTCTGAATTTTTTAAATATACACAGGCTAAAGCTAGAGAACGTATAGCTAGATATATAGTTGTCTTTGAACAACCTTTGAGTTATGCTGACGATCTTGATTTAGAAGACTGTATGAAAGAAGGTATACAACCCCAATATAAACATATTCCTAGAAACACTGCTAGAAGTGATGTAATTAAAATTTACCATAAGATGAAAGATGAATTAATTCAATTTTTTTCTTCTTCTCCTTCTATGTTTATTTGTATTAATTCTGATTTATGGAGTGCACGTGGTGCACTGTGATACATTATTGTTATCTCACATTTTATTGATCATAAATAGGAGTTAAATAAAAAAATACTAGGTTTTCGACGATGTGATTACCCTCACACAGGTAATGTGATTTTTTAATATATTATTAGTGTATTGCGTGAATATAGTATTTCTAATAGAATTTTCAGTATCACACTTGATAATGCCAATGCAAATGATAGTGCTATTAATTTATTCAAAGATAATTTTATTATTAATGCTAATCAAAATTCCGTATATACATATGTGGTGTGTTTTTCATATACTTATTAACTTAGTTGTTAAATTTTAAATGGAACAGATATCACCATATTTGGAAGAAATATGTTCTATTATTTCATATATTATAAATTCAAATACTAGACAGTAAGAATATTTAAAATCATGCAAAGATTTTGGTTTAGAAAATCAAGAAAGTTACAGTTGAATGTAGAAACTAGGTGGAACTCTACATATTTAATGTTAATGACAGCAAAACCTTATTGGAGTGTTATTTGTAATTATGTAAATGAAAAAAGTAAAACTGTTTTGAATAGTATTAGTTGTGAACTAGCTAATTATTTTCTTGAGTTTTTGGAACATTTTTATGTTTCAACTAATATTTGCTCTGGTATTTACTATGCAACTTCACATCTTGTTCTTAGACAATTTTTAGAAATTACTAGCATTTTTGCACGTTATAAGACAAATGTTTCTTTTCGACCTATTGTTGAGAAAATGGAAGAAAAATTTAAAAATATTGACAGAATATTCCTAGGATTTTTTGTTTTGTTACTGCTATAGATCCTAGGATAAAATTAGTTGGAGTTGAAATTTTTATTGATTTAAATTCATTTTATTCAACATATGAATCAAAATATAAAAATGATGATTGTAATACTAATGATGGTAGTAGTTCATCTACACAAGTAGGTAGTTCTATGAATATTTTTGAACAAAGAATGAAATTTAAAATGAAGAACATTATTTCTACTCCTCATATCAGAACTTTATAAAAATTTTGAAACAGAATATGAAATTAAAGAAAATAATGAGTTAGATATTTTACAATGGTGGAAAGCAAATTCAACGAGTTATCTAATTCTTTCTATTATGACGCGTGATCTACTAACCCCTCTGGTCTCTATAGTAGCATCAGAGTCTGCTTTTAGTGTAGGTGGATGTGTGATTGAAGAAAAAAGAAGTAGATTAGCTCCTGATATTGTTGAAGCCCTAATTTGTGTTAAGGATTGGAGTGATGCCATCAAAAGAAGACAACGACTAGACGACATCATTCAAGATTTTCAAGATTTAGATGTTAATGAAAATGAATTATAGATGATTCAGATTTTTAAGTCTTGCATGGGTTAGTTCTTATGGCTAGTACTCTTTTTCTTTTTCTGGGTTTTTCCCAATGAGGTTTTTTCTAGTAAAGGTTTTAACGAGGCTAGCCCGGGGGGGGGGG